>OZ012701.1:5438558-5451058 GCA_963942565.1 Maea johnstoni
TCCTCTAGACTTTACTAATATACAGACATAATCAAATGTAGAGACTGATTGTGAATGGCCAGTTTCCATGTGCGTTAAAAATTGTTCTACAGCCATGTAAAGTGATTTATAAAAATATTAGAATAGTGCTCCAGCAAATGATCAATGGTACTGATTGTTAGTGCAAGAATATGACGATAGTATACGATTTATTCAAGAAAAAGGCATAGGACTTTTGTACCATTAAACTTACGTGGTAATCTCGCGGTTACTCGGCTCCGCTTTATGATACATTGGGTATACACGTACACCAAAGATTCCCAGGAGTGCATATATCACTTGGTCGTCGTAGTACATTATCTTTAAGACAGAAATTGATATATATATTTTTTTAATGAAAAACTGGTAGCGTTTGCTCAAGTTAATCCTATAATTTAGTTTAATGAATTTCAGCATACAGATTGACTTTATCATCCTATTTACAAGATATCAATGGCCTCATCTTTTACCACTAAGCTATCACTTTATAAAATCATTGTAGAATAGATATTCTCATCTCTATTTTGCATGAACAGAGGTTCAAGTAATATAATGCTGGGCGATATTGAAACATTAATATATATTCAACCTTCACAGAAGGTAAGTAAAGAAAGGAAAAAGCTTGATGGACATTGGAATCTTACTTTTTGCCGTGTTTAAATGTTTAACCGTTTAACATTTTTGATGAATTGATCATTGTATACATACTATGTCATTGTATGTATACTATAGCATCGGCAATCCGGATAAAAGCATGCTCTTAAACCTTAAATGGTAAAGAGCGTGCCTCGAAAATCGTCCGGTTTAGGCGAGGTACAGATTTGATAGTACGTAATAAGCACTGAAATTTTCATGTGAATGTATCGGGAGGGACCGCGCCCTTCGAATCTGTATGATAAATCCGAATATCCGAATAAAACACATCCGTATTAAGCCAGTTCACCTGTATATATAAACTCGTGAAGAGCTTGAACAATATTTTGTCGTTTTGTTTACTAGCTGGTAGGTAGAGGAACGATAGCCTAATGATATTTGAAATATATATGAAAGGGTTTTGCTATATGTAAATTTAGAGACAGTATCATGCTATCTGCTTTAAATGAGTACCGGTATATCAAACTTTGAATAAATATCATTCAATTGAATTTATTGAGCAATTACATCAAAAAACAAAACGCTGTATCGTCATTTAAACAGAAATGCATCTCAATCAGGTCACACACTATTAATATACATACTATATACATATACGTATGTATGTATGTATGTATGTATGTATGTATGTATGTATGTATGTATGTATGTATGTATGTATGTATGTATGTATGTATGTATGTATGTGGGTGTGTAGAAGGAACATAGAAATGGCATGAGTTCAAAATGTTTGACTTCATTATACCTTTTATAGGGGGTAAGTTAGATTAAGGGAATATTTTGATGATAAATGTGGTTTTGCGGATATATGGTTTTTATAAAGTAGTTATAATACACTTTAAACACTTTCAAGAAAAATAATTGATCTAGTATGGATATTACCACGAAAGGCGTATCTTTGATTGGTGAAATTAGTTTTATTTACCAACGCACATGTAACAGCATATATTATGTATTATGAAGGACGAATAAGCGTCTCGGTATGACTCTTATTGAACATTAATCTTTTAATAACAGCCTACGACTTGTAGATATTTTGAAAGCATGTATATGATATTTAGCCTTCAAGGGTTTCCTTTTGAAAGTTGATGTCAATAACTGTTATGATGATAAACACATGCATACATAATAATGTTCAAATCTTTTAACGTTTACCATTCACAGCACGTAAGTACAGAAAATCGTACTGCTGGGCTGTATTTGATGTGAAGTACTTGGCGAAAGGCTCTTTTGATAAAATGATCACGACATATCTTCTTTGATAGTGTATGGGGCGCCGTTGTGGACAGAAGTCAAAAGTTCATTTGAACGCATGTTAAAACAGTGATATTTCTATTGTTTGATTTGAGAAATAAAACATTGAAATGACTCGAAGTAAGCACTAAGATTGAGAAATTCACATTGAAGTGCACAATGCTCATCAAGAATTCTCAATGTTGCGGATCGTTTTCAAACACAAAATGTCCGTGATAAAAAACAGTGAAAAGCTTTCTTCGTCTTAGACGTTGTAGCCAATCAGAAGCTTGCAATGCATGATCATATGCATATGCAGGTGTCAAGGCCTTCGCACATTTTTGCAAATTTAGCATTATGTCATATTTTCCACCTCCTTTTTATTTAAAAATATCGTATCCATCTTGTTATCTTTGGTTATCAATCCATGATGAATCCATATCTGCAGATATATGTCAAATATCACCTGCCAGCTTGTGCTCTGGTGGGAAGAAATTCACAGAAAAACAAACAAACAAATGCCCCTTAACATGCATACACAAACATAACCTATATCTCTAAACATTTTAAACATATATTTCTTATACATATTTAAACTAAATTTCAATATTTAGATTTACATTCAATGTCAAAAAAGGGCCTTTCAATGTCAAAATTGCAATTTTCTTTAATGTATATTGGACGTTTGTCCGCAACGGCGCCTCATAATAGTAATTTGAAAATATATATTTTTTAATATGATATTTAAAAGAATGTATTTATATGATGATTGATAAGTAATGAGACAAAGATAAGCAATTTTGTCTGATGGTTCTCTTAGAAAAGGGATCACACTTTTAATTGATAGTAACACATCTTGTTATGCTACCCAGTCATTTTGCTTTGTCATTAAATGATTTTTGGATATTATTTCACATAAATCCTGTTGATATTAATGAATTTTTTCTACCTGGCCATTTCATTTGCAGACTGTAAGTAAATGAATGAAACGTATGATGCTTAAACTGGGCATACAGATATCTTGGAAAGATTTTCAAGTGACGATCACGTACATGTACCACATGGTCAGATGGGTCTGCCAGAATGGATTTTTTTGTTGTATATAAAATAATTACTATTCTAAGTAGCAATAACTAATGAAAAACACAATTCTTGTCCCCTCGCTTCACGTCATTGTAAATTCAACCTCTATGGAATACCTTCGATTGCCCGAGATTTCTACATTCGAAATGCGAGGTATTTGTTTAGTATGTCAATTCGCAATATTTTATACATTACTAGTATCTTATGAGTAATAACTGCAAAAAGACGAAAGTAAACGAACACACACTGACCTGAATGATCTGACAATATTACATAGGTTTAGCTAGACTCGTCAAAACAGTACTTACTGACCTGTAAAGGAACCTCTACCAAAATATGATTTAGGTTCAAAATGAGCTCTCAAAAATTAGACCTCCCCAAACCTTTCCTCTTCAGCACTCCTCGGTTATGATATACACACGTGAGTTACAGGCCTGGGATTGTCCTGTAGGCCGCCATGGGCAAATGTAACATTTAAACCCTAATCATTCCTAAGGTCGCTTTAGCTATTAGATTAAGTAGGACACTGGCGGTTATTCAGTTGATTGAATATTTTGCTTGTTCGCTAGCGAACTGTCGAAAACTACAAATGAAGGGGAAAGACACACAGACAGATCACATGCCTACATTGTAAAGATTCTATTCTTCGTACTTGTAACATTTACAGTCGGTAAGTAAGAAAAAAAGTATAAGATAAAGAAATGCTCAAACACACAAATGTCCATATAAACATACATATATACACAGAAAACCCATTCTTCACTTTTGATTTGAAATCATATTTGCGAAAATAGAAATCTGTCATTGAATACTGATTTCAAACTCTGTTGTAATTATCATAACGTGAGGACACGGCATTTCAAACATCCTATAGGTATAGCAGAGTAAAGAACGAGCCATGATTAAACAAACTGACAGTAATACGTATCAGTAGTAAAACTGACCATAAATCCCTAGCAATCATGTGCCATGCTGTATTCCTAGTGGATAGGCAAAAATACAAGGTTGCAATATGAGTAATACCATTGTTCTCTAAAACATGCAACAAAAATGGTAGAAATGTCAGATATGCCATACATGGAAAAATAAAAAAGGGTGCAACGTGAGTTATGCCATGTTTGGAAAAATAAATATAAAATGTAGCAATGTGAGTTATGGAAAAATGAAAAGAAAAGGTAGCAATGTGAGTGCCATACTTGGAAAAATAAAAAAGGTTGCAATGTGAGTTATGCCATACATGGAAAAATAAAAATAAAAGTTAGCAATGTGAGTTATGCCAAACATGGAAAAATAAAAATAAAAGTTAGCAATGTGAGTTATTCCATACTTGGAAAAATAAAGAAGGTAGCAATGTGAGTTATTCCATACTTGGAAAAATAAAGAAGGTAGCAATGTGAGTTATTCCATACTTGGAAAAATAAAAATAAAAGTTAGCAATGTGAGTTATGCCATACTTGGAAAAATAAAGAAGGTAGCAATGTGAGTTATTCCATACTTGGAAAAATAAAGAAGGTAGCAATGTGAGTTATTCCATACTTGGAAAAATAAAGAAGGTAGCAATGTGAGTTATTCCATACTTGGAAAAATAAAGAAGGTAGCAATGTGAGTTATTCCATACTTGGAAAAATAAAAATAAAAGTTAGCAATGTGAGTTATTCCATACTTGGAAAAATAAAGAAGGTAGCAATGTGAGTTATTCCATACTTGGAAAAATAAAAAAGGTAGCAATGTGACTTATTCCATACTTGGAAAAATAAAAAAGGTAGCAATATGAGGTTTTCCATACTTGGAAAAATAAAAAAGGTAGCAATATGAGGTTTTCCATACTTGGAAAAATAAAAAGGTAGCAATGTGAGTTATGCCTTACTTGGAAAAATAAAAAGGTAGCAATGTGAGTTATGCCTTACTTGGAAAAATAAAAATGGTAGCAATGTGAGTTATGCCTTACTTGGAAAAATAAAAAGGTAGCATTGTGAGTTATGGTGGAATACACACAGCAATTGAAAGCAATACATCATGAAAACCACCGCTGGGAGAGAATTGGAAATCATATGAAATGCTCAAGTTAGAGTGCTGCTTCAATGCGACACATTGCATTAACATTATAGTTATTTATGCAGTACATACATTTAATTCCTGCCAGTATCTCGTTGTAAAACACCCATGGATAACATATCAAAATATAAGCCATGCGTACCTTGGAAGTGAACGCTATGTTCAGTTGTGAGGTCATCGGTGCATCCATGGCAAGGAAACTGGATGGCAATCGGGTAGTGGTCGTGTATTAGGCCTGAGCTGCGCACGCATCTAGTGTAGGAATTAAATGTCAGCATTGCACTCATATTTGAGGAGGAGAGGTGTAAAAAGGTTTTATTGAAATCGTCACAACCCCCATCTATAGGTTTGGTTTGGTGAATGGAGAGTACTAATCTAAGTAATTTTTGTATATCTTTAACAGGCGGAAGTAAGTTCAGGAAAGCATGTAATTAACTTTAAATCAACTGAAAACTTTAAGGGCTGAGCAAAGGCAATACATTATACTGTTGTGCAGGCATCTGGTTGAGACGGTCACTCAGTATGTTGAAGGATCTAGTATGTTGTGAAATATTTCTTAAGAATTTTTGTAGGATCATACGATACGCCTTGAACGAGGTCGAATTCGTGTAATTAAAAAGTAATATCATCATTATCATTATGCATATTATCACCATAGTATACAAGAATTACTTTAAACAAAGCAAACTATTTGAAAGACCTACACGTTGAGAGTAACTTGATTTAAGTCCTACATTGTCTTTGGTTGTTTTAAAACAAATGTATTAAGAAACTAATTTTCATTTCTTTTTTTGCTTCAATTTTCCTGAACTTATAAAAATTCACAGGCTGTAAGTAGTGAAAGAGAAGGAATAAATTGATGCAGATTTAGAAGAAAGGTCTATTATGATGGTTTCTCATCGCTTAGTCGCTATGTTTACCAACTTAAAAGATGTTTGGATGTTAAGTAGAAAAAATGCAATATAGATATTCTTTGTAACAAATGCCTTTTGAAAACATTGCAAGCTTTTTTGAAGTGGAATATTTCCAAAGAACAAAGCTGTATCAGTATGAAGAGGAAGACTTCATGAAGCGATCTTTAAATAAATGCTTTTCACTCGATTATCATATTAGTATGATATGGATATTGGATATTGATTTCAAAATGCTCCCTGTTAATTAAGACATTGAGATAAAACATGTTTCACCCATTCAATATCCATACTAACTTCTTACGTTACGTTACATCACATCTACAGTCGGTAAGCAGAGTAAAGAAAGTATGAGATCGTGACATGGCACATTTTATCATGTCAGATATAAACCTTCGTTATTATTATGGCAACCACCATTAATAGAGTGATTTCTGTTTAATAACGTGCTCAGATATAAAACATTCCGGACATATAAAACATTCATATACATATATATATATATATATATATATATATATATATATATATATATATATATATATATATATATATATATATACACACACATATATATATATATATATATATATATATATATATATATATATATATATATATATATATATATATATATATATATATATATATATATATATATATATATATATATATATATATATATATATATATATATAATTGAAAGCCTTTGAAGTATAGTGCATCGCTAATGTTATTGTTTCCTAGAGACACAAAGTTCGATTGGTCATTGCTTGCCGCCATATTTGTTGAGTAAAGTGTTTGTAAAAAAGAACACCATTAGATCTAAGACGCCTTGGTGTGCTTTTGTTATATCAGATGGTATGCATAGGAATGAAAATGTTCAGAAAAGAATACATTGTACTTAATTCAGCGATTGAAAAATTCCTCTTGAGTTGTTGCAGCACTAACTCCATTACTACAAATGCATTATATATGAGTCATTTTTTAAGGTATATTCATGATAACCGCAAGTCTTTTTCTGTTAAATGGTATTAAACATATGCCAATAAAATGGGCACATTACATGTTTACTTCATTATCCAAATGAACATGTACCCATTTAGAGGAGAGCTGCTCTATTTTGGCATCATACTCTTTACTTTATACCTAGCAATAATTCTAATCTTTAACATCTTCAGCTGTAGACTTCGGTTGAATGATATAACAATGACATTGAAAACTTCATGTTTTGATGAAAGGAGATATGTATTGATAAAAAACATTCTTATCTTTTATGTGCCACTAGTGTCAGGAGGTGGTAAGTACAAGAATAAATATAATGAACTAATTCTATGTTAAATCCACACCCATTTGAGGGTAAATCTAAAAAACACATTCAACCAACTTGATAAATTGGAACTGCCTAGGTTTGCTTGTATGTGTGCTTTCAAATACAGTCTACGACTATTCGCAATTTACTTCTGTCCTTAAATCGCATTTTACACTGCAAAAACATTTACGTGAACGTTTGATAAGCATTGGCTTCGTATCTTCAATACACGATAACCTATTTAAAAGAAAGGGGGTTCGTATATAACAATTAAATATACAGATAGTATTGTATAATCGTATACCAACAATCGAATACAAGTTTGAAATTTCTGTTTGATAATGGCGTGCCTCTGGCATATTTTTATAAAATAGCTAAGAAGAAGAAGAAGAAGCAGAAGAAATAGAAGTGATATTAGTAGTAGTAGTAGTAGTAGTAGTAAGTAGTAGCAGTAGTAGTAGTAGTAGTAGTAGTAGTTAGTAGTAGTAGTAGTAGTAGAAGTAGTAGTAGTAGTAGTAGTAGTAGTAGTAGTAGTAGTAGTAGTAGTAGTAGTAGCAGTAGTAGTAGTAGTTATTGACTGTACTTAATTGTACAAACTAGTACTAATACATATACCTAAATAATCAATTATAGTTCAAGAAAAAACAAACCACCCTGGAAACGGGATAAACAAAAATCTGACGTCATCATGTTTACATTAGTCTTAGAACATCACAAGTCAATGCACATACAAATTAATTGATATTATGTGATTTCTTTAGTTAATCCTAAACGAGGAACTATGCAAGTGTTGACATAGAAGACTCTGTAACCCTGAATGCGAACTCTATTAAACACTTATAGTAAAGTGCATATATCAGTAACTGATTTGACCATTTTCATGCACTTATCTACCACAGCTGCAGGTAAGAACAGGGAAATACGTTTTTGATCATATCCATATTCAAGGCAATTGTCATAAAGCTTTCGTAACACGGGGGCTAGATATGATATTTGTTAATATACAGACAGACTATATAAACATATATATATATATATATATATATATATATATATATATATATATATATATATATATATATACATATATATATATATATATATATATATATATATATATATATATATATATATATATATATATATATATATATATATATATATGTATGTATATACATACATATATATATATATATATATATATATATATATATATATATATATATATATATATATATATATATATATATATATATATATATATATTTATATATATATATATATATATATACATATATATATATATATATATATATATATATATATATATATATATATATATATATTATATATATATATATATATATATATATATATATATATATATATATATATATATAAATATATATATATATATATATATATATATATATATATATATATATATATATATATATATATATATATATATATATATATATATATATATATATATATATATATGTACTAGTATACACATACATATACATATAGCAGGGGCTTTCAGGGACTGGGCAGGCTGATGGCAATACGCAAAATTCTCCCCTCATGAGATCACTGAGAGAAAAAGGAGGACAGCATCCTATTCTTGAAGTGTATTACTTTCATGTAAGCTAATATGTATGTGAGGCTTTAATTCCCCTTTAAGCGAAATGTCTTGCAATGTCAAATAGTAGAGCTAAGTTAGATGTATTAGAATATTCTTGTTTGTATGAAGATATATGTTTGGATAGACACGATCATTTCTACCATTTAAATTTCTACAGCTGGAGGTGAGTGCAGATATGAAACCTTTATCTTATCCAGATTTAGAACAATTGTTTGGCGAGGTGAAGTTCCTAGAAATTTAAACAACATTGCACGATGAGGTTGTAAAACACTACGTAAGTAAGTCATATATTTCGAAATTGAGCGCATTTGACACAACGTTAGCCACGTATCTCTTTATTGAAAAAGGCAAGAAAATAGTGAAATGAATCTATAAAAACACGGTTTGCATATATACGTAAAGAACTGCTACAACTACTAATACACACACACACACACACACACACACACACACACACATATATATATATATATATATATATATATATATATATATATATATATATATATATATATATATATATATATATATATATATATATATATATATATATATATTTATATATATATATATATATGTATATATATATATATATATATATATATATATATATATATATATATATATATATATATATATATATATATATATATATATATATATATATATATATATCGCATTCACCTAAATATGGCATATGACGAGGTATTTTATAACAAGAGTGTCTTCAAGACCCCTGGGTGGTGAACGTCTATACTTCTGCCGTATGTGCATTAAACCTAACTATATCATAATACTGTGTCTTGGCGTAAAGTTTAAGAGTAAAGTCCTGCAGCCGATTCGGTTTTAATAATGTGAGATGTGTATTAAAAGATAACCATTTCTATTCACCTAGGTTCTCCAGGAAATAGTAAGTACTAAGAAAGACCAATGTTTGTTTAACTTCAAATTGAAAGGAAATAGTTAAAACATAAGTTCGAATTTACTTGGTGTTCTAATATATATATATATATATATATATATATATATATATATATATATATATATATATATATATATATATATATATATATATATATATATATATATATATATATATATATAAATATATATATATATATATATATTTATATATGTTTATATTTATATATATATATATATATATATACATATATAAATATATATATATACATATATATATATATATATATATATATATATAGATATAGATATAGATATAGATATATATAGATATAGATATATATAGATATATAGATATATATAGATAAAGATATGGATATAGATAGATAGATACATACATACATACGTATATATACATATTTATAAAGTTCCTCGTAGTTTATTGTTATGATAAGAAAATAGAACATGTGTACATCTTCACTAATATATGTATTCACCTTTCTATATTTAGTCGTTAGTAAGTACTGGAAGAAAGCAGTGTGTCCAATCACTATTTATGTAATAAGTAGGAAGGACATCTTAAAATGCCATACGAACAATAAACATCCCAATCAAAACCAATTTGAAAAGATCCATAACCATAAACAAATTAAATCTATCGTTTGTTTGCATTAAACTTTTTTTCTAAACAATCTTTCAATTTCGAATAAGGCTAGGAACATCATTATAATAAATCATATTTATTAATTTTATCATCTCACAGTCGTTGGTAAGTACACGAAAATTGAGTTGCACGTTTTAATTGAACGATATCAAATGTGTTTAGTATTTACTGAGCACCTCTCTCACTGGTATTACTATACTATATTTTTAAATACGATTAATGCCTTCTCTTGCTTAAATACTACGGTTTGTTGCCTTTAGCCTGCTACGAGCATACCTTGTCGTTATTGTCGATACATTACTTAACTTTAAAGGACTTTTTGAGTTAGAGAGTCGCCTTGCGCTATCAATGTCAATAATTGCTCAATGGGCAACAAGGTCTTATCATCTTTTATTTGGTATTATCTGTACAATGGTTAGCAGCAAGATAGTAACACTTGATAGCCCTTAACTGTCACTTGCGATTCGTATAATGCGATAAAGGACTTGTTCGCGTATATAGGTAATCACATGGTCGAATAGTAATTGCCCAACTCGATTTATCAAAATATGTACCGACCGGTATTCTAGGGGAAAATAAAGAAAATGACTGATATTGGTGATGCTAACTGAATTACAAACACTTACATTTCTAAGGCAGTAAGTATATGAAAATGAAAGTTACGTAAGAAGGACATCGTATCAAAGTCACCTGAAGACAACACATCACAATCAAAACCAATTTGAAAGGATGCATATCGATAAACAATTTAAATGTTTCCTTTGTTTGCATTTACGTTTTCTTTTAAACAAATTTTCAATTTCGTTTAAAAAAGCCAAAATCATACAACCCTAGGGGCACTATTCTAATAAATCATATCTATTAATTTAACCATCTCACAGACCCGCGTAAGTAGACGGAGATTGATTTGCATAATTTGATTGAACAATATCAAACGCGATCAGTATACATTGAGCACTTCTCTCACTGATATTATACAAATATGACCATCCCAGTGGGGATACCCTGATCGAATGTCTCCCGAGGGAAGTTGGATTTCCCGAGGGGTAAGCCCGATGAAAAACGCCCTCTCGAGGGAGAAGTTTCAACAGGGTATCCCTACCTGGATGTCATATTTGTTTTACTATACCGAACAAACCTCAATTTGGTTAAATATCAATGAAAACAACAATTTGCTGACCCTATCAATAATCAAATGGCTGCGGCCTAACATCTAACCGAAGTATTACGGACCCATCCTATAGACCCCCAATTGAACATATACGCTTAAATATCAATCAAATAAAATTGAATCTATGTTCTACTATTACAAACACTTTTTACAAAGTTGCTCGTAGTTTATTGTTATCATAAGAAATATAACATATGTGTACATCTCCACTAATAAATATATTCATCTTTTCCTATGTAGAAACTAGTAAGCACCGGAAGGATGCGCTGCATGTCCAAGCACTGTTTATGTCACAATATGTTGGAAGGAAATCGTATAAAATGTCACCTAAACCAGAACCTCATAATCAAAACCAATTCGAAAAGATACATACAGATAAACAAATTAAGTGTTCCCTTTGTTTCAATTTACATTTCCTTTTAAACAATCTTTCAATTTCGTTTAAAAAAGTCTAAATCTTATCACCCTAGGGACACCATTCTAATAAATAATATTTATCAATTTCACCACCTCACAGACGTGGGTAAGTACATGAAAATTGAACTGCACATTTTGATTGAACAATATCCAATGTGATCAGTATATATTGAGCACTTCTCTCACTGGTATCACTGATAAGTTTACCATCCTAAATACAATTTAATGCCATCTCATGCAGATTATTCACACTAGGTTTAATACGGTGTGTTACCTTTAACCTGTTGCTAACATACAGTTCATTCCTAGGTACATGTACCCTCTCCTAAATGTCGATACTTTACTAAACTTTGATGTCCTTTTTGCGTTAGAGAGTAGCCTTGAGCTATCAATGTTAATAATTGCTCAATGGC
>OZ012701.1:5454248-5456748 GCA_963942565.1 Maea johnstoni
CAAATTAAATCTATCGTTTGTTTGCATTAAACATTTTTTCTAAACAATCTTTCAATTTCGAATATGGCTAGGAACATCATTATAATAAATCATATTTATTAATTTTACCATCTCACAGTCGTTGGTAAGTACACGAAAAATGAGTTGCACGTTTTAATTGAACAATATCAAATGTGATTAGTATATACTGAGCACTTCTCTCACTGGTATTACTATATATATTTTTAAATACGATTAATGCCATCTCTTGCTTAAATACGGTGTGTTGCCTTTAGCCTGTTAAGAGCATACCTTGTCGTTATTGTTGATACATTACTTATCTTTAAAGGACCTTTTTGAGTTAGAGAGTCGCCTTGCGCTATCAATGTTGATAATTGCTCAATGGCAATCTTATCATCTTCTATTTGGTATTGTCTGTACTATGGTTAGCAGCAAGATAGTAACACTTGATATTACTTAACTGTTACTGCAATTCTCATAATGCGATAAAGAACTTGTTCACGTATAGGTAATCACATGGTCAAAGAGTAATTGCCTAACTTTGTGTATCAATATTTGTACCGATCGGTATTCTAGGGGAAAATAAAGAAAATTACTGATATTGGTGATGCTAACTGAATTACAAACACTTACATTTCTCAGGCAGTAAGTATATGAAAATGAAGCTTACGTAGGAAGGACATCGTATAAAAGTCACCTGAGGACAACACATCACAATCAAAACCAATTTGAAATGATGCATATCGATAAACAAATTAAATGTTTCCTTTGTTTGCATTTACGTTTTCTTCTAAACAATCTTTCAATTTCGTTTAAAAAAGCCAAAATCATACAACCCTAGGGGCACTTTTCTAATAAATCATATTTATTAATTTAACCATCTCACAGACCCGCGTAAGTAGACGGAGATTGATTTGCATATTTTGATTGAACAATATGAAACGCGATCAGTATACATTGAGCACTTCTCTCACTGATATTATACAAATATGACATCCCAGCGGGGATACCCTGATGGAATGTCTCCCGAGGGAGTTGGATTTCCTGAGGGGTAAGCCCGATGAAAAACCATCTTCTCGAGGGAGACATTCCATCAGGGAAACCCTCTGGGATGTCATATTTGTTTTATTATACCGAACAAACCTCAATTTGGTAAAATATCAATGAAAACAACAATTTGCTGACCCTATCAATAATCAAATGGCTGCGGCCTAACATCTAACTGAAATATTACGGACCCATCCTATAGACCCCCAATTGAACATATACGCTTAAATATCAATCAAATAAAATTGAATCTATGTTCTACTATTACAAACACTTTTACAAAGTTGCTCGTAGTTTATTGTTATCATAAGAAAATATAACTTATGTGTACATCTCCACTAATAAATGCATTCATCTTTTCCTATGTAGAAACTAGTAAGCACCGGAAGGATGCGCTGCATGTTCAAGCACTGTTCATGTCACAAAATGTTGGAAGGAAATCGTATAAATGTCACCTTAACTAAAACCTCATAATCAAAACCAATTCGAAACGATACCTACAGATAAACAAATTAAATGTTTCCTTTGTTTCAATTTACATTTCCTTTTAAACAATCTTTCAATTTCGTTTAGAAAAGTCTATATCTTATCACCCTAGGGACACCATTATCATAAATAATATTTATCAATTTCACCATCTCACAGACGTGGGTGAGTACATGGAAATTGAGCTGCACATTTTGATTGAACAATATAAAATGTGATCAGTACACATTGAGCACTTCTCTCACTGATATCACTTCATGTTTACCATGCCATTTTATCCTAAACAATTAATGCCATCTCGTGCAGATTATTCACACTAGGTTTAATACGGTGTGTTACCTTTAACCTGTTGCTAGCATACAGTTCATTCCTAGGTACATGTACCCTCTCCTAAGTGTCGATACTTTACTAAACTTTGATGTCCTTTTTGCGTTAGAGAGTAGCCTTGAGATATCAATGTTAATAATTGCTCAATGGCAACACGGTTTCTATCTTGTTATCTTCTATTTGGTAGTGTCTGTACTAAGGTTAGCAGCAAGATAGTAACACTTGATAGCGCTTAACTGTAAGTTGGGGGTCCCCCATGCATACACGATTTCTAACAAGACTTCAAGACAACTAACACACATGCAGTAAAGCGTGAAGAACAAGTAGTTGTCTTGCAGTCAGAAACCACTGAACCCTATATGCGATTGCATTGAGAATGCAACACGATACCAACTCGATTAGTTAGACTGCAACACGAATGCAAAATATTTGCAACGACTGTAACACGATCACTGCATGATGTCAGTACATATCGACTAAAATAAACTACAGCAAGACTTTAATGCGTCTAAAAAATTGCCACTTGTTTCAAGTTGCCCACTTTTTTTGGATCACGTGATGAATGTCACTGAATTATTGCTCACAACATAAGCGCAAGGTGAACATAAAGAGGACAAGGAAAACTAAAAACGCAAAAACC
>OZ012701.1:5461748-5474916 GCA_963942565.1 Maea johnstoni
TGTATACCTTTTACAGAAAGTAAGTACTATGAAAATAAATTATTGATATTGGTATCTGGAGCCTGTCTTGGTTATGTCTAGCACATTACCAGAAAAACAATTAGACTTTTGTCTCCAAAAATGCTAATAATCATATATTCTTCAAATAGAAATAACTGCACTTCTATTTGGTATATATGAAGACTATTGCAATAATTTGAAATGCATCTGATCATTTTTTATGTTTATCTTCGACAGCAAGTAAGAACATGAAAGAAGATAGTGTGATATTAACAGTTCGTGCATATAAATATACATTTGTAATTTGGGTTAAAATTCAAAATTAAGGTATTGACTGTTAAGATCAGTATTAAAGTCGTCAGACCAAGGCAATTATTCCCTACAATACTAATAAAAGGATGCATTTGGTGCCAGGAGCGGACAATATTTTTAATTGATCAAAGAATAAAAATGTATAAAAGACAATAATTATGACATGAATTGATCTTCGATCACAATCAAACCTGAATAAGATACTTATTTGTTTACACTTTAGCTGCCTATTTAATTAGTAATGAGACGTTGTCACTCTGCAGTAGAAAAGTTCAACACCGTGTCTGGTTATGTCCAGCACATCACACCGGAAACATAATCATACTTGTTTCAAAAATGTTAATAATCATATGTGCTTCTAATGTGCATTTTACTTTGTCATCTAGAAAGACAGGGCAAAGAACATTGCAATACTCTAAAAGTGCATCTGATCATTTTTCTTTATGTTTTATCAGGGCCAGGTGGTAAGAAAATGAAAGAAAATCGTGTGATAATGACAGTTCTTACATAAAGCTACCCATTAGTTATTTGTATTTAAATTAAAAAATAAGGTGTTGACCCCGAAACACTAATAAAATCATTCATCTGCTGCCCAGAAGGGACACTATATTCAATTGATTGATTAATGAATAAAAACGTAGAACAGACAATAATTGATCTTAATAATCAACGTATAAACATAAGAAGGGATACTTCTGGATGGCTCTTTGATGTTTCCTCAATCAATCAATGAAGTCATCCATAGGTTGGTTGAAATGCATGATTTGTTTGTTGAAATACTTTTTCGTTTATTGTAAGGGGATAGACATGTTGATTTGCAGTTTACAATTTAGAGATAAACAACAAGCCCCCAAAACAATTTAGGCACTCCTGCGAAAGAACTATTAATGTGAAGTATTTCAAAGCCGCCACAAAGCTAATTTGCTTGGAAGTGGAGATGGAAAAAGATGTTTGAAATCATAAGAGTGCCCTTCGAAATTCAGCAGTTGATTGTGTAAAAGACTGACAAGAAACAAACGAATTTCCCAAAACTGATCCTCCATCATCATATATCATTTGCATTGCTGTTGATGAAGTTTTGTGATGAAAACTTTGCATTCGATTCATATAGACCTATACAACTTTCCAGGTACCCTCTTGTGCAATAATCCCTACTAAGAAAATGGCTTGGCCTGAAATAACATACACCTGGTGTAAAACTAATCAAATGGGGTACTATTTATTTCAACATGCATACTGCTGCCCAGGGCCCTGATATAAACCCATCTGAATAGATGTCAATCTTATAGCATATAGTCCATGAGCCAAGAAGGCTGATTCGTACTATATTTGGGGGAAAATTCTGACCAATATTTCTTTTATTTTCCACGATCTCATCTTCAATTTGATGGGTGATAGCAATGCAGGGGAGGTAGCTAAGTCAAAGATATTCACCTTTTATTGACAAGTCCTCTCGTTTCCTGATTGGTAATTTGCTGACCAACAAGGAAAATCTTTTAAGTTATTATGATAGGTTAATGATACTTGGGCATCTTAATATTTCATTATATGCTTCAACAGACCAGTACAAATAAATACAAAATGATAGATTGTCCAAATTATATATATTACAGAATATAATCGTATGGAGTGTCATTTGTTTCCACAAGCATGCCAATGCCCAGGCCCCTGAAATGAACATACCTGAAGAGATGTCAATCTTATAGCATAGTGTGTTTTCTTTCTACAGATGATCATAGGCAATAAACACACATCACCAGACCATGGAATGATGCTGCTGTCGATGAAACCAAGCTTCACATGTGTGTGACATTTTCATATTAGCAACGATTAACCTTTTCTTTAAGACTAGAGCATTTGTACACTATAAATTCTGTTTGATACCACCCACAGTTGAGATAATCGTCAGAATTGAAATAGCCTTACAGTCTAAACGTGTTTCCATTTATTGTACTTTAAAACTCAACACAATATCTATAAAGTGATCTTTAGGACTTGGCCCATCTAACTTTAAAAGGGAAACGTGCATCATAAATCATAAGACATACCAAGGTAAATGTAGGAAAGCATATATTTGGCGAACATTATAAACTTGAATCACTTAAATTTGAAATAGATAATATGTCGTGATATATAAAACCCATCATTCTTATAAAAGAAAACTTATATTTCGCAATAATGCATGCTCTAGTCTTTTCATTAGACGTGATACTAATTTTAGAATAGGATTCAGTCATCGATTTTCCCTACATTCATGTAATATGTCAGCAGCTGTCCATCTAAATAAACTTGAAAAAAATACTCTATGCAAGCAACTTGTTATTTATTGCTTTTTTTTTTTTACAAATATTACATGTGGAGGAGACCATGTTATCACAGTCTTTACACCTTTAAGACTTAATCGACAAATACTTACAAAAGTTGGAATGCCTTATATCTAGTAGTCGAAAAAGCAAAACAGAAAATGTGATACTTGAAAAATCATTATTCTTATTTCATGCATAAAAGTAATGTCCCCATATCAAAGTATGCTTCAGAACCTGAATGACACGTCAATCTTCTTGTGTTTGCATACGTTTTTACAGTTAAAGACCTTAATAAAGGACATGCCATGGTCTTTCCTGTTTCTTTGACCACCTTCATAATTTATCAGTTTAACGCACCTATCTCAGCATAAATACCCTATAATGGATGGGCAAGTAGTTATCTCTAGAGTTTTTCAGAGAGGGAAAATAAAATTCAGAAAGCCAAAAACATGTCTCGCCATCTAAAGATGCATGACGTAAATGATTGCAAGCACTCCAACCTCATCAAGCGTCCAAATGAAATGTATTTTTAGATTATTTAGATATACATGTATATGTATTTTTAGAACCTCTTAATAAATGTCTCTTAGAATCTCTTAAATTACATTTTAGTAATGGGAAAAGTGAATCTATATTACAGGCATTTGGTAATTTGACAACCTGTGCACAGTACAAAAATGAGAAACAATCCCTGTATTGGCTATTGTAAATAGTTAGTATCAATTTTAACATATTTCGCCATCTAAAAATGCAGGAAATGAATAACAACACTACAATCTTACCTGGTGTCCAAATTGGGGTTCCACGTGCCTCATTTACACTAAGTAATTGTCATACCTGTCAACTCTACTGATTTCAGACCCTAACATTGCTGTCTACTGATTGAGCATCTGATTTGAAGAAATCTACTGATTAGCTACTGATTTTTCTGACTTTGACAAATCCACCATATTATTCTCAGCAAGTAGTTCAGTCTGCTCCTTCTTATTCAGGGTATCTCTTCTGACCCAAATACTGCGTTTCGTAATTGATTCCCATCAGTAGGTATTCATAGCTAATCTCCTACTAATTGGAATTATCGTGCAGCCATGTATTGCTCTATGAAATTAAGAGGTTTAGTGTGGGCTAGCATCATCAGATAACATCTCAAGAAAAAACTACAATGGCTGACAAGGAAAACCGACCATCTTGTAAAATAAAAAAAAGATTTTTCATAACATGCTGAAAATGGAAGCATTTGATCTTGAAAGTATACACAATCTAAATGCTGTTATAGTCCCAGCATACTTATGTTTCTGCTTGGTGATGGTACTTTAAAGAGTACCTGATTCTGAACATGTGCTATACAAAGTTTCAAGAACGCATAAACAAAATTTGGTTCTTGTAGCAAAACATTGGTTGCCCAGGGCTTCAGGGTTATCACACTTATCTCTATTTACAACTAGTTTACTGTGGAAGACAGGCATACATGTTTTTATGGTAGGTGCTGGTATTAGATAGAATAACTGAATTTTACAGAAAATTATTTCTATTTAATGGCATTTTCCCTTTATTTTTCAAGAATGAGGGTAGGGGTGCTAAAACGCCTATATATTCAACATCTAGAAAATGTCATTTCCAGTTCTTTAACGTAAAACATTAACAAGTTTCGTGGTGATATGTGTTTGTCTCTAAATAATGCTAAGGGTTGAGTTATGTGCCGTGTATTTAAGTCAAATAAAAAAATTCAGAGCATGCTTGCATTTATATTTCAATGAAGTGATTACTACTTAACAGTGGACATACCTGGGTAGTAGGGAAAGACAGTGACCTGTCAGTGACAATGCCTTAACTCACTCAGTTATCAACCCAGACCCTTAATATCTTTAATGTGTTAGTTGGCATATTCAGCTGATAGTCTGACTTGAATTCATAAAAGGCACATTCTTATAGACATTTCATTGATATCATGGAGAACCCTCAAAGAGATTATGTGTGCAGTCAGGTGAGCTGCCAGCGGAGATTTGAACCTGCCACACGTCCATCCAGGCACTCAGGCACAACTCAAACTGACAGATCAAATGGACAACTCAAATTGAAAGACCATCTTAAATCATGATTTAGGATTTATGTTAGTTTTGGATGAGTCCCTTCATCTCTTGAATAGTTACGCTGCATACACAGCTGGAAAATGACTAGAACTCCTCGAGGTTATCGGAGTGACAGGGGATAACCATCGCCTAATCTCAAGTCACTTTCTCACATGCCGTGACCAGGATTTGAACCCGGGCAGTAGTGAGAATTTGGGATTTTGGAAATTTGTTTTTTCTTCACTTTTTCTGCTATATTGCGGCCAATATGTCACTAGCCAGCGTACCAGGCGAAAACCACCGCCTAACCTCAAGTCACTGGCAACTCTCTCACATGCCCCAGATGAAAAACACCCTTAGAACATCAGATAACCATGCAATGCTGCAGTTGTCACTCACCAAGTCTACTTGTTAACCTAGAAAAAGCGTTGAAAAAGAACGAAACGATGGCAAAATCAAACATGTCCATCTTCATAACTAATGCAATAATAGTGTTGATTATATTTAAGAAAATATCACTTCTAACCAATGATGACATCGATATATAATTGAAGATTTCAGTTGATCACACTGCCCTTTCATCAAAAGTTGCTAAGCTTTGCCACACATCTTCAAAGATCTTGGCAATCAGACTGAGAATTTTGTTGTTTAAGGTGGCTTGTGGGGTTAATTTGTGAACATAGGACCAATTTAGGATTTTTACATACGTTAAAGTATATACCGGTTTACTTTTCCGCATAATCAGATCAATCATAAATGTTTACGCAATCGCTGAGCAGAGTACGAGACCCTGTATTGCGGAAGCTCCCATAGAGGAAATGTTTTGATCCCTTTCTTCATATTGAATTTCACCAAAACATGGTCACTTCAAATCTGCATTTTGGGTATTAAATGTTAACTAGTCGCCCCCCGTGGACAGCACGGGTTTAGTTCAAAATCAGATTCATTTCCCTTCATCAACACTGTCATGCTAAATAATGGTGAGGACTTCTGAAAGTAGATGGCGCCACTAGGCCCGTGAAACACAATTTTCAAAATATAAATTATAAATGCGCCAAGTCGAAAAATCCAAAACGCTTCTGGCCAATCTTTAGACTACATCGGGGCATCCCAGGGTGGTATAAGCACTTGGCAGTTGTCAGGAGTTTTGTAATCCTTGACCAAAAGTCCCAAAACTCGGTATTAATTATAGATAGATATGCTTGAAATAGTTGCATAGTTGTAGCTAAGGGTACTTTGGAGGAAAGGGTATCACAGTTTTTATTCCAATTTTGACAAATTCAAAAGTTATGGAATCTGAAATTTAAAAAAATGCACGTTTTTTTCATTTTCAACAACAGTTCTGTAAGAAGGTGTAATACAATTTGAATAGAGTAGAAATTTGAGAAAAATGTGATATCGATCCCTCTGTATTGATCCTCTCTCCACATCTTTCAAATTTGAAGGTCCCCAGTTCATAATTCTGGGTGGGAGTTCCGTATGAAAACACTCTGCATGGTTTTTACATTTTTTACCCAAACTATATATTGTGAGGGTAATTTTGTGATATTCAATGCATTCCTCATCAGAAGGCCTTTTAGGTAATATATACCTTGTATAGGCTAAATTGTTAAACAAAAAGCAGGATAGAAGAAAAACCGAGTCAAATAAATTAACTGAACATAGTAACTTAAGGGTATGTACGTTATCTGCAACGTTATTACTTTTTTCTCCACCGATGACGCTCATAAAGAAGCACGATCCGGGTATTCTTAACGTTGTTGGTTAACTAATCTGTAACAACTTTTTGCTACTACTTCTTAGTCTTTAGAGGGATATCTTGTTTTTTTGGGCATGAAAGTACGCAAAATAAAAGCTCTTACCCTTCCTTTAGTTTAACTATCTATTACACGACTATTCAAAATAAATACCCTTGCTATACCTATCACCCCCTCCCTCAACTTTCTGAACTCAATTTTTCTCCTTTTTATGACCCCTCTCCTGTCCCCGGATTTCGGATACCAAGGATCCCCCACTTGCAAATACCGAACTGTCATTCGACCCCCCCCCCCTCCCATAAATTCTAAATTATTTTCTGGTCACCCCACCAATTTTCAAAATAGAACAGCTCTTAGATTCTGTGCAGTTAGAGTTGACGTCGTGGAGTGCCAGACAAACAATTTTAATTTAGGGAGTCTCAGGAGTGAAGATCAAATAATTTGCATTTAACATTGTTAAATCAAAGGGACTTACTGTATACATTTATAGAATTAAATGCTGACTCTACAACATCCTTTAACAATTTCAAATAATTCCACTTTAAAAAGTTACACATACTTGACCATGATTAATCACTAATGTCATAGTTCTGATTATTTCATTATTTTCACGAATTTCCATCATCGCTTTACCATGCATGTTCATTCCTTCCATCCTAGTTATCTGCTACACACAATTTGCGATATTCGAATTAAAGTACAATCCCAACCATCTGTTTGTTTGTTTTGGATCCGTAACTGCATTTGTCCCACGGAATCAACTTCTAAGGGAGAACCTACGGAGAGCTGCCCTACCACCCATGCCACTAGTCTCCCCCGGGCCTTATCTCTCCTCATGTTCCCTGCCCCCCCCCCCCCCGTACTTTTGTCATGCATCCTGCATCAGGTCCGTAGTCCCTCCCCTCCCCTGTCCTGTACACGTGACCAAAGCTTCCCTTATTTGTGTCTTCTCAGTGGAGACCAGTTCGTCCGCCATCTCTTTTTGATTGACTTTCACTAGTAGCCCTCTCTAATGATAGATGGAGCCACCTTATTTCGCTCTTCTTGGTGAATATCTTGAATGCTTTTCCCCATGATTTACTCTTGAACTTTTGGACAGCATGATTTTTCCCTCTTAAGTAAGCCACAAAACACAGTCCAACTATGTACTAGATCTAGTATTTTACCAGTAAAACTGTACTCTTCTTGAACAACATATAATGTACCCTACTGTCTTTACCATGCGACTGAATAAGAAGAGTTTCCCCTCTTTCAATTTGTCACCACATGGGCGAGCCTTTTGTGCAGTGTGATACTGTTATCCACACTTGTAATAAATGTTATCTACACACATAGCAGCGGGCTAAAAATTAGACAAATAGGCATCTTGGTAGTAAGAAACTTTCATTTATCTGTTTTAGAACAACTTTGTGGGGTTGAATGTCTGAAGGGAGATTTTCCAAGGTGTCTATGATATATCGTTTGCCATTTACAAGTAACATATCTGCTACAGGCTACCTCTCATCTCGTGAGTTGTCCATGAGATGTGACGTTATTCATACTACAATACGGCTGGTGTATTTGTCAATAGGTATATTATCAATGCGAGACTATAAGAACCTGTCTCCCAGAAGCATGGAAACTCTGCCACTAGGTTTTGCATACCAGACATTGATTGTTGTTAAGAGATTTGTTAGAGTGCTAAATAATCTGTAGTGCTGAGTATTTGTGGCTTACTGCATTCTGTGTTAATACTTCCTTTCTTTAGAGAACCTGCTTTTAGACATAGATTCAATTCCAATTTGCATCCCACAATGCATTTACTATACCTTTAGCCAATCAAACATCAGCATGAACTTGTAGCCACGGGATACAATAAACAAACTTTCATTAGAGTGGGCACAGCATAGCAGACACATACCCATATTTTAGAAGACTGACAGAACGCAAACAAGTTACTAGATCTACTGTAAGGTAGGAATTTACATTTATTAGCATTACATTCTGGGTAGAATTACAGTTACAATCAGCGCATGCAAAGGTTATTATTTGTTTTATTAATTTGCTGTCCATTACTTTACTAGACTTCAATCATTCCCAGCATTCATTGTGATATTCTGAAAAACCATTAAGCATTAACATAAAGTAGGTAAACGATGAAATACTAACTGAAAATGCATGAACAAAATGACCACATTAAAGTTTGTATGAGAAAATAACTTGCTCTAATAATGGATGTGCAATATGTATTGAGTAATTCCCTCTTGGTGCACACCAATACCCCAAGGCACATAAAAATCGAACATTGGAGACAGTTTCCGAACCATTCTGAGTATTACTATCAAGCAGGAAAACTAGCTGCAACAATAATTCATCTGACAGTTGTCAAAAATAAACATATTAGTAGAATTTAATTTTACTTTAGCCATTTATAGGTGAATCTCCTATTTGGCAACAACATTTAAGAGATTTGGATAAAAGCTAGCCATAATTAGATGCTCTTGACATTTGACAAATCAACTGCATTAGTAGATATAACTTTACCTCATTCATGTATGAATGAATCTCTTTTTCCTTTAAATGAACATTTCTGGTCATGTTGAGTAGTGATGTTGTCATGGCAGTCAATGAGGGTTGGTATTTCTGCCAATAGTGACATTATGAATGACAGACTACCATAAGCATAGAAACGCCACTAGTCCTTGCATTAAGCGAACAATTGATGTCAAGCCCTGAATGCTCTAGTTTCATAAGATAAGAGGCTGAAATGTTTTCTGAAGGTGCGGTATGAACTTTAGTGTTGAGTAGTTGGGGCTAATTGTATCCGGTGTTAATACAGGTATTTCCTTTTGCTGTAAACCACACCTGTAACCATGGGATACAATAAACCAACTTTTAATAGAATGAGATTAGCATTGCAGACACATACACACTTTTAAGAAGACTGAAAGAACAAGAACAAGGTTCTAGATCTAGAGTCATTACTATTACTGTAGGTGCATACCTATCACGTCTATTTTTGTTATCATTTATGGGGTTGTCCGTTATTTTACTAGACATTAATCAATACCAGCCCAATAAATCAACATGTAGAAAAATCACTAAGCATGAACATGAGTAGGAAAATGATACATTATACAGATATGGCATCCCGGTATGGTGTACACCAGGAATAACTTCCCTTCAAGAGGAGTATCGAACTAGTTTCATCGGTAGGTCACTCGGCAAACTCCGTGGATGTTAGTAGGTATACGGGCTAGCGTGGGCTAATCAATTAACACACGCTGTTGCTGTATGCTAATCAATTAATACATACTGTTGATGTGTGTTATTTAATTGAATAACAACCGCTGTTAAGGACTGCAGCCTGTGGCTAAGGAGTGAGTATAACATGACAACTAATCTATGGTCCTTGACCAACCAGAATCAAGAATCCTCATGTGAAGTATAATGATACTGAATGTAAATGCATACTCAATAATGTCTGAGCATGAGTGACCAAAGTTTCTCTACCGATATAGCTTGCAGTAACAATGAGCGTGCAATATGTATTGAATAATTCCCTCATGGTGCACATTAATACCTTATGGCACAAAGAAACGAGAACAGTGGAGACAGTTAGTGAAAACAAACAGATTAGTAGAAATTAATTTTACTTTAGTCAATTATCAGTAAATCTCCAGGGTATGGCAGATATCATTGTCAATGAGTTAGATGTTGACAATTGTTGTTAAACTCTAAAGGCCTTGGTTTCCTAGGGTATCACAGTTATTAACTTTGACTTGCCAATTTCATAGGACTTGCTATTCTTACTTTTAGGGTTTCACAAATATGAATTTCATTGAACCAGATTGCCAAATGACATTGATAATAAAACCGTTGCACGATTATATATATTTTCAATCAAACAGTTCTGGTCATGTTGAGAAGTGTTTAAGTCCCTGCAGTCAAGATGATAAGAGAGATGGTATTTTTGTCAACATTTATTCTAACTATGCCAGAATATATAATGACCTGTCTACCAAAAGCATAGAAACTTGTCCACTAGGCCTTGCATACCAGGCAACAATTGTTGTGTAGCCCTAAAAGCTCTGCTTTCATAAAATAAGAGGCTTAAACGATTTATGTAGGTGCCGTATGATCTGTTGCGCCGAGTAGTTGTGGCCAATGGTACTCGATGTTAATCCTTCCTTTCTTTGCAAAACTCACATGCAAACATACAATTAAGGGCATACGGTACGGGTGACACCTATTGAGTATTGGACAAACTAAAATAGTTTAACTCTTTTTTAACATTTTAGAAATCTCTTTTCTAACATTTTTTATGCAATTCTGCCGAAAAGTCCTTTTCCACAACTCTTACTATCTGTGGATCGAAAACTAGCATGAAGACCTGTTATTTTCGTTGTCGTCTTATTAAGAGCATTGTGGAGATGATTTAAACAATTTCTTTTGAAAATTAAAGCGGCAATTACCACTCACACAGCTTTATTTCATTCCATAATTCCTATATAAGAGAAAAAAAGAGAATTTCAACATGCTGGGAAATGATGCATCACTTACTAAAAGTGAATAAGCAAATGTCTGGCCACAAATGACTTGCAGTAGGCTTATATGTCTTTGATTTGAGAGTCCCCCAGTATTGGCTTGTTTGACTAACAACTCCCTCAAGTATAGAGGGGCACATCCGTGCATGAATTTGAAAGTCAAAAGGAGATTCTTGAACTCAATCCTTTTTTCTGATGGGCAGCTAGTGAAGATCCTTCAGAACTGGTGTAAGGTGATCATACCTTTTGAAGTCAGTCACCATTATGGCGGCATTGTTTTGGACTTTCTAGGGCCTGCATAGTAGCTCAGTAATTCCACAGAGAGGTCCATTGCAATAGTCAAGGCGTGATGTCAGCAGTGAGACAATTGCACTCCTGGTTACATCAGTATTGAGAAATCTTATTACGGTGGTAATTTGCAGACTTGATAACTTTTGATACATGTGCAGATCCGTTGATGTTTGGGCCAAAGACCAGCATCCAGATTAACGAATGGTTTATTAAGAACTGGTACTATCACACCATCTACAGTAATACTAGGAATATACGTTTTTGCCCACATCTGAGGGGTAGTCATAACCAGAATATCTCTCTGCATTCAGTTTATTTTGTGACATCCAGATATAGATGTCAGTGAGGCAGTTTTCCAACTTTGATATCCCTACATCAACTGCACCCTGATTGATAGGTTTGATAGAGATGCAGATTTGTGTGTACATATATGTACTAGTATATATGTATGTATTTATGTATGCATATGTATGTACGCAGACAACTATGTACTTATCAACTTACTGTCATACACCTTATCTATGTTTTGCATTTCAGGAACACAAACTGAAATGGAAGTAACAATGAAGACCACTATGCTTGTCACACTTTTGATCATTTTTGCTGTTGTAGCCAGCATCCAAGCTGCACGTAAGTAATACCGAATAGGGGAGGATGGGAAATAGAAGGTTACTCGTGACTAATGATATCTCTCAAAATGGATTTTTGGTTGTGTTAGGGTTTGTATTTCGAATTTCGTTTTTCATCACTTGTTCCTCCATAATTAGGCTAATTAGTGACTAGCCAGGTGTAAGTGTTGCAGGAAACTGGAGTACCTGGCGAAAATAACCGCCTAATTCTAAGTCACTAGTAAACTCTTTACATGTCCCAGCCTGCAGTGTAACTGGGGCAGTGGTGTGAAAAGACTAGCAGTTTTTGGGGACGCCTTATACCACACTGTAATCAGGGCAAGCTCTTGATGGTGGTAGACAGCTAAGCAGTATGTTGAAGCGCCGTACCGTTCAAAAAGGGGTTTGGGTGAATTCTATTCAGACCTTAGAAGGACATGCTTCTACCTCAACTTTTACTTACTTGAAATATTTCAAGTTTCTAAAATATGCACTTTAAAGCGTGTACCACAAATAGTATTTCTAGGGCAGATTAACTTTTTGAAAACGTTTGAAGCGCGTTATATCTCTCAAAAGAAAAGCATCGAGAGTTCAAAAAATATTATAGTATGGAGAGCGCTTTATTCATCTTTTGAACGTTATATATACATATATATATATATATATATATATATATATATATATATATATATATATATATATATATATATATATATATATATATATATATATATATATATATATATATATTTATATATATATATATATATATATATATATATTCTTCCAAATAACTAATACAATGTTTCATTGTATTGTTTTCTAGCTGGTAGGTAGAGGAACGAAAGCCTAATTAAATTCCAAGAGGAATTTGTTGTATGTTATTATATAGACGGTATCATGCTATCGATTTTGATTTTGGTGCAATGGATATTAAACTTTATCCTTTGAATTATCATATATAAGGCAACTAATCTGATAATTTTGTTACCTTGAAATTAATTCATGAATATCCATTCAAAAAAAAAGTTATATGTGAATATATATATATATATATATATATATATATATATATATATATATATATATATATATATATATATACATACAAGCCTTATGCAATTCCAGAGGAATTTGTTGTTTATTCTTATAAAGATGGTATCATGATAAATTGGTTTATATTAGGTGAAAGGAATGTTAAACGTTATTCTATGATTTATTAGATAAAATTCAAATCAATTGATACCTTTACTACATTGAAATTATTTCCTGAATATCCATTCATGATATATCTATATC
>OZ012701.1:5475116-5492616 GCA_963942565.1 Maea johnstoni
TTTATGTTGGCTCGCTGAATGATAACTAACGCCTTTTTTATCAATCCCAACTTTATTCCGTATAACAAACACGTTTGCTGTAAATAGACAGTAATTATCACTTATTAAACACTTGGATAACACAATGTTCAAATACATAAACACATAAAGCACTAAAAACTTGTCGAATACTACTAAAATATACACAAAGAATATACTGATATAAGATATTAACACATGACTAACACATATGAACACTTAGCTACCTCTGAAAAACACTTTAACACTTTGATAAACACAAGTTACTAAAGTACTCAAGTATTTAACATAACAAAAGTATAACTAAATTCTATAACCAAATATACTGTGCTTAATGTGTGGACTAAATAAAGCTATACTAAAGACTATAAATAAAGTGAATCCTTCATAATCCACATGTTGCATTTCCTGACCACACCTTAGTATATAATAGCTAAGACTAGAAAATTTCTATTTAGATTTCCAACTCAAATTACACATTACCAAAATTCACAAATTACCAAAGAAGTAGCACAACACGTGCACAACATGTTTATCTTCCCTTTAGAACACTTTACTAGAAATAAACACATTTGTAAAACAATAAATTTACACTTACTCACTGTGACTGGTCTGCCCTCATGTTTTTACCTGACACCATTTTTATAAGTCTGTCAGCTGACCTCTGACCTGTCAAACATGTCACCAGATGGCACCACCTGGTCAACTGGTGGTCAACTAGTTAACTAATGAAGGTTGCACAGTCAACATATATTAAATAAAAAGCAAAAATACAAAAAAATGAATTTGTGCCATAACATTTATCCTGGACCAAAACCTTGAAATGAAATACGCAAAGCATCTTGGAGGAAAATTCATAATAAAAATGGTATGTAAATTATCATATTTCAGTGAAAAGGTTTATTAATTTTGAACTTGATATCAATTTAGCAAATATCAGTTGTCAAAGCTGAAAGAAACCCTAATTACCTATAATATGGCATTTGTGATGGCTGGGACAGGACGCTGGGTAACTTATCGCTATGTAACTTACAAATAATGACTAAAGAAATAATCTATTAAATGGCACAAAGGACCTGTTCTGGTTTACTATACAAATTACCCTATTTTTACAAGTTTCATGAATTTAACCGAAACTCGAGGTATTGCTTGTTCATAATTGCTAACATATTCCCCATCCTGCGCCCTGGATATTGCATATGACAACTCATATAGTGACATTGACCTATGACCTTTAACAAAATGGCTGCCTCCATGCCTACTAATGAGATTTGAGCCTATCTGGAAATGGTTCCAAATAGTAACTTTGCCCACCGAGCGCGTTCAAGCCAGATTAGAATGTTATGTATTAGTATGTTAAGCAAACGTGCATTCTATTTACAAACCAAATGTACCCTTTAATGATCATTTTAGAAAATGTCATTTTAGGTAAAACATTGATAAATAGAAACTGTGGCACTATTCAGGTGAGCTCAATTTGGAATTTGGAATTTCGTTTTTCGTCACATTTATGCCAATTGTGGCTAATTCGTGACTAGCCAGTTGTAAGTGTCGGAGGAAACCGGAGTACAACCGCCAAGTCACTGGCAACTTTCTCACATGCCCAGGCTGGGATACCAACCCTGGCAGTGGTGAGAGACAGCGTGCAGTCAGTGGCGGCGCCTTAGACCGCACGGCCGTCAGAGCAGGCCCGACTGACATCTGCCCCCTTATGAACAAGCAGGACAATTCTGGAGGTCTTACATACAAACTACATTTGCTTTAGCTCTATATGATTACTAGCATAGTATATCATTATTTTGTAAAAAATAAAATGATGAATGTATCTGCGCTAAAACTGCGTTGTTATATTTCTCTCATCTTTTTCATACATTTCTATCTTATTATTTTGCATAGCATACGTTTTCTCAGATTTTCTTTCTATCTCGATTAGTCTTTCATATTGTAGCAAGGAGTATGCATTTCTTTTAATTCTATTCTGATGAGTCATTTTCTTTCCAATTAAAATGGCTTAATAAAAAAATATATATCTATCTCATATCTTGTGAATGTACCACTAATTATTAAGGTAGCGTGTTAATTCGTTTGACTTGGCTTCAAAATCCTCCATCGTGCTTTTATTTTACAAATTAGCCTATACAAAGCATTTATTGCCTAAAAGGTCATCTGATGAGGAATACATTAAGTATCAGAAAGGTACCCTCACAGCAGGGTGTAAGATTTTCTCTTACCCACTAACTCATAGTTAAGTCTGATCTGAGTTATAAACACATCGTAGGTGGATGTTTTGGCTTTTTAGTACTTGTACCAATTCTTGAAAGTTTTTAAATTTATTGACAGCTTTACCAATCATTTCATATTTTAATGCGTATCTGAGATTGTTCTCCTTATGTCTATATTCAAAAGCAATTATATAATTAGGATTTGGAGTTCATGGTACCTGGTTCTAGGCGTTTGCCATAGATATGGTAATGCATTAAAGTCAATCGTGTACGAGTACAGGGAAGGATGTGGTATTAGGCGTTTCTACAGTGCGGACATCTAATTCCTGCACTAAATGCCCGGGCGTAATACACGACCGAACGTCCGATTTTCCCCCAATTTCTTTGGCATGTATGCATGAATGACCTCACAACTGAACGTAGTTTTGATTCGCAAGCTACGTGGTCATTAAGATACTAACCAAGTTTCTTCAAGCACCCTTCCGCATTCTTTTCTTTGTTGTTCCACATCTCAGTCAAGAGTATTGAGTGAACACATATAGTTTAAAGGTTCTATGCACACTAACTTGATCATGTTTCCATATGTATTTAATCATATGTATAGTACTCTCGTATTTATATTATGTGGAATGTAAGAATATTTTGTATATGAATATACAGTCAATAAACATTCATCTTCATTGATGAGCTTGGCTTATTGTTTTAGACATGCTATGCACGTGTTGTTGTACAACCAGACACTGGCAGACGTTCGGTCGACTGATGCAAGAATTGAATGTCTGTACTGTACATATATATAGATATATATATATATATATATATATATATATATATATATATATATATATATATATATATATATATATATATATATATATATATATATATATATATATATATATATATATATATATATATATATATATATATATATATATATATAAGGGTAAAGTGGTAGAGATGAGGGAAGAATATTAAGCCTCCGTGCTGTGATAGTTGCAAAGTAAGCCTTCAAGATGTCTCGAAAATGAAATTAAACTCCTAGAATTATATTACAATTCAACTAACATTACCGGGAAATAACATTTGTATCATGAAACAATGTTACTGTTGGAGTATGCTTTGATTATAACTTTGGTACATACGAATACGTTGCAAATCCAGTTTAATAAACAATATTAACACTCAGTATAACGTCCAGTGAAAGTATAATTACCACTCGCGAAAAAAGTATGATAACAAACCTCTTGTAGTACAGTACAGACATTTAATTGCTGCACCGATCGACCGGACGTCTGCCAGTGCCTGGTTGTATAAACAGCCATGGATAGCATGTGAAAAGAATAAGCCAAACACATCGATGATCCACGTAGCTTGTGAATACAAGCTACTTTCATTTGTGAGGTCATCCACGCATCCATGCCCAGGAAACTAGTTGGCAACAGGGCGTGCGGTCGTGTATTATGCCCGGGCTGCCCAGCCATTTAGAGCAGGAATTAAATGTAGGTATCGCACCAGGAGCATGTGAGAAAATTGTCCGGGCCTTGGGGTTAGGCAGTGGTTTTCGCCGGGTACTCCGATTTTCTTCGCTAGTTACATCTGAATAGTCCAGAATTCGGCGCAATATGGCAGAAAAAGTGACGAAACCCGACATTTGAACAGGTTTCAGTCATCTAAAGTTAAGAATCTAACCAAAGCAGTTTTCTTTCTGTAAGTATGCTACTGAAGCAAGCCGAGCTACATTTGGAAATGTGGGTGAGCAGGGTTTGTTTAATTAAAGAGACTAAGGCGTACTGTTTTATCAGTGGCTCTGCACGTGAATGCATGTTAACCCATTAACACTCAGAGTTTCGTCTGTTAGAAAGCATCGTCTGCTACTTTCATACTTTTGAAAATAGCTTATAAAGCAAAAGTTCTTAAAATATTTGGAGGAGAGTTGTCGTTTGACCTCTGGTTAACATTTCTCCTTCAAATATTTTCCCCAAAAATGCCTTGTTAGAAAAATATATCAAAAATCGTCAGGCCTGTTTTGGCCGCTGTGAGCATTAATGGATTAATCTCTATCATCTATCATTACAAATGTCGCTGAAGACAACAGCAGAAAACATGGGGTTAATGTACAGTGCAGACACTTAATTCCTGCACGAAATGCGTAAGCTGAACCCGGGCATAATACACGACCGCACGCCTGATTGCCAACTAGTTTCCTGGGCATGGATGCATGGATGACCTCACAACCGGGCGTACTTTGATTTGTGATCGACGTGGGTCATTGATGTGGTTGGCATATTTTATGACATGTTATCCATAGGTGTTTTTACAACTAGTCATGCAGACGTCCGGTTGACTGGTGCAGGAATTTAATTTGTGCCGCATCAATGTAAACGGCGTTTAACGCGGAATCAGGATTTTGAGTTTATTTCATATTTCTTATCTCAAACGGTTCACTCCACATAAAGACGATAACGTACCTTTTGTATTTTATTGTACATTTATTTGCTGCAACTGGTATTACACAGTTGTACAAGTCATAGAAAGTACAGAAATAAAGAGAAAGTAGTATATAATCTAGTCTAGTCTAGTAGTATACTATGATTACACCTAGCTGTAACCTATAGTTAGACTCGACGTTATTGCATCCTTATATAACAAGCATTTTAGTGAAAATGAACATTAATAAAAAGAAAAATACAAGAAACAAATTAAACAGCAACTTAGTGTTTTTAGTATAAGGCGACTAAGACCACACCTAGACGGTAATACAAGTATATATGAAACACACATCAAGCGATAACTTTATGCAGGTAAGTCCAGCTTGGTAGATTATGTTTTGCTCTGGCCCCTTCTCTTTTTTGAAAAGTATCCCTTAGACAAACGAACTCAGGTACCTTTTATACGACTATAATCTGGTTATATATATATATATATATATATATATATATATATATATATATATATATATATATATATTTATATATATATATATATATATATATATATATATATATATATATATATATATATATATATATATATATATATATATTTGCGTCAACTTTTCGTTCTCATCACAATATGAGTAGTACAATACACCGGGATAAAAAAAACAACTTTTATTACAGGTATTTTTCCTGAGTAAACACTTTTCTATATGCCATATAAAACAATATGTTAAGTGAGGCTTTATCCATACCTTCATGATTAAATTATGAATTAAAACGCTTTTCAAAATGGGCATTCGCCTCATTTCTCGTAAGAGGTATACCAGATAAATAGCGAAGTCTGTGTAACCAGATAGTTTGCGGATTTGTCAGGGAAATAATTTTCTACCACTATGGGGCTGAAATACCCACTGAAGAAATTCCATTCCCAATGGGCATTCTCAATGGCCACTGGGAATCATTTTATCACTATATTTGGTAAAGATTGCCATATATGAAACACTGCACTACTTTAGCAACGTGACCTAGAATTGTACGTGCCTAACATTTTTCAGGGAAATTATTATCCAGAACAGATGGATTGAGCATTGGGTAATTTGAGCTTTAATACTGGGCGCTGCAGGCATACGGATACAGATAGTTTGAACATTTGTCAGGGAAGAAATTCTCCAGAACAGTTGGACTAAGGCTTGGGACATCTTGGCGCCCCAGGCACGCGGAGCTCAGAGGCTTTGCGCAAAATGGCGATGTCCTGATCAGTACACGCCGGGGAAGCAGCGCGCATTGCCCTGGTCAACCACTTCAGAGCTGTTTGAAATTTCCTGCAAAAGAAAAAGTAATATGATGAGAAAGCAAAGCTTTAAATGCTCGCGCAGCTCGATGATATTTCTACATTCCCCTTCAAATGCAGTCACAAAGTGTTTGTTATTGTTATCCGTGACGTCATTCTTTACTTGAACTTCGCTGAAACATATTGGAAGTCCCTTCATATGAGCTTCATATTTGTGCAATAACCACACACAGTATGCGTAGCGATTGACCGAAAATATGGCATAAAAATTACTACAACTTCAACCTGTTGCAAAATCGTCATTTCACGACAGATTTCCTCTAGAATTAAGAGACATGTAGAATTATTTGTGGCGGTTGTAGCGATTTAAACTGCATTGAAATCGATTCACGGGAAGACGAGTAAAGTCAGTTTTACCGTGAACATCAAAGTTACGACTTTGGAATGCGCGGAATTCCATCGTAACATGACGTCATTTCAAGACGTCAGCATTTGTCGCACGTGAGCATGTATTTCCGAGCGAAGTCATGAGCTCGGAATTACATTGCCGCATCTGCTACAGTCGCCGCCATTTTAAAATGGCGGCAAACGCACAATCTCGCGAGAGCTTTTAGCATTAGCGCACCTGGCGTGTGCGGGAAACCTAAATAGAGGTCGCCCCCAGACCATTCATGCCGTAATGTAACGATTGATTCCTTTAGATCGTATAAATTGTAGGAAAATACCGTTTTGAACGCAGATGACCAACAATGGTGCGCGTGCCGTAATCAGTGTCACGTAGAGTATATAGCGCCAGTTTCCAAGCACAACAGACAGTGCACGTCACGGCACGTGCGGATTATGATTGTTGAGGAAGCACATAATAAGCGCCCTCATGCTGGCTAAGTTTAGCTAGCTAACTTTTTCTTCGTGAAACCGAATTTATAGGATAAGAAAGATCTAGGATAAACTTAGCTAGCTAACCCATTATCCGACTTTTGTGAAATAGGCCCCAGGCAACAAATAGCGCTCTCTATCGGCGGAAAATGGCACAAAAATGACGTCATCGAATCCCGCCAAACGACGAGTGGCGACATCTACGGGAAAATGTCGACACTAGCACCAACGTTATGCTGATACACTGCTAAAATGAATTACTGGTCTTTCCGTGGATCAATTTCAATGCGGTTTAAGTTGTTAGAACCGCCACAATTAATTCTACTTGCCTCTTAATTCAAGTAGAAATTTGTTGTGAAATGACGATTTTGCAACAAGTTGAAATCGTAATTCCATGCCATATTTTCGGTCAATCGCTACTACTACTGTGTGGGTTATTGCACAAATATAAAGCTTATATCATGGAGCTCCCGATATGTTTTCGCGAAGAATAATTAAAGAATGACGTCACGGATATCAAGTTCGTAACTTTTTGACTGCATTTGATCGGGGAATGCCAGCGGCGGATCTTGGATTTCCACAGTAGGGGGTAGTGCAATTTGGATCTTTCATTTGACCCTTAAGGGAAGTAATACCAGACCATTTAAAGGATTGCTCCTTAAACGGAGGAGCTGGTCTATTTCAATTGGCAATATCTCTGTATCCAAATGGGCTACAAAGTTAAAATTTATATTTTTGGAAAGCTGGAATTCTCCGTCAGCTTTTTAGCTCATTGAACTCATTGTGAAATTTGCCCATTGCCAACAATGACGATCTCGCGTGTTTGTACTGTTGTCAATAGTTGGCAATGGGCAAATTTTACCATGGGACCTAATGAGTAAAATCAACAGACAAACATTTGAGACAAAAAGTATGTTCATACACGTGGTGCTGCAAAGAGGTTTGCCAAGTTTTGAAGGCAAAAACGAACTTTTTGTGGGAAAAAAGAGGAAAAAGCGGTTAGCCAACTCAAGTCAGACAGACTGTAGGGGGCGCGCCGGGTGAGCCCTCCCCCCTGGGTCCGCATATTAAGGCAGAAATATCGAGCTGCGCAAGCATTTAAAGCTTTGAAATTGTAAAAAATCATGAATTCCAAATCTATGCGCACTCTTCCTTGCCATGCCAATATCATATAAAGAAAAGTAAAAAATATTTAATAAAGCTGCCGCTCGGCCTTTGCGCTTTTTGGAAGCGCGAATTATGTTTCAGTTGTTGCATAGTTCGGCGTGTGTTGCACGATAGTCGGCGACCAAAACGCTATTTTGACACAATTTAAAGGAAACAATCCGAATTTATTATTTGATTAAGAAATATTTAAAACATGAAACGATCTGGCGGCAAAACGTGCTCTTAAAGCAAAAAGTTGTGCTCATTTCCCGCGAGGTTATCGAGCGAGCGAGACAAAGAGACGAACAGACAGAAATGTTGACGGAAGTGCGGACACGGTTTCAAGCACTCTGCCAGGGCGACGATACCGTCTTCCGGTTGGATTGCTACACGACTAGTATCTCTGCTCCCAAAAGCACGATCAATCTCGTGGTCCCTACATGGTTTGGAAGTTTCGTTCTGTTGCATGGTGCGATTTCAAAATTATACCAAATATGAAGCTTCCATGCAGTTTTCGCCATTCAGTTATTTGTAATTGCGCAAACTCTGATATTCATGACGATTTCGGGTGTAATGCCTCAGTACTATTTGCGATAGCTCATGAGAAAATGCGGTGAAAAGTCCTGCATTGACCAATCAGCCAGTCGGCCGTCCAGCGCTCTCGCAACAAACAGGCCACTGCGAGGATGACGTCATTGTTGATTGTAGTTTTGACCACGCGCGTCGCGTGCATCACACGTTTTGACCAATGGGATATATTTAATGACGTCACTTTTCAAAATATTCCGCAAATTAGTCCCGACGTAGTGGCAGAGATACTATGCGTAGCGGGATCTCTGGGTAGGAGAATGGGTTTCAAGGGCCTCAGTATGTACTTCCATTGACAATGGCATTGTTGACATCCTATACCGTAAATGCTCGCTACGCTGAGCCGGCCTTCGGCCGACTCACTACGCGAGCTGTGATGGACCAAGTGTGAAAGAGCAAATCTATTTTTTAATTTCCGTATTTCGGGGGAGAAAATTAAAAACTATCTATATTTACCATTTTTGAGGGGAGAAAATAAAAAAAACTTTATTTTCATTCCATAAAAAACTATCTATATTTACAATTTTTGAGGGGAGAAAATAAAAAAACCTTTATTTTCATTCCCGTTTTTTCGGGGATAGAAAATTAAAAAAAAACGTTTTATTTTCACCAACGTTTTTTTGGGAGAGAATATAAAAAACATTTTATATTCACTCCCTTTCTAGAGAAGAAATGAAATATATATTTCAAGCGATGATTGGTTGCCTGGCTTATTTTCCTATTGATATGGAGAGTTATCATTATGTCAAATAGAAAAATGACGCTAGCAACCGAGAGAAGTGAAACTTGTAATAACACTTTGACAATTTATCCTGTACAAAGTGTTCATTGCGTGAAAGGTCTGATGATCACGAATTAATTTTGGCCTCACAACAGGAATTCATACCAATGAACACAAAAATATACATAGATTAGAGAAATGTTCATTCGCTGGGGTTTTAATTCTAATTTCTCCAAAAGACATTTTCCCGCGGGTGTTTTCATCAAAATACCCTACTCTTGCTAACACCGGATATATCCGGTGCCACATATCTTGTCTGTGTGACCAACACCGGATATATCCGGTCTTTGGGGAATTCCCTCCATGTTATAGGTCTATTTAGGGGTATTGAATTATACTAGATATAAAGGTTTTACTGTTTACTATGTTTCTATTTAAGTTTGTGACGCACTGTATTGAAACAGTAATAACACTCTTTGAAATCCCTCTGATTTGGTGGGGAGACCCACAATATCCCTGGTCCCAGGGGACAGGTTCTGCCAAATGGGGGTCTAGCATGCTACTGTACAGGCATTTAATTCCCGCACTGCTCGACCGGACGTCTGCCAGTGCCTGGTTGAAAAAACACTCATGGATTACATGTCAAAAAAGCACATCAATGACCCACGCTTGCGAATCAAAGCTACGTTCAGTTGTGAGGTCATCCATGCATCCACGACAAAGAAACTGGATTGAAATCAGACGCGCGGTCGGGTATCATACCATGGGCTACCCACGCATTTAGTGCAGGAGTTAACTGTCTACACTGTACTTGGTGCGTTAAATTGGTTATAAAGTTTCAAAAACCACTGATTCATCGGTATTGCTCAAATAGGCCACAATTTTAATGCAATCCTTCAAGTTTCCTGGTCGTGGATGCATGGATGACCTCACAATTGAACGTAGCTTTGATGTGCAAGCTAAGTGGATAACTGATGTGCTTGGATTATTTTTTGACAAGAATGTTCTTTCAACGAGGCAGTCGCAGACGTCATGTCGATCGGTGCAGGAATTAAATGTCTGTACTGTAGCTTGTGACATGAAAACTCTCCCATGATAAACATACACCGACTTATTTATCATTTGTATACTACCAGTAAGATATATCGTGAATACATTCCTTCTTACGATGGTGCAGGTGTGAACGACAGAAAAAAATCCCCTGTGTTCCCAAAAACAGCAGATTTTTTTCTGTAGTTTTCATGGAAAAATGCGGATTTTTTTAAAACTCTGCCGTTCACACCAGCACCATCATACCTTCTTAATTCACTAATAGAAACAATACGCTATAACATCACTAGTTACTTGACCTTTCTTTGCATTCATATGAGATTCTTTCGTAATGAATAGAAACTGTGTGAATGAAACTGTTTGAAGTATAGCGCCGGGCCGCTAGGTCAAGTGATAGGGCGTAATGGTTGAAAGCTTGCCCAAAACGACCTGGCGCGGAAAACCGACCGGGCGCTTGTGCAAAAAGTGTGTAACAGTAAGGGATAGAAAGACCCAACGGTTATTAAAAAAATACTTTTTATATATTCAATATCTCCAAAATGATCAATTGTGCAGAATCTCTTTATTGTAAGCATTATTCTTTTCCCACTGATACTGACAAAGCATAGGATTGGGATGCATGAAAATGATATCTATATATGAGGTCAGAGATCAGTAATTAGTGTATGAGAAGCATTCAAATGTTGTCAGTACTTGATCTAATAACTTAACGAGACATTGTGACGTGAGAACTCATGGTGTAAATCCTGCGGAAGACATTTGGAACATTTTTCTTTTTGAAATATAGATATATGTGGTCGGGCCCGTCACGAGCTCGTAACGGATACATTATAACGGGCTCATACATGCCAGTGTCCAAACGGGTCCGTTCAGGCCCGTAACGGGACCGTACTGGCCCGTAAACATTTTCCAGTATACCTCAAACCTTGGGTCTACCTATGGCATAATTATTGCGGCAAGAAAGGGGTAAATATCAACTTACCCCTGCATGATATTCATACACCACAGCTTCCTTGGGTCTATCTATGACATAGTTATTGCGGCAAGAAAAGGGTAAAGATCAACTCGCCTCCGCATGATACTTGGGTCTATCTTTGACAAAATAATAGCGTCAGAAAAGGGTAAATATTAACTTACCTCTGCATGATACCCATACACCACATCTTCCTTGGGTCTATCTTTGACAAAATAATAGCGACAAGAAAAGGGTGAATATCATCTTACCCTTGTATGATACACAGACACCACAGCTTCCTTTATGCTAATTGTGGCTTATTCGTGACTTGCCAGTTGTAAGTAGTAGTATCCGGCGAAAACCACCGCCTAACCCCAGGTCACTACCAGCTTTCTCCCATGCCTAGGCCGGCATTTGAACCCAGGCAGTGCTGAGAGACAGCGTGCAATCAGTCAGACCACACAGCCTTGGGTATATCTATGACAAAATTATTGCGGCAAGAAAAAGGGTAAATATAAACTTACCCCTGCAGGATCACTGCTCCTTTCGCCTCGTCAGATCTGCACACTTGGAACGAGGTCAGGGCCAATGTCCGTATGCAGAGGAGTGCACTCGGTCTGATCGTGCTGTAACATGTACCATTGTGGTTGATGTTAAATGGATTTTTTTCCATAACTGAAAATAAAATGTACACAAGCATGTGTGTTTATTGATAGTAATTTATAAATTACAACAGCATGTCCCATTCTTAGTTATGTAGATTGAATAAACCTAAACCATATATATATATATATATATATATATATATATATATATATATATATATATATATATATATATATATATATACATACATACATACATACATACATACATACATACATACATACATACATACATACATACATACATACATACATACATACATACATACATACATACATACATACATACATACATACATACATACATACATACATACATACATACATATATATATATATATATATATATATATATATATATATATAAAGAGAGAGAGAGAGAGAGGTCCTGAGAACCTTCTGTAATGAACACCATCACCGGACACCATCCCCTAACCCCATCCTATCCATCTCCTAACCCCATTCATCTCGAAAATATGTAGGAGGGTATGGATTTTTTTTTTCATTCACTTTTACATCGTTCTCTCTCTTTAAAGAAAAAATAAAGATCACCAACGTAGTCAAATGAGTCAAGTTATATCTACTGAACTTTGGTGATAAACGCAATACCACAGTCAAGTCAATGAGTCACGGACAAAGTCGGATCGAGGGGGGGGGGGGGGGGGGGCACCCGATTCACGCCCCCCCCCTGACTTGAGTCAGTTAGCAGTTACTCGTGGGAAAAGTGTAGGACTTATTAGTATGTGTATTCCTACTTACGACAATATTCGATTTATCACGAATATGTTCTAACTAAAAGTTGCAAAGTTCGTAAGTACACTACGATTTGTGGTGAAATCACCGTCAATTCGTGGCTTTGTAGGATAAATTTTGGCCAATAACCTATTCTTTCATTCTGAAGTGGGTCATGGTCATAGTGGCACTTTGTCATACATTTAATGAGTACGCAAATGTACGTGAATGTGCGATTTCAAACGGCAAAGTACAACATATTACGACACGATGTTCAACAATGCACGACAATGTTTGACAATGTATGACAAAAATGCCTTCCTTACGACAGTCTTTTTATCGCACCCTAAAGTATTACATGGAAGAATTTTGAGACGGGCCCGTTACATACCCGTTGGGAAGTTTTGGGGGTCCAAATAAGTTTCGGGTCTGAAACAGGCCTGCAATGGTCCCACGCCATGGACCCATAGAGGATGTGCCCAAACAGGACCATAGTAGGGCCAGAACTTTAATCTTTTAACAATGCTGTAACGGTCCCGTTACAGGTTCAGAGAGACATTTGGTGGCCATATCATAAAAAGCCACAAATTTTGATACTTATATTTGAAAATGTTTGAAAAGATATGTTTTATGTATTCAATATCTCCAAAATGATCAATTGAACAGAATCTTTATATTGCAAGCATTATCTTTTAACAATGCTGTAACGGGCCCGTTACAGGTTCACACAGACATCTGGTGGCCATATTTTATCATAAAAAGCCACATATTTTTTAATTGATATTTTTTTCTTCTAAGATAAAACTTTGAAAATGTTTTAAAAAATTTGTTTTATATATTAAATACCTCCAAAATGAGCAATTGGGCAGAACCTTCTAAATAAAGTCATTATTCTTTTTGCACTGATACTGACAAGGCATGGGATTGTAATGCGTGAAAATGGTATCTATATATATCCGAGATCAGTAAATAGTATCTGAGAAGCATTGGACTATTGTCAGTGCTTGAGCTAATTACTCGGGAAGGCATTGTTAGGTGAGATCTTAACTAGACACAGGGTATTATTCCTGATTGCTGATTTGACATTCTGAAGTATGAATAAATAACTGCGGTTGCATTGTGACCTGCTGAAGACCAACAGCATAGCAAGTTCCTGGCCTAACTGCCCTAAAAGTAATTGCCTGGATCAATTGGCAGCGGTAGACACATTTTCTTTTCGAAGTGTAGATATATCAAAACCTTATTTTCCATCAGTTTTTAAAAACTTTCAAAATTTGGAATTTACAGGCCGTAACGGGCATGTAACAGGCCTGTAACGGCCATGGAATGGGCCCGTTCAAACAGCCCCGTTACATTGCTGTGCATCATTATGCATGTAACGGGCATGTTTGAACGGGCATTTATCAGGCTTGTAACGGGCATGTACAGGCCCGTTAACTTTTACCTGTGTATGCATTCGTATTTAGTCCGTATATATTTGCATGCATTTGCAAACATGTGCATCTTCAGATTCGTACACAAGTACGACTCTGTTCGCCTATTTACGACAAATTATGATATAAAACGTACCGTGTCGCACATATAAGAATGTTGTCAATCATCAATCGTAGTTGGTGTCGTGGGATTTCGTATAATTTCGTATCTTTTTCGTACAATTCGTATACATCGTGTGAACGTGATTTTCACCAGATTTGAACATATGTGTGGCTTCCCTAGTAGATTTGACATGTTCAAATTCGTACATAGAATTCTCAGTGGGACTGCACGTTAAGATGCCATGTTCTTGTGAGCACTCAAGCTGCTTATATATGGGTTATAAAAAGGAAGATTGGACTTACCTTCGAGTATATCACTCCTGGGTCTGTCGCATAGGCAATATCGGTCAAGTGTTTGGCTTATCCACTGGCGTCGCCTTTTGATAGTTGTGACATTACAATCTGCACTTCGCTTCTCTACGCAAGTCAAAATAGCGTCCCCATTCCTACAATGCAAGATTATTTCAAATAAGATGAGGCAAGGAGGATGAGATCAAGTACAATTATACATATATATACGTATGTCATACTCACAGTACATATATATATATATATATATATGTACATATATATATATATATATATATATATATATATATATATATATATATATATATATATATATATATGTATATGTATATGTATATGTATATATGTATATATATATATATATATATATATATATATATATATGTATATATATATATATATATATATATATATATATATATATATATATATATGTATATATATATGTATATATATATATATATATATATATATATATATATGTATATATATATATGTATTTATATATATATATATATATATATATATATATATATATATATATATATATATATATATATAGATAGCATATGTTGGCTGTGTAAGACATGGTTTGTATCAACGCATGATGTTTACTAACACGTGAAATGTATGCCTCTTTGTTGACTACAGCTCTTGCCGTAGAAATTCATACAATTATAGTATATGACAAATAACACTCAAAACAAATGGTTCTACAGTGTAACATTTAATTCCTGCACCAGTCGACCGGACGTCCGCCAGTGCCTGGTTGTACACATACCCATGAGTAACATGTCCGTAAACAAGCCAAGCACACCAATGACCCATGTAGTTTGCTAATCAAAGCTACTTTGTGTTGTCAGGTCATACGTGCATCAAGGCCCAGGAATTTGGGTGGCAATCGGGCATGTGGTTGTGTATAATGCCCGGGCTGCCAACGCATTTAGTGCAGGAATTATATGAAGTCACTTTATATTTGGAACATGACACAAAAGGTTGAACAGGGAAATAGAAATTTACAGAGATTAACTAGATACTTAAACACTTAGTATGGAACTTAAATGAAATAAATGGAAAAAGAACGGCCAAAAGCTGCTGGATAATTTTGATGAAATCTTTCAAGCAAAAGCATAGTTGGGAAAATACATGAAGGGGAAATCTTTATTTGAACATTATCAACAACTTTCCTTCAAATATTTTGTACAATTCTTTTAACTTTCTGTTATAGTCTGTCTGACTCGAGTTTTCCCATTGCCAACAATTGGCAACAATACAAACACGCGAGATCGTATTGTTGCCAATGGGCAAATTTTACAATGGGTCCTTATGAGCAAAATCAACATTTTGCGGAGTGGAGACAAAAAGTATGTTTATACATACACGTAGTAGTGCTCCAAAGAGGTTTACCAAGTTTGGATGAAAATCTCGAACGTTTTGTCACAAAAAAGTGGCAAAAGTAGTTGCCAAACTCGAGTCAGACAGGCTATAGGCATGTATCACATTATCGGTCTTATTAGCACTTATAGTCGGAGTTCACACCCACGGCACGACCAGTATATTTTTTGAATAATAATGGTCTCTGGAGTGCCATAAAACAAACTTAAGGCACTAAATGGACGTGTTCAACTGACTCTCTGACTGTGCCGGACGATTACTACAGTGCCGACATTAAATTTCTTCACTAAATGCGTGTGCAGCCCGGGCATAATAAACGACCTTATGCTCGATTGCTACTGAGTTTCCTTCGCATGGATGTATGGATGACTTCATAATTGAACGTACCTTTGATTCGCAAGCTACATGTGTCATTTATGTGTTTGAGTTATTTTCTTGACATCTTACAAAGGCTTTTAATTACAACCAGGCATTGACAGACGTCCGGTCGACCTAATCCAATACACGTCACTGGTAACTTTATTGCATGCCCAGGCCGGGAATCGAACCAAGGCAGTGGTGAGAGATAACGTGCAGCCTTAGACCCCACGGCCGTCAGAGCAAGCGCTACAAGACCTGAGACACTCTTGAGTACAAAATATCAACGTATACGCCTTGTTCTATACAAAATGTTAGCGATGTATTTGAGCACGCTTGGTCTGTAGTACGACATTACTATACCTGCAATACAGCTCTAGTGCTTGGCTAGCAGTCGGAACTTGGGAAGAAGGACCTTGCCCTTGTTGCTCATTTTGTTCAACAGTGCATTGTGATGATAACAAGTGGAATTGGCAATAGTTATTACAAGGATCCGCAGGTGGCCCAACTGAAACAAAATACGGTAAAATACAAAGCCAAACGACTGATAAGTGCTATAGATTCTTACAATACGTCATAGCACATACACACACACACACACACACACACACACACACACACACACATATATATATATATATATATATATATATATATATATATACATACATACATACATACATATATATATATATATATATATATATATATATATATATATATATATATATATATATATATATATATATATATATATATATATATATATATATATATATATATATATATATACATTATATTGACCACTATGGCCACCTAGAATACTTGTTGCTTGGTATCAGAAAAGACATAACATAAAAATACATATGACAGCCATTAAATATACTCTTTGAAAAAAAAGTGGTATAGATCAAGTGTTTATTATGACGAAACGTAGACAACTAGTTCTTTTGATATTGCAATACAATAATACATATTATACCTACAAGTCATCACGTAGTATATTATCTTCTTATATACATGTAAAATTGGTATTTAATATGGTTCACAACAAACTCCTATTTTGTCATGTATTATTTATTCTATAAACACTGTGTGGTACATCTCGATTATGTAACTGTACCTTTTCCATTTACATGCAATTGAATAAAAAAATCCAAAAATAAAAAATGAAATGTAGGCTAGAAAACAATCTACAG
>OZ012701.1:5495116-5517616 GCA_963942565.1 Maea johnstoni
ATATATAAATATATATATAAATTTCACCCTGGTGAAAGATATTTACCCTGAATTTTGGTCATTCCGTATCATTTACACACTTGTTCATAATTTCTTAGAGCTAAAAGTATTCTCGAGGTTAGGGTAGTGGAGGAAAAGCAGATATCGTCTCAAATACTGTACATGAACTTTGATATTGCAACTCTTAGCCTTTCCTTGTACTGCCGGTTAGGAATACAGTGCTGACATTTAATTCCTGCACTAAATGCCTGGACAGCCCGGGTATAATAAGCGACTGCATGCCCGATTGCCACACGGTTTCCTGGGCAATCCGTTATTAAACGCGATGGTCAGAGGTCAAAAACAGGCTTAGGAAAACTGTTCTAGTCTTCTAACCTATTCCACTCCTATTCCAGAGAGTTTTGTGGTACATGTTATATATGCAACTGCCAGCGATTAATTGTATTTGGTCATGTCTTGAGCACTGACTCCCTCTATCGGACGCCCTAGTAACCAAAAAAAGATCTCTTGCTGTTGATCCAAATGTTAAAGTGCCTACCATATCAAGAGGTAGTTATAATGAATGACCGTTGAATTATTTCAGAGACAAATTCCTACAGTACAGGCATATGATTCCTACACCAGTCGACCAGACTTCTTCCAGTACCTGGTTGTAAAAAACCTCATGGGTAACATGTCAAAAAATAAACCAAGCACACGAAAGACACACGTAGCTTGCAAATCAAAGCTACGTTCAGGTTTGAGGTCATCCATACACCCAACGCCCAGGAAACTGCGTGGCAAACGGGTGTGTGTTGCGTGTTATGCCCGGGCTGCCCACGCATTTAGCGCTGGAATTAATTATCGGCACTGTACGAGAAACCCAATGGATTTCCAATCTCCATTTGTCAGCGTATGGATCAATGAATATAAATGGAATTTGGAATTTCGTCTTTCGTCACATTTACGCCAATCATGGCTAATTCGTGACTAGCCATGTGTAAGAAGTGGAGGAAACCGGAGTCACTGGCAACTTTCTCACATGCCCAGGCTGGGATTCGTACCCAGGCAGTGGTGAGAGACAAGGTGCAATCTGTGACAGCGCCTAAGATCACACGGCCCTTAACATTAATGGAGCAGCTATAATGTTTCAGCGAAACTATTAATGGAGCAGCTATAATGTTTCGGCGAAACTATTAATGGAGCAGCTATAATGTTTCGGCGAAACTATTATTGTAGCAGCTATGATGTTTCGGCGAAACTATTATTGTGTTATCACTGCACTTTAGGCAACAATTAATCTCTTTACTAAGTATGATAGGATAATGTGGTATGACGGGACGAGTCCCCAATTACAGAATAAATTCCATGTTTACCAAAATAGAGTCAAGAGTAATCACGAGTGAAAATAATTTCCAATAAGCATTTGGTCATGACTTTAGTGTATATGAAAAATACAAATGAGCTACTTCGCATCCAGTCGCCCTATACATTGAAATAGGCATATTAAAGCCTGATGTTGTAAATAGCCAAAATAGTTTTAAAACAGTTGTTTTGTTTGTGGCGAACGTTGGTATGAAACATTAACATCTTGGTCCAACAAGGTTGAAAACTGTTGATTTTACCATAGCTCGTGCCCATGGTGTACTTTCCCTACAACGTTGCGAATATTTCTTCTACCCATGCGTGACTTTCTTGAAAAAAGACTACAGTACAGACATTTAATTCCTGAACCAGTCGACCGGACGTCTGCCAGTACCTGGCTGTACAAACACACACCCATGGACAACGCCAAAAATACCCAAGCACATCAATGACCCACGTAGCTTGCGAATCAAAATACGTTCAGTCGTGAGGTCGTCCATGCACTGGCAATTGAGTGGTATTCTGGAGTGCGGTCGTGTATTATGCCCCGACTGCCCGCGCATTTAGTGCAGAAACAAAATGTCGGCACTGTATATCAGACCAATCCAACAATTTAAACTGGTTGTAAAATGGCACGCTGTTCCCGATGGTGAAGGAACAATGACAAAGCAAAATTATTCTAGGTGAAAGAGGAAAATGAAGGAGAGTAAGAGCAGAACCTTCAGATCCAAAGAGGACCAAGGGGTATTTTAGATGCATGTTATCCGTAGCATAGACAGATCCATAAAGTACAGACATTTAATTCCTGCACCAGTCGACCGGAGATCTGCCAGTGCCTGGTTGTACAAATACCCATGAATAACATGTCAAAAGTAAGCCAAACACACCAATGACCCATGTAGCTTGCAAATCAAAGCGTTTTTCAGTTATCAGGTCATACATGCATCAATTCCCAGGAAACTGTGTTGCAATCGGGCATGCGGTCGTGAGTAATGCCCGGTCTGCCCACGCATTTAGTGCAGGAATTAAATGTTGGCACTGTACATCCCCTTTCCTATATATGGTTAGCAGAGTGCCACGCCAGCTTTGGGTTCCCCAGGGTTGCCAACTAGTAGTTGCACCCCATAAGGTGTTCCCCTTGTGGGGTACAATAGTGGGCCTGTACAACATTGTCTTGCAGCAATGGTTTGGAATCAACAAGGTTGAGGGAAAACATCTTTCGACATTAAGATGGAAGTTTCGATGTAGTGCGACTTGGTAGCATTAGTTAAAAAATAGTATATCATAAATATAAGGTTACACATTTTCCTAAACTTTTTAAACTTTTAAACATTCCCAAACAAAAAGGATATTGGACTTTACACATACACAACAGATTGTTAGGGTTTGAGACTTTTTAACTGTTATCTTTCTGTACAGTGCTCTAACAAGAAGACATAAAAAATGACGGGTCATTGGGTTGGTTTCACACCACAGATGGTTAAAGTTTGTAAAAAAGGATTTTTGGGCAGATCTTCTTAAATACGGTACAAACGAGTTACCCTATTGGTAAGTATTTGCTCATTCTTATTTGAGATATGGTTAAGCAAGAGAACCCCATTTTATACAAAGATGATTGATCATACATATTTCCTGTAATGTGTCAAAATCATCGTACACAATGAATTTAAAAATCACTGAGCAGAGCAAGAGATCAAAATTCAAGCCTTCGAAGATAGAAAACGTTTTGGGACTTTTTTCCATGTTGAATTTTACAAAAAATGTGGTCACTTCAAACAAACATTTTGGGTATCAAGTTTAATGACTTTGCCTCAAATTGGTAGCTAACCCTTCCAATGCTTGGGCTACTCTCGTCAAACCTGTCTTGTTGGTATTTATTGGATAGCTCTTGCCGAGTACTCTCAGATGAGTACCCATGTGCCAGGGTTTCATTCATTTTCAGTTTTTTCATCACTTTAAATTGGCAAGATTAGCCAACAGCAGGATAATGGTTAAATAGCCAAGGGTATAGCGAAGGGAAGGATGTCACAGTTTGTTTAATTTTGACCTTGTTCCAAAGTTATGCATTCTAGAAGTCGGAAAATACATTTTGTTTCGTTTTGGACAAAAATCACAAAGAAGTACTCATAAAATATGAACGGAGCACAGAATTGTTAAAACTGACACCCATTACTTCGTTTTGATATTTTCTCAAACTTTATTGAATTTGATGGTCCTTGGTTTATAATTGTGGATAGAAGCTCCGTTTCAAAACCCCATGCATGCTTTTTTCAGTCCAAAAATGTTACACCCTGCTGACATCACCACCAACTGACCTTTCAGGGCAATATGTACTTTATACAGGCTAAAATGTCGAATAAAAGCAGGGCAGGGGGGAAAACGTGGTCAATAAATCACCCTTATTTCTACCCAAACTTTATTCTAGAATTAACCTTTTCAATTTCAGAATAATTTTCTGCAAAGCAGATGTTTTTCATTGCCTCTCAACTTCATATTATTTGAAATAATACAATTCAGAAAGATAATCAATTGCAATCAATAACAACTATCGAGCATGTAATAATAAAAAAAAATCAAGACTTATGATATCGGAAATGCTGTTACCTCATCGTACTCTTAATCGATCAAAAGATTAAGACATTAGTAACTCCTGTTCTATTTTAAAGGAAAAACTGACGACTTCTTCAGCCCTTGTCATTAAAGAATTCTTTTCTTTAATCATCTGATTAACACATTTTTTTACATGAATAACGTATGGAAATCAGATACCGTGTCTACTTTAATTAACCTTATTAGTTATTAGCTATCCAAACTTAATAGTATTATATATCAACGAGACAGAAAATTCTGACTTAAGAAGATATTTCACTTTACTCATGCGCAGAATGACACGCGGACATTGTGTATTGAAATGTGATTGTATTTGTCAGGTCAATGACAAACAAACCTAACATCCTGCTGTAACCATGGCAACAAAAACAATTTTGCTCAGATAGGTTGCTATGACAACGGAACGATTGACATCAACAGAAGCAAGACTGAAATGTCTCTTTTTTATGTGACCTAATTACAAGCTCTTTCATTGGTTAAGATTGTTTAAGTGTGACGTCAGAGGTTAGTGACGCAGCATAGATCGATGCCTTATGAGAGAGTGTCTACCCGGAGGTATAATTACGTGTTTTTAAAAACAGATTCATCCGTACAAAGTGGTCATCGACATAAAATGTTCACTCCCGGAAATTAGTGATACAAAAAAGATACATTTTTTAACGAAAGGGATAATCATCTAAACAACTGATTTCTTATGTAAAGTAATGGATAAATCTTCCATTGAAAAGTAGTAAAGCTTTTAACCACGGCAGGAACGAGTTTGGAGAAATGGCGAGCACACTTGTAACCTGTATCCTAGGAATTGGTAAGTTCACCATTTATAGAGAAATCACTATCCTAGGAATAGATAAGTTAACTATTTATAGAGAAATGGCGAGGAGACTTTAATCTGTATCCTAGGATTATGTCACTTCACTATTTATAAAGACATGCTGAGGACACGTTATCTGTATCCGTGGAATAGGTAAGTTCACTATTTATATAGAAATCTCAATCCTAGAAATAGGTAAGTTCACTATTTATATAGAAATCTCTATCCTAGGAATATGTAAGTTCACTTTTTATATAGAAATGGTGAGGACACGTCATCTGTACCGTAGGAATAGGTTAGTTCAATACCATAGAAGAATTGCGAGAATACTTGTTACCTGTATCCTAGGAATAGGTAAGTTCACTCTCTATAGATAAATCTATCCTAGGAATAGATTAGTTCACTATCTATAAAGAACCATAGAAGAATTGCGAGGACACTTATTATCTGTATCCTAGGATTAGGTAAGTTCACTATTCATAGAGAAATGGTGAGGACAAGTTATCTGTATCCTGTGAATAGGTAACTTCACTATTTATATAGAAATCTCTATCCTAGGAATAGGTAAGTTGATTATCTTGAAAGAAATGGCGGGGACACTTGTTTCTGCATCCTAGGAATAGGTAGGTTAACTATTTATAGAGAAGTGACGAGAAGGTGTTATATGTATACTAGGAATAAGTAAGTGCACTATTTACTGAGGGATGGTAAGGTCACTTGTAATCTGTATCCTAGGTTTAGGTAAGTTCACTATTTTGTAGAAATGGTAAGGACACATTATCTTTATCCTAGGATTAGGTAGGTGCACTATTTATAGAGAGATAGTAAGGACACTTGTTATCTGTTTCCATGGAATAGGTAAGTTCACTATTCATAGAGAAATGTTGAGGACGCTTTATCTGTATCCATGGAATAGGTAAGTTCACTATTTATATATAAATCTCTATCCAAGGAATAGGTAAGTTCACCATTTATAGGAAAATGGTGAGGACACGTTAGCTGTATTTTAGGAATAGGTAAGTTCACTGTTACAGAGAAATGGCGAGGACACTTGTTATCTGTATCTTGAGAATAGGTAAGTTCACTATCTATAGATAAATCTATCCTAGGAATAGATAAGTTCACTATCTATAAAAAAAAATCCACGATTTATAGAGAAGTGGTGAGGACACGTTATCTGTATCCTTGGAATAGGTAATTTCACTATTTATAGAGAAATCTCTATCCTAAGAATAGGTAAGTTGATTGTTTAGAGAAGATTGGCGAGGACACTTGTTTTCTGTACCCTAGGAATAGGTAAGCTTACTTTACAGAGAAATGACGAGGAGCTGTTACCTGTATCCTAGGAATAGGTGAGTTTACTTTATAGAGAAATGACGAGGAGTTGTTATCTGTATCCTAGGAATAGGTAAGTTTACTTTATAGAGAAATGACGAGGAGTTGTTATCTGTATCCTAGGAATGTGTAAGTCTACTTTATAGAGAAATGACGAGGAGTTGTTATCTGTATCCTAGGAATAGGTAAGTTTACTTTATAAAAAAATGACGAGGTGTTTTCTGTATCCTAGGAATGTGTAAGTTCTCTATCTATAGAGAAATGACGAGGAGGTGTTTTCTGTATCCTAGGAATAGGTAAGTTTACTTTATAGAGAAATGACGAGGAGTTGTTATCTGTGTCCTAGGAATAGGCAAGTTCTCTATCAATAGAGAAATGACGAGGAGTTGTTATCTGTGTCCTAGGAATAAGTAAGTTCTCTATCAATAGAGAAATGACGAGGAGGTGTTTTCTGTATCCTAGGAATAGGTAAGTTCTCTATCTATAGAGAAATCACGAGGAGCTGTTACCTGTATCCTAGGAATAGGTAAGTTTACTTTATAGAGAAATGACGAGGATGTGTTTTTTGTATCCTAGGAATAGGTAAATTTACTTTATAAAGAAATGACGAGGAGCTGTTACCTGTATCCTAGGAATAGGTAAGTCTACTTTATAAAGAAATGACGAGGAGGTGTTATCTGTATCCTAGGAAAAGGTAAGTTTACTTTATAAAGAAATGACGAGGTGTTTTCTGTATCCTAGGAATAGGTAAGTTCTATATCTATAGAGAAATGACGAGGAGGTGTTTTCTGTATCCTAGGAATAGGTAAGTTCTCTATCAATAGAGAAAAACGAGGAGCTGTTACCTGTATCCTAGGAATAGGTAAGTTTACTTTATAGAGAAATGACGAGGAGGTGTTTTCTGTATCCTAGGAATAAGTAAGTTCTCTATCTATAGGGAAATGACCAGGTCACTTGTAATCTGTATCTTAGGATTTGGTAAGTTTACTATTTATAGAGAAATGGGGAGGACAGTTGTTATCTGTTTCCTAGGAATAGGTGAATCAACTATTCATAGAGGAATTTCTATCCTATGAATATGTAAGTTCACTATTTATAGAGAAATGGTGAGGAAACTTGTTATCTATATTCTAGGAACAGGTAAGTTCTCTATTTATAGTGAGATATTAAGGACACTGTTTATCTGTTTCCTATGAATAGATGAATTAACTATTCATAGAGGAATTTCTATCCTAGGAATAGGTAAGTTCACTATTTATAGAGAAATGACAAGGACCCGTTTTATCTGTATCCTATGAATATGTAAGTTCACTATTTATAGGGAAATGGTGAGGAAACTTGTTATCTATATCCTAGGAACAGGTAAGTTCTCTATTTATAGTGAGATATTAAGGACACTGTTTATCTGTTTCCTAGGAACAGATGACTTAACTATTTATAGAGGAATTTCTATCCCAGGAAGAGGTAAGTTCGCTATTTATGGAAAATGGTGGGGAAACTTGTTATCTGTTTACGAAGAATAGGTAAGTTCACTATCTATATAGCAATGGCTGGGTATGATAACACTACGTCGAAAACGTACTGAATACGGCAATATGGTAAACCTCATGAAAACTACTGCTTGCTTTACTACTTTTAGAACCTGCATGCAAAACATATTGAGTATGCCTCCGAGAGGCAGGATACCTTCCTCCGAGTGGTAGGATATCTTGTTCACCCTCTCTGACCTTGAAACGGATGACAGCAAATGGGAATTATTTTCTCAATCCAGGAAACAAATAAAGCACCATGCGCATTAGAAATCTTATCGGCCTCTGTCAATACAATCTTGAGGGAAAATAGATTTTTGTCTCTATAGGTTTTCTCGCAACAGGAACTCGCGCGAGAGAGAACGTGATTATGACGAGAACTGGTTGATTGCTGACTTAATGTAGAGTTCAACGAATCAGCAACGAACGAAACCCAAAGGCAGGAACGGTAAACAACACTGCGCTATGGAAAGCACGTTCTCCTACACCGAGACCTGCACTATGTGTGGATAACTCGTAAAGATATCTGATCTTTTTACACTTGGTTCATTGTTCAGGATAATGTGCAAGGCATGCTAAAACCTGCAAAAGTCAGCATGAACAACCATAAACATAAAAGCAAATGTACGTGTGGTAAAATTCATTCGTTTTCTTGAGATGTTGATACCGAAAATAAACAATGAGCGTGTTTTGAAAAGTGCTTACGATGCGAATTCCATAGAAAATACGGATAATCTTCTGTTGCTTCAACAGTAGACCCAACGATGGCGAGCGTGCATTTTGAACTATGTTTGGCTAGCTAACTTCACGATAATACGTGGATATTCCTCCCTTTAAATCAAGCCTCCTGAAAATGTTTTAAAAATCATTTTCAATTCATAAATTATTGTTAATTTAAGTATTAAAGCTCCAGACGACGATTCCTAGCTGAACCAGTAGGAACCAGTAAGCGTCAATTGGTTAAGGTGAGGTGTGTTTTGGGATGGGGCTTTTAACTCGCTTGCAATGGTACTCATCACCTGAAGTAAATGTTTATATCATATATTAGTCCAGTCAATCTAACTGATTTTGGGGCTCAACGTCAGAATAATTGCAACAGAATTTTTTTCACTTCTGTGAGTTAAGGCATAGTCTCCTGCATAATATAGTGAAAGTCTACCAAAATCATCCCTTGGGAATGGGGTCAACGGCAGCCATCTTTAAAGATGGCCGCCAATTTCACTATTCAGTACTGTACTCCACACTTTCATTTTTCCCTTACACAAATTTAGTCTTAGAAACCTAAAACCAGCTTTATTTCACTTTTGACAATATGTTTGAATATTCCATGCAAAATTTGTTTCAAAAAAGTTTTAATTTTGGCTCTTTTAATTCAGAAAAAGTAGAAAAAACATGAAAATCGGCCCAATTTACTCCGAGTTGTTTATGATAGCATTAAAAACATAGGTTATTTTTGAAACTTTACTTTTTCTTCCACTTTCAGCATCCCTAAGGCTTCTTATCATTTCATTATGGGTCCCAGTTTCCGTATAATTTGTTCATAATAGGTGTTTTTAACGGGTTTACTATTTCAGTTCTTGATTGGCCACAACCATATCAAATATGTGTACCTCCAAACCTTATGTACTGAGGCTGAATCTTTATCTTTTAGAGTTTACATCTATGACACATTATCTGAAAAGTGTTTCTCCATGGAAACCAGAGAGTAAGCTGTAGACTACACCCCTCTGCACTGCCCCTCCATCCCCCCCCCCATCCCCAATTAAAAATGGAAATTTCAAGGTTTTCAACAAAAAATATTAATTAAATAATTTTCTGCTGTATTTGTGCTGAAGAAAAATAAGTAGAATATTTTTCACTGTACTGTAAGTTTCATACTGGTGGTGTCACCTATAATCACTCAAAAAACTACAAATCTAAAAATATACTGTGGGACAAGTGGATGTCATTTCCGACAACTCCACCACAGTTGCCTATATCAACAAGGTGGGCGGGACCCAGTCCCTGTCTCTGTGCCGTCTGGCACTGGACGTCTGGGCATGGTGCAGGCAACACGACACCTTTCTTGTGGTCAGCCACCTGTCCGGGGACAAGAACGTCCTTGCGGATGCCTTGTCCAGGGGGAGCCACCATCACCGGACGGAGTGGACCCTCCACAACGCGGTGACCAGAGCGATCTTTCAACGCTGGCCAACCCCGCATGTGGACATGTTCGCGTCGGAGAAGAACCACAAGCTGCCAGTGTTCTTCTCAATCCGGCCGTCCCCGTCATCGAGCGGTGTGAACGCGCTGACGCAGAACTGGGAATGCCTCTACGGATATGCGCATCCACCAACGGCACTCGTCCCGAGAGTGTTGCGGAAGTTGAGGCTTCAACTTACGGCCCAGATATCTAGTGTCCCCGTTCTGGCCCAGCCAGCCGTGGTTCCGCCAACTGACATTGATGCTGACGGATCTGCCGCGGGCGATCTCCCAGAGGGACGATCTTCTGAAGAACGCGGTCACGGGAATGCGGTACCCCAAACCAGAGGCGATGAGGTTAACTGTATGGCCTCTGTCCGCAAATCCTTCGTTGACCGCGGCTTTTCAGCAAACGTTGCTGACACGGCAGCCAGAGCCAGACGAGAGTCAACTCGCCAGGTTTCTGGTTCCCGTCTTAGACACTACTCGAGGTGGTGCGTGGACAGAGGTGTGGACCCCGTTAAAGCGCCTTTAACAGAGGTAGCGGAATTTCTGGAAAACCTGCGGACAATCCGGCATAAAGGGAATCCCTTAGCCCCGTCCACTTTTGCAGGGTATAGGTCGGCTATTGCGGCTATCCACCAGGGTTTTCCGGATGGGTCCAAGGTGTCTTCGAACACCGACCTCTCTACCCTCTTGAAGGGTATCTTTGTCGTGGCGGCCAGGCCGAGAACTTTCAGGGAAACGTGGGACCTTCCGACGGTACTTAAGTACCTGGTGGGCCCACCGTTTGAGCCCCTACATGCGGCCCCCTTGAAGTCAGTGGCCATCAAGACGGCCTTCCTCATACAGCTAGCATCGGCTAGGCGGGTGAGCTGGGTCCACTCTTGCAGGATAGACCCTAGCCACCTGAGATGGGAAAATGGTGGAGTTCGTCTCCTCCCTTCCCTCTTGCTGGATAAAAAACAGTCTTTATCCTTCACTCCTAGCTCGGTGTTCTTGCTGAGCTTAAAGGAGCACTCACCAGATGATAAGGTACATTGTCCACTCAGAGCTCTGAAGTGGTATCTGAAGCTTACCAAACCCCTTCGGGGCGCGGAGAAGGCTCTCTTCGTTATCTCGAAAGAGCCATACTAGAAAGCTTCCAAGGGTACTGTCGCTGGTTGGGTGAAGGAGGCCATCTCTGGGGCGTACTCGCACTTGTCGCGCGAGCAGAGAGAGCAGATGGGCATTTGTGCTCACGACACCAGAGGGGTCGCAACCACTTGGGCGGCCACCGTAGGTGTACCATTTGAGGATATTATGGATGCTGCGGCCTGGAGTCGCCCTCAGACCTTCGCACGCTTCTACCTGAAGGACCTCCCAGCTATGAGGGGACAGTTTAGTAGAGCAGTGATGGTGGCAGCCGGCACAGCGGCTAGAAAGTAATTCCAGATCATTCCACAGCTTATGCTAAACGGTGGTACTCTGCTTCCAATGGGAGCAGGTAAGGATTTACTAATAAAACAGGAAATTAGAAGTAATTTCTACTTTTATGGTAAATACTTACCTGCGAGCATTGCCCTCCCTTCTGTATCCTCCCCTAGGACCTGGAATTTTATTCCCTGAAGGGGGGCATTCGCCCTATATGTTAAAAGGAGAGGATGTTAGGTGCGCATGCGCCGACCGTCCTTGTCTGCAGCCGCTACAGGTGCTGCCCCTAGCGGGACACCTACGGACTAGCAGAAATATAATTTTGAGGCTTCTTTAGTAAGCCTTTGTCTATGGACGTCTGGATGCCTCTCCATTAGGACAAGACCTTCAAAACAGAGCCTCCCTTTTGGGTAACCAGAGCAAGCCCTGGAGAATGTCCATGTCGCCCCCCTACCCAGATGTCTCTGATTTTCTGGAATGTTTCATCAAGTGTAGTGTATCTAGTTTAGTATCTTACACCATTAGAAAATTCCTTGATTGCTGCTTCACTACAATCTTGCTTTCCCCAGTCTACCCTCATGTTCACTTTATTTCAATTCACAGCATTTTCGTTTGTTTTTTTTTTTTTTTTTTTTGTTGGGGGGGGGGGGGGTACTTTCAAGGGTGGTAAATTACACCCACCCCTAATTTGTGACCAGAAACACATTTCTTTCTATTACAATGTCCTTCTGTAAAAGATAGACTATTAAAAGAGGTGAAATACTACCCTCAACAGATTTAATTATATAAGGTTTTATGTTACGTGATTTGCACAGAGTTATGGTAGCATTCCTGAAACAGTAATCATGTTAAAAAAGATATTTCATGAACACCAGAGAAGGAATCTGGGTTCATAAAGTATTTTAACAAGCTTAAGTAATCAGGTAAAGAAATACAGATAGTAATGAATATCAAGTTACCATAGGTTTGAACATTTTTAGAAACACTTTGAGAGGATTTTTGTGAAATTTTGCACTTTTTTCAGCTTTAATTTCATTGAAAGTTATAAATTTCAACATTTTCCCCTAACAAATCTTGCATAAAATATCACAATGAGTTGTAGAAAGGAAATAGAAACAAGTTTTATGATCACTTGTCTGAATCTGTTCAAGAGAAAAGAGTAAATCTGAAGCAACGTATTGTAATAGGTAATTTGGCAGCCATCTTTAAAGATGGCCGCCGTTGACCCATTTCCCATGGGATGATTTTGGTAGACTTTTGGTATATTATGCAGGACACCATCCCTAAACTCACAGAAGTGAAAAAAATTCTGTTGCAATTATTCTGACGTTGACCCCCAGATTGACTGGACTATATGTGTGTTGTCATTTGATATATCATACACGTAAAATGATAATTAGACACCGAATCATCGAACCCATAGCCTTTATCAAATTGTACCTGCTTGGCTTCTGCAAGTGCCATATAAATTTATTCCCTTCGTCAGCATAATATATTATCAAAATTCTTTTTGGTCCTCAATCTTTTTCAGCCATATTCTTTTGCTGTGGCGCTCAGATAGTGCGATACAACTCCTGTCGAAGTCTTCACCAGTGCGCAGAACTAAACAAGCGACTCATCAACCACGTCATCAACGTCATAACTACGTCATCATTTATCTCGTGCGGCCATCGGTGTTTGAGTCACGTGGGCTGTGTCTCATTCAATTGGCTAAGGAAAGGTCACGTGTGCGAGTTGAATGACAAGCTGATGACGTCACATCCGGCGGATCTTATTGATGCCTACGGATACAAATATGTTTCCACTGAGCAATGCACGGTGAGAAATCTTTTCTTACATATTTAGCTTAATCGTCACTGGTCAGTTGTATGTAGTGGAGAAACCGGAGTACCCGGAAAAACAACCGCCTAACCCCAAGTCACTGGCAACCTTCGTACATGCTGCATGTTGAGACAAACATATATTGTCATAACTGTGTGTACAGATAAGCTATTTCTATTACGGATGCATACACTGGACAGGGATTTGAATGTGAATTGAGTATCTTATCGTCAAGTTATCACTTCTAAAAAAGTGTATTGTGAGAAAGTTGCCTCTTACTTAGGGCTATGCAGTGCTTTTTGTCGGGTACTCCTGTTCCTCCACTACTTACAACTTGCTAGTCACGAATTAGCCACAATTGGCATGAATGTGACGAAAAAACGAAATTCCAAATCCAAATTCTAAAAAAGTCGATGAAGCTGCGTAGTCCGTCAGCATCGTTCATCACTGAACACACCAAAGCCACATTCACACTAGCCAAAATTTTGCTTGCAACTTGCTGGCAACGTGGTGGCGACCAGTGGTTGCAACCACATTGCCACGACGTTGCCAAGACCTTGCAAAAGGTCTGAAATAGTTTGTGTGTGTGATTGGACTTACCACGCACTGACGCTTCACTGACACCTCAGTGGCAACATGGTAAAGACATCGCAACGTGGTGGCAACACCGTCGAGACACCTGAAAACTCCATGGCAAAGCAGTGCAAACGTTTGCATTGTATTGACGTCAAGTGGTGACGCAGTTTCAACACGATGGCAATGTAGTTTGAACACGCTGGTGGAATTTTAAAGATTGTACATGTAATCTTGCTCTAATCGTCAATGATCGCCAATACGTTGCCTTCCTTCGCCAATGGTTGCCAAACCACGGAGACGCTTGTCGACTTTTTTTAACTGTTTAAAAGAATTATATTTGCGCCAAAGCAAGCGCAACACGACCCCAATGGTCTCCACCGAATCGGCAACTGTTGTGACTGAGTTTCCAAAGGTCGCCACTACGTTGCTACCAGGTTGCGAACATAAACTATTGGCAACCTGGTGGAGATGTATTGGCGACCTCTTGCAACACTGTTACAACAGTTAGAGACTCATTCGCAACTCATTCACGATGCTGGTGACCACGGCAACGCTTGGTGACCTTTCTTTAAAGTTTAAAAAAGTTGCCAAGCGTTGGCAACCATTGACGACGATGGCAACGTACTAGCAATGTACTGACAACGTACTGGCGACCATTGGCGACGGAGGGCAATGTGGTGGCAATACCCCGCAACTATTGGTTGCCACCACGTTGCCAGCATAACTTCGGCTAGTGTGAATGGGACTTAAAGCTCAAAGCAGCCAATAGCAGCCTGGTAATTTTGATGAAATCTAGCAGCCTAAAGCTTAATTAGTAAAACATTTCAAGGAGAAATGTTATTCAGGACATTGCTTAGAACTTCCCTTCAGATATAACTTTGAATCATTGTCAATTCCAAAGCTATTCTCAAATGTATTATATACCCAGACAACAGTTGCTGGAGGAACTCATAAGCATTGGTGGGTTAGGAACGACGGTATAACACATTAGGGCCGTTCCATTTAAAAAGCCCTCCTGCCAGAAATCATTTGTAATCTAGTGGGATGAATTAATTCAGATTCGGCCCCTCCCCCCTTCAAAATAACCTCCCGTCCCCCCCCCCCCCACACACTTTTAAATGGAACAGCCCTTTGCCAGAATGAGCCGTCCCAGCGAAACCTTTCCTATTGTTGATTACCAATGCATACTTCAATGTCCTATTATGAGTGATATAATTACTTGTCTAAATGGTTAATAACAAGCGACACAAGTGTAAAGTATAGCCCCAAAAGCTACCTTGAACATAGTAAATTGATTTCTCAATTATAGCATTAAACAGTAATAAAGTTGAGTGGAAAACTGAAACATCTTATTAGAAATGCAAAAATAAAAAATTGTAATTAACCTTATGATAAAACTTATGATACATTTTGTTAATGCTCACTCAGAATTCCAAGCATCCTCGTTCAAAGAACTGCCCGACCCATCATGAAATAATCATAAATATGTATTTCTCGAGTTCTAATGTCAGGTACTTTCATACACAATTTTTGATACCAGGTAGTATCTATTTTCATACACGTGTCATTGTTATTTTTGCGACAGGGTGACATCGATTCCTGCTCAATTGTAAAAGGTAAGGTACACATTTATAAATTCATTCTCTTACACATAGACACACACAGAATCACACACACACACACACACACACACACACACACACATATACATATGTATATATACATGTATATATATATATATATATATATATATATATATATATATATATATATATATATATATATATATGTATGTATGTATGTATGTATGTATGTATGTATGTATGTATGTATGTATGTATGTATGTATGTATGTATGTATGTATGTATGTATGTATGTATGTATGTATGTATGTATGTATGTATATATATATATATATATATATATATATATATATATATATATATATATATAACCATATCTTTATTTATCTATCTATCTATCTCTATAGATGTATATATATATATATATATATATATATATATATATATATATATATATATATATATATATATATATATATATATATATATATATATATATATATATATATATATATAGAGAGAGAGAGAGAGAGAGAGAGAGAGAGAGAGAGATGTTTCTTAGTCATATCGCTGTGTCTCGATATGATGGGAACAATAGCCTCATCGGATGAGTGATTGTAATTATGTCATCTTGTGTAAAACAATTCTAGTGTCGTTTAAATGCTTGTGTTCTGATGAAAATGATAAAAATGAAAAGAACAGAAATAATGTACCTACGACAAGCAAATACATATACATAAATGCATTTTGTATATAGCGATAGTTATTAAGCTACATGTCTTCGCATGTCTGTGAGTAAAATAATGCAAGAGAAAAAGAAAAGAAATTAAGTTTATACAAAAATCAATATACCTATATGTCCATCGCATCTTAACATTTTTGAGGCTTCAATGACTCTGCAACAACTGAAAACAATGTGTCTAAATAAAGGTGGTGCATTTTGTATTAGCGATAGTCCAAATCCAAAGCCAATTCGTCAAGAAAAAATGTAAATGTACAAATGTGAAGCAATATGAAGAATTTGACTTTTTTGACGTGTTTCTTCCAGTGTTGTACTTGTAATGACCTTTAATTAATGCTTGTGGTCGGGGCAGCCCGGAGATAATACGCGTCTGCACGCCCTGTTGCCAACTAGTTTCCTGGGCATGGATGCGTGGATGACCTCACAAATGAAAGTAGCTTTTATTCACAAGCTATGTGTATCATCGGTGTGTTTGGCTTATTTTTTGACATGTTATCCATGGCTGTTTATACGACCAGGCACTGGCAGACATCCGGTCGATTGGTGTAGGAATTAAATGCCTGTACTGTATGTATGTGTATTGACTGTAATCTTACAATTACAAAAGCATACTTATAGTATTAGTTGCAAAAACATCACACATATTGATATCAAAAGTACATAACATAAGTACATATATCAGTAGTATGTTACTTGCCTCAATTGATTTAGTCCTGCAGTATTTGGGAAAACCTTGCAATTGCGTACCCACAAAGTTGTTTTGCAGTTTCTATATCCTGAGGGGGTCTACTTCACGAATCAGGTGAATGCACTCCGGGCACCCTTGGGCAATTTGCATAATATGCAAATGAAGGCCGCCATTACGAAAAAAGTGATTTCATCGAATTTGAAGACATGGCCTAATTAGCTCCAAAAAGTCACAAAACCTAGGTTTTAAGGGTCGGAGAACATGAAAATATCAGATCTAGCTTTTTTGTACAACTTACTTGTGTCTTTATGCTAATTAAGGGCGGCCATTATGTAAATTTAGAACTGGGGAATGTCATAATTATTGATATTTTCATGTTTCATCAGTAGTCTATGGGCTGGGTTTTGTGCATGAAATGTGCTCTATTATTTGTTACCATACCTATAAATGAATGTGGATATCCCACTGTTAGGAAAAATTAGGGTTGACCTTTGGAGCAAGGCAGTAAGCGAGAAAAGTGGCACTCTTTCTCGTCACCCAGATGTCATATAGTTGGTCAGATTTTGGGGTAGGGGTAAAAAAATGACTATAAACTTTGTAATAAATAACACAAAACAGTGTTTCACCACTCAAAATGTGTGTTACAGTATAGCCTAAGCGATACTGTAATTGTATTTGATTTTGATTTGGTAACTAGGTCATAAAGGGTCAAAAGGTCATGACAATGGAGTCTAAGTTTTAGAGTTTTATAAAAAGTTCGAAGTAGAGGGTACCTTTCAGAGGGATCATTCAGCAAAGGAGAGTAAGAGGATCACATTAAAACCAAATAAAGGCACTCGATCATGATACATGTGCTTCACAGGGTAAATAGGAAAAAGTTCACATAGGGAAAAGTTAGGGTTATAATCCTTGATATTGCTTGGTAATCTGTACATACAGGCCCATGAGTAGTGCTTTTCCAGTGACAGGGTTAAGTCACTGAAGATGATTTGAATTAAAACAGGCTATCTATACCCAGTTGGAAATGTTATCAACACATCTCATTGTACATGTAGGTGACAGCACAAATGCATATATTGCCTGAAAGGCCTTATGGTGAACAGTACACTGAACATCAGAAATTACCTTCCAAGTAGGGGGAGGGGTGTGTGGAGGGGTTTAGATGTAAGAGGTAAAACAACTGAAAAAACATGGTGATTTCAAAACGAGCTCCTTTCGCTATTATTGCCAAGAAACAGTTTACTTTCAAAAAGTTGCTTTCCTAATTTCGAGATTGCACAACATTGGAAGAATATACTATGCCTTTCCCCTCAAATACTCCTATTAGCATGCCAAATTACAAGCAATTATGTTAACGTTAGTATTGTAAATCCAGCATGCTGTAACCATGTTTTGGTGAAATTCAACATGGAAAAAAGGGCATGATTGTTGGCGTGACTAATCGTTGAACACCGGAGACAGCAACAGGACGAGTAGGCATGTCATTTAGAGGCCTGTGTGCTGCCGTCAGCAAGGGGATTTTGTCGGTTTTTAAAACTTTTCTGGCAAAAAAGCAATCTACGTTCCCAGTCAGTCTTAGCTTCGTAGCAAACAAATAACATGGAATCTCCATGTAAGTATATATATTTTTTAATCTCACGTAGTTGATATTTCCCACCATATTAGCACCTTTTTTAAAATAACCTTTACAAATTCGAACTTATGATGCTGTGCCCACAATATAATAGCTTTTGATATCCAGTGAATATAAACATGACAGGGTTTAGATGGACGAAAGTAGCCTCAGCATTGGAAGGGTTAAGGTGCACTACGCTATGATCTCTACTATTACTCCAAATTGGTCACTTTTGGAAAGATATGAATTGGTGCCTAGCACAAAAAAAAAGTCTAAAACATCTAATATTGTTTTCATTTTCTTAAGTTGTATCCCCTAAGGTAGAAACATATCAACAAATATAACAAAAATATATGGACAAATATATAATTGGTGCTGGTATCTGTAATTTGCAATTTTATACTATTCATATAGAACACTTCTATAATATCTCATCGACATTTTTTTGGATAAAAGGCAAATTGTTTAAAGAATTTGGTATTTCAATGTTAGTCACTTTTTTCTGCCATATTGCGGCAATGTTTTGACTGGCCAGTTGCAAGCAGTGGAGAAATCTGAGTTTCTGGAAAAAAACACCAACTAACCACCGGCTTACTCACTGGCAACTTTCTCACATGCCCCAGCCAGGATTAAAAGCCGGGCAGTGGTGAGAGATAGCTGGAAGTCAGTGGCAACGCCTCAGACCGCAGGGCAATCAGAGAATGCCCCTCACATTGTTTACGGTGGCTCAGGGATCAAATTGTGAGTATAAAATCATTTTGAGAATTTTACATATGTTGAAGCTTATACCATTTTCCTCCTAGTCAAACCAACTGCAAATTCCTAGACCCCTGGTGGAATAAGAGGCTACGTATTCTCAAACCTCTCATAAACTTGCACACAATCGAAGGATCGTTTTGGCTGTATTCTCTATATTGAACTGCAACAAATTATGGCTGCTTCCAACACACATTTTGGTAACAAATGGCAACCAATGTGCTTGGAGTGTTTGGGAAGGAGGGGGAACATATATTTCTCCAACTTTGACTTTGATCAAAATTTGGTTAATCTCGATGTTGAAAAAAGCACTTTTTCTTATTTTGGATAAAATATTTGAATGTAATGGTGATGAAAAAAAAATCGAGCAAAAATAAGACAAAAGTGATCCTTTTCCCTCTTAATGTTGAACTTTTCTCCTTCATTGGTAAATCAAATGGTTCCTGGGGTAATAGTTGTAGACAGGAGCTCCATTTGAAATCACCATGCATGTACCTTTTCAATTTACTTACCCTTTACATCTTACCCCCAGCTTGGAAGGTACTTTCTGATACTCAGTGCTCTACTCACCATAAGGCATTTCAGACTACATAAAGTTTGTATAGGTTGTACAATGAAATTCTAAAATTCTAACTTGGACTCCATTGTCATGACCTTTTGACCTTATGTGACCAAGCAACCAAATCAAAGTAAAACATAATTACAGTACTGCATAGAGCATACTAAAACACACATTTTGAGAAGTGAACCACAGTTCTGTGTCAATTATTAAAAAAGTTATCGTCATTTAGTTTCCCCTACCCCAAAATCTGACCAAATATTGGACGTCTGGGTTACGAGAAAGAGCGCCATTTTTTCTCGCTTACTGCCGGGTTACCAGATGCCACCCTAATTTTTCCTAACAGTGGACTGGGATATCCAGCTTCATTTATAGGTAAGGTAACATAGAGCATATCTCATGCACACGAAAAAAAAACACAGTCCATAAGCTACTGATGAAACAATAATAATGACATTCCCCAGTTTCAATGTTTACATAATGGCCGCCCTTAATTAGCATAAAGTTACAAGCACGTTGTACAAAAGAGCTAGATCTCATACTTTCATGTTCTCTGACCCTGAAAACCTAGGTTTTGTGACTTTTTGGAGCTAATTAGGCCATGTCTTCAATGAGTTATTCGATGAAATCACCTTTTTCGTAATGGCGGCGTTCATTTGCATATTATGCAAATTGCCCAAGGGTGCCCGGAGTGCATTCACCTGATTCATGAAGTAGACCACCTCAGGATATAGAAACTGCAAAAAAACTTTGTGGGTACGCAATTGCAAGGTTGCACCAGAAATCGGCATTTCACTGCAGGACTAATTGGCTTTATTGGCATTACAGTCGGAATATAAATCCAATCTGACAAGAAAAAAATGTTGACGACTTTATTTTTCTCTTCAGTATGTGAGGCTCCATGGCAGCTGTTGACTAACAGCTCACTCTCGCGAGAGTCTCGCTGTGTTCTCTACGTCCATGAGCCACAGGAAACCAGGGACGGCGCACGCGCAAAATGTGCAGACAAGAATGGCCGCCTTTTAGTAATTGAAAACGAGGCTACATGGAATCTGGTGTCAAATTCAGGTAGTTATTCAGTCTTCTGTTTTAATTGAGCGCTTATAGAATTTCTCCACGCTTTTTGTGCCCATTGCCATTGTGATTGATTTAGTGATGTCCTTTTCCTCAGAGCACTATATCTAGGAAGATTTGAAGGAAAAAATTGTAATTATATGCATTGCAAACATAAATCACTTTACATATTTCATGAAATCATGGTTAACTGCGAGTTTATTATTAACATTATTATTATAATTACTATTATTATCATTATTATTAACATTATTATTATTATTATTATGATTATTACTATTATTATTATTGTTATTATTATTATCATTATTATTATTATTATTATTTTTACTAATATTATTATTAGTATATCCATATACTGAATATCAAGCTGTGCCAGCAATTTTGTATGTGTAACATGCCTCTGCATTTATTGTAGGTACAAAATAATCCAACTGTGCACGAATATTAAAAATATTTTACACATCTTTTATTGTATAGATCTACAAGGAAAGTTTGGATGGCTCGGTTTAAACCTTAGCGCCAGCAACTCTTGGTCTTGGCTGGATGAATCGAACACGCCGATCACGTGGTCTCGATGGACATCTACTCCCGTTACCCCGCCATCCGGTGTACCGCTTCACTGTGCCTTTCTGGATCTAAATAATCCCTTTGCACAAGGATTCACTCAGTATATTTGTGACAATAAAAGGCATTATTTCTGTGAGAAATGAACAAGCTTGGCAATGATTCCTGGCCAGTTTTACCCAGTTTATGTGTGACAACAAAGATATTATTTCTGTGAGAAATGAACAAGCTTGGCTTGGATACCTGGCCAGTTTTACCACAGTATTTTTGTGACAATAAAAGTCATTATTTCTGTGAGAAATGAACACGCTTGGTGTGGCTACCTGGCCAGTTTTATCCAGTTTATTTGTGACAGTAAATGAATTATTTCTGTGAGGAATAAACAAGCTAGGCAAGAATTCATTAATTTGAAAGTTTGACGAGTTTCAAAGATCAAGTATTTGGTTCTGAATTAGAAAGTAGATTCCGCGGTTAATATTGGCTGACGTTATGACAACAACAAGTAAAGGTACAGTGCAGATAGACATTTAATTCCTGCACCAGTCGACCGGACGTCAGCAAGTCTTGTTTTTGCTAAAAAAACAACAACAAATCAACGAGAGGGTTCACCTTTATTTTTTGTGTCACCTAGTTGATATCTTCTCTCCTTAAAGACCCCAAGCTGTTGAACATCTTGAAAAGTATCAAAGGAAGGAAGGAATTGGGTTTTACGGCGCTTTCAACAGCTTAGGTCATATCGCGACGAGCTAGAAACCCGGAACCAGGAAGAAATTCCCTACTCTTTGTAAAAGTAGTTCCAAGGGGTTATTCTGTTGCAGAAGGTCCATAGTCAGTCCTCCACAATGCCGCACATTTAGCAACCAGGCCAACCCGCTTGGGGATCTAGCGGAGACTAGAACCTGCGACCTCACGCTTGGGAGCCAGGCATCGTAACCACTAGGCCACGGCAGATCCTTAGCTCCTGGTCAGTTTTACCCAGTTTAATTGTGACAATAAGCAATTGTTTGGGACAATAAATGTTTTTTTCTCTGAGAAATAAACAAGCCTAGCGTGGATTCCTGGCCAATTTAACCAAGTTTTTTGCGACAATAAAGACATAATTACTGTGAGAAATAAACACGCTTGGCGTGGATTCAATAATTGGAAAGTTTGTCGAGTTTCAAAGAGCAAGTATTTGGGTTTAAATAAGAAATCAGCTACTGCGATGAAGATTGACTGACATTATGAAACCAACAAGCAAAGGTACAGTGCAGACGGACATTTAATTCCTGCACCAGTCGACCGGACGTCAGCAA
>OZ012701.1:5522616-5542616 GCA_963942565.1 Maea johnstoni
TTAAATTTTTTTTTTATGCTTTCACACTTGCACCATCGTACTTAATCATCCAGATCTTTACATTGTATTTAATTATTGATTAGATCTGGATTGGAATGAAACCAGTTATCAATAATATTCAGGAATGGCATAACAGACAAATCTCTAGTAAATGATATTCTAGTGTGAAATCACTGTTGAAGATCGATCGCCCATTGCTGATTGCCCATTCGATCACCGTATGCTATCACTTAATTAGAAGAGTAATCGATGATGATATGAGGGGAAACTCCCGCTGCTTCTTGCAGACAGTGGTGATTAAAGTAACCAGTTTTCCCTGGGAACACTTCGTTTGTTTGGAGCCGCCCTTAAATACACATGTTCACTTCCTGCCCGATACAAAGATGGACGGTCATTCTGTGAGAAATCTACTACCTCAAGTTGGGATCGCTGGTGATCTTTACAAAATACCACGAATGGCGTGTGTGTGGACCGATACACTTTGATACCAATATAATATATATATATATATATATATATATATATATATATATATATATATATATATATATATATATATATAAATATATATATATATATATATATATATATATATATATATATATATATATATATATATATATTTATATATATATATATATATATATATATATATATATATATATATATATATATATATATATATATATATATATATATATACTTATATGAATTCCTTGTTGATAGGAATCACACATGCCTGTTCCTGGTTAGCATGTGCACAAAATACAATGTTGAAATGTTCTTTTGTCACTAAGATGCCAGAGATTATAATATAATTAATACAGTAAATACTTAACATTGATTAAGCAGTGCTCTTATCTGTTCCAACATCCTCAAGACCTTCGTAGTCAGCGATTCCCACACTGTCAACTTTAACGTCCACTGTATGCGGATCACTATCTTTTCCAAATATAGGTTGCGGATTTGACAAAGCACTCAGAGCAGCTGGTCCTATCTTCCCATACAATTGATTTTCGTATTGCATGGGACCATCATCACCAATAGTTGGCCCGGGAATTGGATCCCCGGACTGGAATGCCATATTATCAACTTGGACAGTTCTGTTGTCCATGGGCGTACCGTCATTTATAGGACTCAACGATGGGTTATACGATGCACTTCTTTTGTACAAGACAAATGCACAGATAGATAAACCAATTATCAGTAATACAATGAGAGGTACCACGATGATACTGGTCAGTATGGCTTTGTGGCCACTTGAATGGGAAAGGTTGACTCGGGCAGAGGGTGTGACAGAGCTAGTTTCAGTGCTTGGTTGAGTGCTCATTGTTTTAGAAGTGGAAGTCGTTGATACTTTTGTTGAGGTTCCAGGCACCTTGGTGGAAGACCAAGTGCTCTTAGTTGCTGGAGTTGAGGGAGCCTCTGTTGATGCTTGGGTTGCTTTCGTTGATGCTTGAGTTGCCTTTGTTGAGGGTTCTGTTGCCTTTGTTGAGGGTTCTGTTGCCTTTGTTGAGGGCTTTGTAGCCTTTGTTGAGGGTTGTGTCGCCTTTGTTGAGGGTTCTGTTGTCTTTTCTGAATGTTCTGTTGCCTTTGTTGAGGGTTCTGTTGCCTTTGTTGAGGGTTTTGTTACCTTTGTTGAGGGCTCTGTTGGTTTTGTTGAAGGTTTTGTTGCTTTTGCTGAGGGTTCGGTTGCCTTTGTTGAGGGTTCGGTTGCTTTTGTTGTGGGTTCTGTTACTTTAGTAGTAAATGGAGTGACTGTGGTTGGTAACGCTGCAGTTGCTGGTGTTCTTGATGTTGATGGTTTTGTAAGTGTTATCGGTGTAGTACTTGTTGCGGTGGAATATGGCTTGGTAAACACTGTAAATAGTGATGTCAATGATGATGTCATTTGTGTGGCTGTAGGTTTCACTGAAGTCGTGACCTTGGTTGTTCCTATTGTTGATAACACTTGTGGTCCTATCAAATAAACAGAGGGAATGATAGTAGTACAAAATGTTACATCAGTTCCATTCCTTGAACAACTGATAAAAACATCCTTCCAATCAGAGAACACTATTTGTGAAGAATATGCCTAGTATTTAAGAATGTTGATACAAATTATCTCTATATTCAAAATCTTTACTGATATCTAGGTAAAAGAAATTGAAATGTTATTTAAAGATAACATTTAAAGATAACTACACTGATTTGCAAAAAGAAGGAAGGAAGGAATGGGTTTATACGTTGCTTTTAACAACTTAGGTCATATCGCGACGAGATAGAAACTCGGAATCGGCAAGAAATTCCCTTCTCTTCACGAAAAGTTCCAAGGGTTCTTTTAGTTGCAGAAGCACCATAGACAGCCCTCCCCACGCCGCACATTTATATAGTAACCAGGCCAACCCGCTTGGGGATCCAGCGGAGACTCAAACCTGCGAACTCACAGCTTGGGAGCCAGGCATCATAACCACTAGGCCACGGCGGATCCCTTTGATTTGCAAAATGAAACATGATGAATGGGACTCTTTATCAGTAAATATGTACATGCCTTTACACTGGACACCTGCATGGTAATAGCACCTGGCGACCCCGATACCGGCGTGCTTGCAGTCAGCAAGGGACATCTCATATCCTGTGCAGTTGACATCGTCCAGCCATTCCTTTCCTGTACCCTGTCCAAATCCATCTTTCCGAATTCGTGCCACACCACTCTTAAAGCCAAGTTGCCGACACACCACTGTGGCATCCTTATCATCCCAAAGGTAATCGCAAACCATGCCCCAGACCTCAACAACAGAGATGTACACTTCCACGAGACCATTTGTGAAGTTGAAGCCGTTAGTTAGACGTATCTTGGTCACCTCTGAAGTATCAAGTGGAATGAAATTGAAATTGGGTTATTGTCAGATGGTCTGTACATTACCTAGGGTTGAACCTTTACACGAAATCAGGTATAAAACATTTTGTGCATGTGTAAGTGTTTTTTGCATGACAGAGGGGTTAACCACTACAAGGAAACAGGTATGATTTTAGAAAATCAGGGTACCAAGGGGATACAATTGAATAGCCTAATGTCCTTAGTCACTTGAGGTAATTCCCTGAGCACTTTAGTGGAAGAGTTGAAGTCAGTACCTAGCACAGCTGCAGAATCAGTCGAACAGCACCAAACAAGCTAGATGTTATACTGTAAATTCGGAAAAGATTGCGTTCGTTTACTTTTTGCGTTTTTAGCGTTTAGCCTTGGACGCAAAATTAAAATTCGCAATGATTAGTGCTGCCACTTCAAGTGTATAGCTGGCATCCATGTTGCGGCCAATTCGCAAAGTTAAAAATCGCACAAATTGATTTTCCGTAATTCGCAAAATTTACTCTACACAATCTTTTGTGAATCTACAGTAGTAGGGATCCTGGTTTGTTCAGCTCAGCTAGATGGCTGCTATGTTAACTTATAGGTTAACCGTGCAGATGCACTTCTAACGCATTTGTATTTATATCATACGTGTTACACATGATTCAGACTTTATTCTTATACTAAAGACACTTTCACAAGCAGCCCTGATAAGTCCAGGTAGTCTTTTGTCTGAACTATCTCAAGTAAGTATTTATGGGAAAAGTGCAAATGGATCACAGTGGTAAATAAAGGTCCAAGGTATGTATATGGTATAGATGTGGAATCTGCCATAAAATGTATTTTCTTTGACTGCTTTTTGTTATCCTAGTTAAGCTTGATGATGTGAACATCAAGACTCTTGCTTGAACAGAGAGAGCGTGAAGGTGAGATAACGGCCAATACACTTCGATCGGCACTCATTGGGGTGTGCGGTAAAACAGCAGATTGCCGGCACCGCTTCTACAGAAACTTTTCCCAACCTCTACCTGCACCGTGTGCTTAATCAGAGGAATACGGTACTTACTAAGTTCCTCGTTGAAGCATCTAGCTGCAGCATCCCACTTGTGCAGTCGGCAGGAATTAGGCTTTTGGACATTCCATCCAGAGTTGCTACATTCCAAGATCGTGTTTTCATGTCCGCCGCAGTTAACATAATTCAACCATACTGGTCCTGATGCCAGAACAACAATCTCTTCTGATCTCAACGCTTGACCATCCTTAAAGCCTAGCTGCCTGCAAAATATCCGTGCTTCTTGACTGCTCCAAAACCAGTTGCAGACAGTGCCCCAGACGCCATCGTAAGCCACCTCTACCCGCCCGTGATTCCGGCCGCCACCTGCTAAACGGTACTTAACACCTGTAACAAAGGAAGAAGACATGGGGCAATGCAAATTTAAAATTTCATATATCATCAATTTTTGGCCATACTAGGTAAAGTGAATGCATAGCTAAAGTGTGTCTAAACCAGACCTTAGTAATTGATGACACCAGCAATACCCAGTCTGATATGATTCTGATGGAACCTAAGTTCCATATGAAACCTAAGTTCACAACACAGTAAAACTGCCCATCATTCACTATAATTCAATGGAAAACCCTACACATGGCTGAAGCTATTCAAATCGTAAACCAATTGACATGTTGAGAAATAGTGAATAGCCAATTGTGATGCTTTAGACCACTACGCTATGGGGACAGTAACTTTGCACCGAAGTATGATTAATGATTCCATAACAAATGCTTACTTCACACTTTCCTTACCCAAGCAATGAATGAATGAATGGGTGCTAACAGGCACGACGACACACAAAAACCATTCAGTACCATAACAACTGTGTGAAATAATGGTCCTTTTGCATTTTCAAAAACGAAAACAAAGCAATAGAAAGAGAAAAATACTCACAAAATGAACATTTGCATATTTAGTGCACATGGAATGAAGTGAGATATTGATAACAATGAATGGTGTTCAGCCCTCTTTTAACGGATCAAAAACAGTACAGAACATCTCCGACTGGGCATATAATACAACCTCATTATCCTTACTGCATGAGATAATGACATATGTCGATGGAATAACGTCATCTGAATATACTTTATTTGCTAAATCAGAGAAGCAATATGTAGAATTTTAACTCTAAATATGAATCATATGAAGTTGAAATAACTGCAAAGATAAGATCAGTTCATTGCATTTCTACAATGGGCATATCTAGATGCTCTGGAATATCCCTCGGTGGATTGAGATGGTCTCCGTGTGTACATGCCTGCTCGTGAAGGAAGGTCGTGTGAACATCTCGGTGGTACAAGACTATGAACCGAATACGTTTTTACCTTTACCATTGGTGTTTCAACTATAAGTTTTCTTCAACCGAATACCATTAACTTTAGCGTTAGCTTTACCTGATTGTTCTTTGTATATGATGAGTATAAATTGTGTCGTACCTGTTGAATTATAGCATAACACTCCAGCTCCGAATCTGTTCTCCTTGCATACAAATGGCTCTCCCCATTCCATGTACTGGCATTCAGATAAGGATTTCTCATCGCCTCTGCAGCTAATGTTGCTCATAGCCATTGGCATTGTACTACGTACAGTAGAAAGATAGGGAACACCACCTGTCAATGATAAATAAGAATAGCATTTAATTCGATACAGGTCAGCATGTAGAGTGACAATATTGAATTCCTGCATTAAATCATGATACACCGTCGCATGCCCGATTGCCACTCAGTTAACAGGACATGGATGCTGGGATGACAACTGAATGTAGCATTGATTCACAAGCTGCGCGCGTCATTGATGTTCTTGCCTTATTTTTTTACATGTTATCTATTGGTGTTTGTATAACCGGGCACTGGCAGACGTCCAGTCGACCGATGCAGAAATTAACTGTCTGTACTGTTTTTTGACACTGACCTTATCCGGCATCAAAATATAACAATTATGACGTGTTGTTGGACATATATGCAGTGTTTCTCTTGAAGTGTGGATATGGTTAAGGTAGCTTGAGGTGTTAATTTCTTAGACTCAGTTTTTCCTCTATCCTGTTTTCATTTGTCAATTTAGCCAGCACAAACTATATACTGTAGACGAGGAAATCAATCTGAGGTGCAAATTATCCAAAATTGTTATTTTGGATTTTTCCGAGACTTTTTTATTCTGATGAGCCAATATCAAAGGTTAATATTCTAATGACAGGAATGATACTGAAAATGTATGGAACACTATTTCCGACTTTCATTATATCGAACTGAACCCACTCGAAAAGGTTTGGCAGAATAAACCACTCGGATAAATATCCTATTCTGCAGTATTCCCTAAAAGGTATTTGAATGAGGCATCAAAAATGTAAGATGGGGTAAATAAACTGAGAAAGAAAACTTAATAGTATTTTCAAACAAACTCCAACTCACAATTATGGTCAGGAGACTTTTAGATTTCAGAAATGTAGAGCGAAAATCCATACAAAAGGGACAGGTATCACAGTTTTTCTAAATCTTACTCTGCTCATATTAATTACCATTTCTTTCCAAATTTTTGATGAAAATAAGAAAAATGTGCATTTTTCAACTTTAAGATCCAATGACAAAGTCAAATTAGGAAAACAATGGTACCCATATCTATGAATTACTTTAAGCTATACCTATGCCAAATTCTAAGTACATCGGGTAACATAACCCAAAATGCATGCAAGTACCTTTATATCCAAGTTCTCTACACGAGACATTTGCGGAAGCTTCATTCCAACCATCATTACAAACACGCCCCAAAATACCTCCAATTTTGACCTCAAGTGCACCATATACATTGACATCAGATGATAAACGTATCTTAAAAGCTGAAAAAATAATGAATATATGTGCATGCATAGTAAAGACAAAGCAACAGCAACAACAAAAATATAATACTAAAATTAATAATAATAGTGATAATATTAAGAACAATAACAATGATAGAAATAACACTGATAATGATGATAATAATAATAATGCTTATAATAATGATAAAATTAATAATAAAAATGATAATGAAAAATAATAATTATAACAATAATTAGAATAAAAAACAATAATAATAATAATAATGATAATAATAGTAATAATAATAATACGAATGAAATAATAATACTGATAATAATAATTGTAATAATAATAATGATAATAATATTAATAACAATAATAATAATAATAATAATAATAATAATAATAATAATGATAAAAAAATAGTAATAATATTAATAATAATAAGAACGATAACATCAATAACAATAATAATAATAATAGTGATAATAATACTAATAATAATTATAATAATTTTAACATCAATAATAATAATAATAGTAATAATAATAATAATATTAACAATAATAATACTAATAATAATACCAATAATAATAATAATGATAATAATAATGATAGTTATAATATTTATAACAACACCAATACTACTACTAATAATAATTATAGTTATAATATTAGTAATTTTAACAGTAATAATAATAATAACAATAATAATAATACTAATAATAATAATTATACTATTAACAATAATAATAATAATGAAAATTTAGAAATGATAATGATATTAATGATGAATTAATAATAATAATAATAATAATAATAATAATAACAATATTAATAATAATAATAATAATAATAATAATAATAATAATAATAATAATAATAATAATAATAACGATAATGAAAACATTTCAAGCAGAAATCATTAGAGTCGCATATGTTGAAGGAGCATACATGAAGCTATATGAAATATACCTGTATCAATTATTGTAATGTTGGAGCAATAAACGGACGCATAAGAGCCAGTTTTGCATTTTGAAGACTTTTCAAGTGGACAGTTGAAAATCGAATCCTCTTCTCCAGTACAATTGACTTGGGTGAATGAAAAATTCATTCCATAGTGACCAAATGCTGATCTCCCAAGTGCACGTCCATCGACAAAGCCAAGCTGGGAGCATACCACCTTTGCACTCGTATGATCCCAATTCTCATCACAAATGAGCTTCCATTCGCTGTCATTATATACCATTACGCCACCATATGAAGCATTCACCCCTACGGAAAGGCGAACTGCAAATAAGAAAAACAGAATTATTAACCTTAAATGTATATCATTTTCACTTGATAAAATACTTGTTATACAAAATACTCATAAGATGGCAGGAAGTAATTAAGATGGATTTATGTTTGTAAATTGCGAATTCAAGTGAGGAATCCTTACTGTTCTCTCTGCGTGAGGTGAGTCTGATGAATAGCTTTCTCGGATGTCAGCTGCAAGAACCTTTAACTTTGAACTTGTTGAGCTTCTTGCAATTCCAAATTTATGAGTGGGGGAGGGGAGTAAATGAAAAAAACGTTACCCTTGTTGTGATAATGGTGTACAGCAAGATGTCTCTGTTTGGCTTGCAGGTATCTTACTCTGCCCGATGACTTTGTGCAATATCTGCATGCTTCTAGCAGACAGGTTGTTGTTCACCATTTTCACAACAAGGATAACCAATAATAAATATGCCCATACAGCAGGGTGGTGATTAGGCAGGCGGAAGTGTGTACCATCCCCTGTCTCTCAGCACATTTAATGTCGGAAATCAAATGTCTTCACCGCTACCGCACAGTGCCGACATTAAATTCCTGCACTAAATGCGTATGCAGCCCAGGAATAATACACAACCGCACGCCCGATTACCACCCAGTTTCCTGGGCATGAATGTATGGATGACCTCGCAACTGAGTGTAGCTTTGATTCACAAGATACGTGGGTCATTTGTGTGCTTCGCTTATTTTTTGACATGTTATCCAAGGGTGCTTGCACAACCAGGCACTGGCAGACGTCCAGTTGACTGGTGAAAGAATTACATGCCTCTTCCGTATTGTAACGTACCAGTCGTAACAGTATACAGTGGAACCTGTCAAATTGGACACCTGTGTACATTAAACACCTGCGTACATTGAACAATTTTTCATGTCCCGGCACACTCCCATTGAAAATCAATGGGAGGCTACCTGGATACATTGAACACCTGTCTACCTTGAACATTGAACACCAAATTTGTTCCCGTGCCTCATTTAACCTGTCTACTTTGAACATTATGCACTGATTTGAAACTTTTCACTGAAAATGAGGACAAATGAGATAATAAGATTAACTGTTTTGTTAAGTGATATTTTTCAAATGCTGAACATGTGAAGTTTTTAACTAGATGAAGAAAGTGAGGTAAAGACATAGTGATCTTGCAATGAAATGATCATGTTTCTCTAATTACCCTTGATTTTGTTTCTATTTCACCCGACCTCCGATTACTCAGAACCTGGATACGTTGAACACCTGCGTACATCGAACACTTTTTCATTTCCCGTGAGTGTTCAATTTAGACAGGTTCCACTGTACATACATGCCTCTACCGTATTGTAACCTACCAGAGTCATAACAGTATACTCCTGCATCATCCTTGTGTGAACGACATTCTGAATTATAGTCTGGTTCTTTATAGTCGCCATACGTGTAGGGGTTGTTGAAGCCATGATGAGGGCACATGAGGAGGTTGGATTCTGTGCCGTCACACCGAAGGTGGCTTAGCCACATCGGGCCTGTACCTTGACCATACGTGGCATTAAGATAAGCCTTGCCTGAAAAAAAGTATATTACTGTAGAACACACAGTGTATGCGTCTGTTTATATATAGTGTACATAGCGTATGGTTCCGCTTCGCTATATATAAAAACGCTGTACTTTTTTCTGACTGTAATGGCGCTGTCAGGGGCGGCTACCGTGGCTAACATAAAGATACGCTATGATGCGAAAACTCCCCAAATCGCTATATTTGGGACACGCGTCATGTGTGTGTTCTACAGTAACCCTTATTCTGGTTACAGAGGTAGTTTCATTCACCAATACGTTTTCTGCCATAAGACAACATATTCAAGGCTGGCTAGTTGTTAACATATACCTTACTATCCAATTTCCTGTTTTTCTAGTCTATGCATGTTTATATGTATATATATTGACTGCAGATATACTGCAAAAAGCCATACAAAACAAAATATAATGAGATAAAAAGGGTGAATACTCTGCGTACAACTCACTACCGGGTAATGAAGACAAGAAGAGAGACAGAAGATTAACCACAAAGTAAAAACGAAAATAGGTTTTTGAAAGACAACTTAGGAGACTGTGCTTTTATGTTACAACATTACATTCTGTAAAAAGGGTAGATTTCCCGGGACTTTTATTTCCGGAGAAACGACTATTTTGGGTACTTCCTGTTTTTATTTTTCTACGTCCGCATACCTCTGCCACACCATACCAATTAAAATTATTCAAGATACCACTTTCTATTTTACTTTCTTGAATCCATTAGGTAAGTTTGGGAAGATTAATTTCTCGTTAACATAACCCAATTTATAGTATTCAAATCTTCATTCTTAAGAGACATAAGTAGTTTCTACTGATATATGAATTGTACCCAAAACAATATTCGCATTAATGATTCATATAACCCTAGAACGTTACTAGTGCTGAGGATGCCGTAGATGGGACTTTCAAACTGATTTGGAAAGAACTCCCTGGTCATCAAAGTGACTCACCCTTCAAGTGCACTTAAAATGAATGAATGAAAGGGTGTTTAAAGGCACATCGACACACATAGGTCATTTAGTGCCATAAAATCTTATGAAAAGTTGTCCTTTGCCATTGATGAAGAACAATGACAGAGCATAATTATTTTAAGTGAAAGAGGGAAATTAGGGAGACTAAAAGTAGAGCATTCAGATCCAAAGAGGACCAAGGGATATTTTAGATGCAGACAGATCCAAACATCCCACTTCTTTTATAAGGTGAGCTGGGTGCCCACCAGCTTGGGGTTCCCTGGGAGGTACCAACTCCTATTGCACACCATAACGTTTGGCCTTTGTGGGGTGAATGTGCACTTACCTTAATTTCAAAACACCTCATTTTTCTTATTATACTACCCAGTTGATAAGTTCATATAGAATCTCCAAAGGTGAATTGGTTAAACGATGGACTTCCAGGTGTCGCTGTGGCATTCTTTTTTTAAAGGGTTCGCCAGCCCTTCTTTTAAGGGTGGCTTAGACATGTAAGAAGGCGAGCTTTTTTGTACATGCAGACGACACAGATAGCATGAACGATGATATGAAATGAACACGAAACTCTTTAAAGTAATAATTAGGCGACGGACAATAAAGAGTAAGAAATGAAGGCTTTCGGTGGTTGCCCCAGTTTATAGAGGAATTGAACCCCTACTAGCCCCGGCCTGGGATTGAACTCTGGACCCCATGCCTCCCAGCACTCAGGAGGGCAATCTTGCCACTGTACCATTGCATCTGGTCTGGTGACTATGGCATACTAACTTACCATCAGCATAGCCTTTACTTCTACACAGGACCCCTGCTGCCCTGTCGTCCCAGAACTCGTCACATACTGTTCCCCATAAGCCAGACACCGACATCTCAACGCGACCAAAATTCTTAGCATTTCCAGGACTGACTATGCGGTATTTTATACCTACAAATTATAAACCAAGAAGTGTAATATTATACAAATATGCCATGCCAGTGTGGGTAACATGATGGAATGTTTCCCCGAGGGAGGATGGTTTTCCCGAGGGCGGAGCCCGAGGGAAAACCATCCTCCCAAGGGGAGACATTCCATCATGTTACCCACACTGGCATGGCATATTTGTTTTATTATACCGAACAAACCCCATTTGTAATTTAAACAAAGCAAGGTCACAGATGACTGGTGATTCACACATTCCCCGCAAGGTGTCGCTAGTGGCAACGGGCAACATGAAGCCCTCACTGATGGCATCAGGCAACATGATGATTGTTCACTGTTAAGTCAGCCAATCACGGCTTACGATCTTCAAGTGAGGTATGATAATTTCTCTTAGATCAACATTGTATTTGGAATTTCGATTTTTCTGCCATGTTGTGGCAAAGTCAATACTAGCCAGTTGTAACCTTTGAAGGAAATTTCAGTACCTGGCATCACCACAAATTACTGGTAACATTCTCACATACAGTATTAAGATCACAATGCTAGTAGAAAAATACGTAGCTATCTGCAATAGAAAACAAGAGTTTCTCTCGGGAAAATGGGCTCCACTCTATCACTCACTGAAAGATCTTTGACATTTTTTACATAGAAAGTCTCCTACATATCTCTGTACTCTGCATATATATTTGTCTTAAAATATGTCTTTGCCTATTACATGTTTATGATGGAATAATTATTATTAAAAAGTATATTTTCAGGTACACAGGTAAAAGTTGATGGGCCCGTACGGCGCCTTAACGGGCCCGTGTCCAAAATGGCCCATTTTTCGATCCCTCAATATATTGACATTTCACGGCTTGAAAACCCTTAACGGTCCAATTATTTTTATTATTTTTACGGGCCCGTAACGGGCCCATTATAACGAGCCCGATACGGGCCTGTTATGACGGGTTCTGAGCTCGTAACGGGCCCGTTACAGGCTCATTACAGGCCCTTCAAAATAACGGGCCAGTTTGGACCCGCCAAATTTTACAGGTGTAATGCCCAATGTGTAACAAGTAACGGTTGATGTCTGCATGTTCACTAAACCGTGTCTACCTACCTGTATTATTGAAGCACAGTACACCAGCTTCGTGGGCCCCATAGCAGTTCCGAAGACGAGGCTGTGCGTCATAAGAGCAGTCCCGCAGAGATGACTCATTGCCTTCGCACGTGACATTCCCAATCAGGAGAGGAGATGGCTTTCTTATTGTGGAGACCTTATGACGGATATAGGCCATTCCGTCGGCATGGCCTAGTCTTTTACATATAACGCCCGCCTCGCGGTCACTCCAGTTCTGGGCACAGATCGTACCCCAGTGGCCAAAATATTTGACCATCACCCGGCCTCTGGACTGACCACCCTCAATTTTGAAAGCAATATCTATAGATGCAGTAAAAATAGAATGAGGTATAAAATCGTGGTAGTTCATGTTTAGGTGCTTATTCTGATGGTGAAGTACTCAGAGTAGGAATAAATCGCGTCGTATTCCGCATGGGATCGTGACAAACATATTCATTTCTATTGAATGCAAATATACAACACTTTCATCGATAGATACCAATGTAAAATTGAAATGAAAAAGATTATAGTGCAGATAGTACGATTAGAGACCTATAAATTACACAAGTTACTGGTATGAGTACATTTTAGTGTTTCACTGCCTCACAACAATATCTATTTTTCTTGATTGCATCATTCTATGTTATTATTTTGTTTTCTCAAATAAATCCTAAACAATGATTTCTCGACTGCGCTCCAAGTCTGTCATCGAACGTAAGATAAACGTATACTTAAACTAATCAAAATGCATGTTGGGAAAAGGTCATAAATGATCATATGACGACCTGTGTAGTATGTAAGTCAGTACAAACTGCTTTCACTCCATTGATCTCAAGGCTTTCCCAATAAATCAAGGTATTTTTTCAATGATATATAATTCGACTTACACGTCGATGCTATTTGAGGAAAACATTTGAATGATATATGATGTTATAGTCTGATCTGTTAGGGCTATCTAGACAACGGTTACCTGATTTATTGGTTCCCGTATTTTGCCGAGACCTATTTTCTAGGGTCGAAAGGGAGGTAAATGAAAATAAAGTGCCATGATATTTCACTAAAATGTGGTCTTTTGTAATTGTCAATGAACGATGACAAAGCATTAGTTACTCTAGGGAGAAAGGAAAAAGGGAGAGAAAGTAAGAGTAGAGCCTTATATCCAAAAGGGGAGCAAACCCCTTCACATTTGTGTTTCAAATGACCATTTCGCCATGATGAAAATGTGGGCATAAATCCTGATAAAATGTACCAATTATTCCATAGCAACCCGAACCATAGACGTGAGAGTGATAATCAACATTACAAGGCCCCCAGTGGGAATAGGTGAGATATCGTTGTCATGGCTTAGCGGCAGCGCACAAAATAAAATGGGGGATTGCATTTATTTTAACAGCAGGGTTATTCCACATGGATTGGCGGATCCGGGAACCAATATATCAAGTAACCGTTGCCTTATCTCATTTCATCACTCACCTTCTTCAGTACCATTCAGAGGTGTTTTATAACACATAGCTGACGCATAGCTACTTGAAGTACAAGGAGTATCAGAAAAGCACTGCTCAATGGAGGTCTCATCTCCCCGGCAGGAAAGTGTTCTGTTTTCAGCGTTCTTGAATATAAAGTGCATAGATTGCCATATATATATATATATATATATATATATATATATATATATATATATATATATATATATATATATATATATATATATATATATATATATATATATATATATATATATATACTGTATATACTGTATATATACTGTAGAATGGCTAATTTTCCCGTGTGTTTTATTTTCCCGTTTTTTCCCGAATGCTATCAAACGGGAATAAACAACACCGGGAAAATCATTACACTTCATGTCCGCAATTAATAAACACGGGAAATTCTGTCCTTAGTTAAATAGACTGGGCCAGCTTTATCTCTGAAGTGTAAGACCTGCGTTTACTCAGAGTGATAGCGATTATCCCTTATTGCAATCCACATGCGCAAGGGAACAATCAGGGGTCACTAGATGACTTCTAAATATGCTGTGACTGCAACTCACCTATACTTAAGGGATTAACTGCCTGGTGATCTATTTCTAGTCAGCTCTCTAGACTGGTGAAAGTCCCACCACCGCATGTGCTGCTGCATGGCCGTGCACATGCTTATATAACACTGGGAACTGTCTCCAGTCTATAAGATGCTTATCTAGACTGGTGATAGTCCCTTTGCAGTGTGCTTTGTTGTACTGATAAGCACTTCAACCCATGGCACATGTTTATATAAGACTGTGGACTACTTAAAACTACTTAAGATCTACTTAAAACGGGAAAATTAAAAAACGGGAAAAAACACGTCTTCTTTTCGGAAATATTAGAAACGGGAAAACCCAAAAATGAAAAATTAGGGAAAATTGTCACACGGAAAAATTAGCCATTCTACAGTATATATATATATATATATATATATATATATATATATATATATATATATATATATATATATATATATATATATATATATATATACATATATATAGATATACATATTGCTAGCCTGACAGCTCCAAGTCCACGTTAAATAAAGGCTTACACTACGTTTGGTCCCAGTACCATATTCCCATTTCTAACACTGAGATTACCGAAATGTAGAAGTCTACAGTAAAATTGTTTAATTCCTGACCCAATAGATTAGTCGACACCCATTGACTGATAAAGCAGTTTGCTCAGTTGCGCAATCAAGGTAATTAATAATTCCTGCACCAGTCGACCGGACGCCTGCTAGTGCCTGGTTATACAAACACTCATTGATAGCAAGTAAAAAAATAAGCCAAGCACGTCATAGACCCACTCAGTTTGCAAATAAAAGCTACACTTAGTTGTTAGGTCATCCATGCATCCATGTCCAGAAAAATATGTTTGCAATTCTGCGTACGGTCGTGTATTTTGCATTTAGTGCAGGAATTAGATGTCGGCACTGTACGCATGACCCACTCAGCTATGTGCTGAACTATATCAAGCTGTGATGTCACTTGTCAATGCTCGGAGTTTGAAATATGCAGTTTCGTTTTTCGTCCCATTTATGCAAATTGTGGCTGACTGGTGACTAGCCAGTTGAAAGTAGTGGAGGACACCGGAGTACCTAGTGAAAACCACCGCCTTGCCACAGGTAACTGGCATCTTTTTCTCATGCCCTGGCCGGGATTCGATCCCAGGCAGTGGTGAGATACATCCTGCAGTCAGTGGCGGTGACAGAGACCGAAATGGCAATTGCGCAAGTGTTAATATGAAATGCCTAGTCTGCCTAAACACACTGAAAAGGAATTAAATTTCTTTTCCTCAACATTACAGCCTGACTATTGTTAATGACTTCTTGGTGTAATTCTGATTCTGATCACTCTGTCTGCCATATTGAAGCTAATTTGTGACCAGTCAGTTGTATGAGATTGAGGGAAGAAACCTGAATAACCACCAAACATCATTGCATAACTGTGTGTGTCACTAGCAGCTTTCTCACATGCCCCGGCTGCTGTCTAAACCCAGTCAGAAGTGAATAAATGAATGAGTGTTTAAAGGCTCTTTGACACACAATGGTTATTTAGTGCCATAAGATATGACCCAAAAATGGTTCTTTGTGATTGTTGAAGAACAATGACATATCAAAATAATCTAAGTGAAAGAAGAAAAAGAGGGAGAGTAAGAGCAGAGCCTTCAGATCTAAAGAGGCTCAAGGGATCTTTTAGATGCATGGTACCCATAGACAGATCCACACATCCTCCTTCTCTTATAAGATGAGCAGGGTGCTACACCAGCTTAGGGTTCCCTGGAAGGTGCCAACATCCTAATACACACCATTGGCCATCCAAAAGGCATCTAGCAGTCAGTGGCAACGCCTTAGAGCAATATCTATTAGAAGCTGTAATTATTCACTTACCGGTTTCCAGTGCCCTGTTCCATATGCCGAGCAGCATAGAGCCTTACCATCCAAAAAGCCCATCGACTCACACACTAGTCTTGCTGTCGTATCGGTAAAATTTGCATCACATACTTGGAACCATTCTCTGTGCTGGCTGTCTGAAGGGGTATATACTTGTACTAAACCACTAGAGACGTTATAATAACGTCTTCTTGGTCCACGTTCCAGGCGAGCTTAAAGGAAATATGAGGATGCTGTTTCAAAACCACATACATTTCAGGAATGTTCAGGTTTGACGAGTGGTATACAAATTGAAAAATGACGATTTCGACAATTAAAAAGAATGAACCAACAATTTTGAATGTGATATTTTTCAGAACCCAGAATAACAAACCTTATTTGCCAGAGGATGATTATTCTGAATAAGGCCAAAATATATAGTATTCTGCATACAGCCGCAGATTTATTCACTTTAATATTCAAACAAGTCTATAAAGATATCTTATGAAAAACTTATAAGACGTATAAGTATAAGACTAAGGAGTTGACTTCTGCTGATATTAAATCTCACTATTTAGATTTTATTTACTTTAAAAAGTGACTTTCAACACAATCAAATGCTCATCTGAACATGTGAGAAAGTTGCCAATGACTTGGGGTTGGCGGTGGTTTTCACCGGATTCTTCGGTTTCCTCCACTAATTACTATTGGCCAGTCACGAATTAACTACAAAATGGCATAAATGTGACGTAAAAGAAAAACAAAATTCCAAATGTACTTACCAGGGCCATAACAATAGACAGCTGCGTCACTCTCATAGGTGGCGCACTCTGATGATGATGTTCTCCAGCCAGTATGTGGGCAGTCATCCAATGAAGACTCGGTACCTTCACAATGTAAATCTGAGAGCCATACCTTCCCTTTCCCCGGTCCATCATACGGATAGTAGATTGCCCTGCCATCGGTGAAGCCAAATTGCCTGCAGAGCACTTGAGCATAGATCGATTTCCAGATGCTGTCACAGACGGTGCCCCATACTCCATCTACAGAGACTTCTACCCTGCCGTAGTTTGTGCCACCTCCAGCAATGCGATAGAATGACCCTGGGAAAACATGAAAAAGAGAATTCAATTATTTAACTCTTTAACTACCGGAGCCATCTGCTGGCTAGGTCCTCTGACTTCAGGGGGTTTGCAACAATTGTTGCAAAAACAGCAATGCCATGCCTTAACATAATGGCAATTGGGCGAGCGCTATTAGGCACTCTGCCTGACAAGTGCATCTGCAGGGTGAGCGTCATTAGGTGGTCTGTGGGATAGGCAGGTGCACGCGTGGACAAATAGCGCTTCGTGTAGCAAAGGAGTTCACTCAGGCTTCTCATCATGACAACCGGCTAAATATTATCTCACATATATGGCAGAAAAAGTGACAATAGAAAATTCTTTCGTGACCGGACTAAGGCATTGCTTTAGCGACTGCTTCATGTCTCCCTCCAAAGCCTGGGTTTGAACCATGCCTGGGGTACGAGAGCAAGTTCGCAGTGACAGAAGGATAGGAGGTTCTGTCCCCTGGTAGTCATGTTTCAATGTTTTCATTTCAATGTTTTCAGTATTTTTGGGGTTGTATTTTGTGAGTATTTACGGTATCTTGTTTATTGACTTCATACATAACATTTTTAGTGTGGATATTTCACTCTAGAGGGCTGTAGAGTATATGTTGTACATTTTGGCCAATAGGTGGCAGTAGTGTTCTTGGCAGTTGAAACAACAAGCTGACTTGTGTCAACACAATTTGAGTATACAAAAGTTTAAGAGTGCCTAAAATCATTGAACCAATGTAGAAGACAAAACAATGACGACTGTTTATTGCCTATCACAAACACATTTTATTGATGATGACGAACTTGATACATATTCAAACGGTTACAGAAACGTAGCGAAACGTAGAAACTAAGCGTTTCAGCGTTTACACGTTTTCTACGCTTACTTTCTACATTTCGCTACGTTTCGGTCACCGTTTGATTATGTATCAAGTTCGTCATCGTCAATAAAACGCGTTCGTGATAGGCAATAAACAGTCGTCATTATTTTGTATTCTACAATGACAGGAAAATTGACAACAAAACAAATTTTGAGATTCCTTACCTCTCTGTCTCACAGACTAGTTCACAACACTGTTGACAAAAATGCCATTTAAAACATTAAACATTATTAACCGCTTCCATAACCTTATAAAAAACATTTTCGTGTATGGCATTCTTTTGTTTATGGGACATTTGAGAATTGTTCTCCATAGATAAAATTTGTAATCAAATACTTTTTAAACTAAAGCATTTATTCTGGTAAATATATATTCCTGAGGTAGTTTTCTGAATGTATGTATATCCATTGACTGTGCAGGGCATAAGAAATATGATACATCATGATATAAATAGGATATCAAAAACACATACAAATTAAGGATACTGAGGGGAGCTGATGATAAATACATTACCCTTGATATGAAAATGATGTATGGCAAGATGTCTGCATTCACGAGACGGATATTGTACTCCTCCTGTCTGTATCGTACAATATCAACCTTTTTTTTCAAGCATCTTGCCATACAGCATTTTCACATAAAGGATATGTAATAGTGTATTAGATATCAATGGGGCCTGCCATGATGGCCATGTGGTCTAAGGCATTGCCACTGACTGCTGGCTGTCTCTCATCGCTGTCTGGGGCATGTGAGAAAGTTGCCAGTGACTTGGGGATAGGCGGTGGTTTTCGATGGGTACACCAGTGTCATCTTGCGGTCGCAAATGGCTAGTCATGACTAGGCTGCAATATGACATAAAAAGGACGAAAAACGAAATTCCAAATCCATGGTCATCACAAATATGATAGGTCCATGCTAAAAGGACAATTCCACCATGAATAAAACATGGGCCCAAATAGTGTCTTAGGGTATAATCGACTCATATCCAAGACCTCCATATTAGAAGTTTATTGCTGTTTTAAATCATGTTTTGCCATGCATCTGGGGGCGACCATTTTGAAGCTAGATGTTGTGAGATTAGTTGCACAAGTGGCAGCATCAAGAAGCTGCCACGACAAGCTGGGAGTGGGCCCTAATACATTGTGTCCTGTTTCTTCTGGTAGTAGGGACTTGACAGAGATCATATCACATATTTATTGAGTTTACATGGACACACTATATTTGGAAAGTTTAAGATGTTAGAGTAAAATACTTACCCTTCCAATCGCTCTAGACCACATTCAGATAGTGCACTGATTATAAATTATTGTTTATTTGTACTGATTTACATTGTACTTGTTAAAAGGCAGGAAATGGTTAGTCGGGTAGATACCAACAATTGCAAGCACTTCCCTGAGGTGAAAACACCCTGGGGACTTCAGGTGCTCAGGAAACAGCCATCTAAACACAATTTTGTTGATTGCTATTACCATTGCATGAAGTGAATCTGAGGAGCTAATAATCAACCAGTCAGGTAATGCAATTGACCTGGCTAGTAGTGTCAATCTAAGGAACACTTTCCCTGATGGGTTTGCAAGTCTAGTTTTGGTATTTTAAAACTCTTA
>OZ012701.1:5547616-5570116 GCA_963942565.1 Maea johnstoni
GAATTTCCAACCGACGTCACGGGGAATCCCCCTGTCACGTGATAAGGCCACGGCAAAAAACGTGTCCTAGCACTGTCTTGAGTACATCGGCTCGTGTCGTGGACCTCGCATACCAAATTTCACTACAAGATGTGCCTAGGACACTCAAGACTGTCCTAGGACACATCCCCGACATGTCGCGGCACCATCCCCGACTTCATTTTTGTCTTGACTCTCTGGCGAGATCGTGGCAAATACTTGAACATGTCCAAGTATTTGCCCCGATCACCCCTTTGTCGTAGGTGCACCTAGGACACCCACGATCTTGCTAGGACACTGTCCGGGACGCTGTCACGATCAGGAATTGAACGAATTTTCTGAACGAAATTCCTGATCGTGGCACGTCCTGGCAGTGTCTTGAGCCATGTCCTGCCTGTGTGATCCAGGCTTTAGGCAGTGTATTTCCCCTGGTACAACTACTTCCTAGCCATGACTTACATTTAATGTGAATATGGCAGAAAAAAGTGATGATAAACAAAATTCCAGCTAATCTTTGCACGTACCTTTCCGGGAGAAGCAGAGTACACCTGCTGAATGTCTGCTGGAGCACTTCTTCACAGATCCCCAGCCGTCCTTCAAACATTCTATTAGACGACTCTCATTTCCCGAGCACTGGACATTTGTTGCCCAATAGACACCGCTACTACCGTACGTCCACTCATTGTAGTGGGTATATGATTGACCATTTGAGTAGCCCAGCTCTCTGCATACAACCTGATAGAATTAAAATAGAAAACCATAAGTGGCATATTGTAAGATAGGGGCTTCCCTCTTAGCCAAGTAGTCCAGTGCACTCTTAGAGAGTATGTTCAGTGCCAACATTTAGTTCTTACAATAAATGCGTGGGCAGACTGGGCATAATGCTTGACCACACGCCTGATTTCCACCCAGGTTCCTGGGCAAGGATGCATGGATGACCTCACAACTTAGTAGCTTTGATTCTCAAAGTACGTGGGTAATTGCTATACTTGTCTTATTTTTTTGACAAATGTCTGTACTGCATTTGTGTATGTTGATTGACTGAATTGCCCAATAGAAAAAAGGTAACAGGCCGAGAAAAGCTTGGCAGAGCACTCGAACTGAATTCCCTTAGATAACAACTTTGGGTTTTGGCAGCTTAGAGAACTAAGGCTTGAAAAGTGTGGGTTATGTCTTATTACACTACTACACTATACACTTTTCGAGCCCTCTGATTGCTGGAAGGCAGGCAACTGTGGAACAAGCCATGATATTTTGGATCATGCTTGACCACAGCCAAATTGCCCAGAAATCAATATAAACCACTAGCCCATGACATCACCGCTAGAGGTAAATACCAAAACCTTCGGGGCGTAAATATCCGGCTTAACTATATAGGCCAACCTGCCAGGGATACTTGGAAAAATAGTCAACTGGTCACTGGTGGATAACTGGTCAACTAGTCACTGGTGGATAACTGGTCACTGATTACTGGTGGATAACGCGTCAACTGGTTACTAGTGGATAACTGGTGACTGGTGGGTAACTGGTCAACTGTTTACTAGTGAATAACTGGTCAACTGGTCACTAGTGGATAGCTGGTCACTGGCGGATAACTGGTCAACTGGTCAATAGTGGATAGCTGGTCACTGGTTGATAAATGGTCAACTGGCTATTGGTGGATAACTGGTCACTGGTTGCTGGTGGATAACTGGTCAACTGGTCACTGGTTGATAACTGGTCAACTAGTCACAGGTGGATAACTGGTCAATGGTTGATAACTGGTCAACTAGTCACTGGTGGATAACTGGTCACTGGTTGATAACTGGTCAACTGGTCACTGGTTGATAACTGGTCAACTAGTCACTGGTGGATAACTGGTCACTGGTTGATAACTGGTCAACTGGTCACTGGTTGATAACTGGTCACCTAGTCATTGGTGGATAACTGGTCACTGGTTGATAACTGGTCAACTTGTTGTTACTGTACTTACTTGAGCGTCATTGTTATCCCAACCATCAGAACAAATTTCACCAGTTGTGTTGGCAAAGTATACGGTAACACGCCCTGTGTTACCTCCATAATAGCCTGTGTACAAACTAAGTGAGTAGCCTGAAAAACAGTTGGAAAATATTCTCGGTAAATACTAAACAATAAAGAGGAAGGGAGCTGTATACCAAAGCGAGGGGCGCTGGAACAGGTGGGCATGGAGGATGCATGGAGGGGAGATGTTATGGAGTGACATAGGTGTGGCATTCTTGTTGGAAGTAATATATTAACAAATGTGGGGGTTCTTGTATGTGGGGTTTAAATATATGTGTATGACAGGACACAAGGAAGGGACAGACTAGGATATATGTACAGGACAGGAGGACAGGGGAGGGTGCAGACCTGATGTAGGATGCATGACAAAGTACGGAGGGGGGGGGGGGATAGGGAACATGAATGAAGAGAGTTAAGGCCCGGGTGTGACGAGTGGCCTGGATGGTAGGGGAGCTCTCCGTAGGTCCTCCCTTCGGAGTTGTCCCCGTGGGACAAATGCGGTTACGCATCCAAAACAAACAAACTGTTCCGTTATCATAAACTCGCCATGTACTGGTATCTTCGTGTGAGGGCTGCCTATTTACTCGTATGGGTTCGCAGCAGCGTTAGAAAATGCTGGTTGTCTTGTGTCAAAGATACAAATCTGGCTAGAGGCATCTACGATTGTTTTCAATGACTTGGTTTAAGGGAATGCTCTTCTCCGTGTGTTCCATTTTCCTTTACCACTGATTACTGACTAGTAATGATCTAGCTTAAATAGGGCATTGAAAAGGATGTAAAACAAGTATTAAATCCAATCGATGTTTGGAAATATGTCGATGAACGGGCTCCATAGTACCTTCAGGTTATAGAAAGAGTAAATGAATGCCACCACTATAACACCAGACACAGTGTTAATGCTTTGATTTTACCAAAGGTTGGTTCATATGGTATAAAGTCCTTCCACTACATAGGTGCCAAAATCTGGAACTCTTTGCCAGATGATATCCAGACTACGTTCAGTAAATCTCTCTTTAAAATGAAATGCATAAAACATTTTATGTCAGTCCTCTCTGAGTCATAAGAAAAAAGAAATTCATCAATTCTTGTCCAATTGTTTGTATGATACTACATGATATTATTGTTATGTCAATCTTGAGCAGTGAGGTTGATCATTACATGTGATGCCATTGGACTCTTGGCAGACTGGGACCACTACGGAGAAAAGTATATATACATATATATATATATATATATATATATATATATATATATATATATATATATATATATATATATATATATATATATATATATATATATATATACATATATATACATATATATATATATATATATATATATATATATATATATATATATATATATATATATATATATACATATATATATATAAATGCATACATACATATGTACATATGTATATGTACTTACGTTGTCTCTCCAGTGTGCCATTGTAGCAGGTAACTGATGCGTGGTGTCTCCTGTAGCAGTGAATGTTGGTGTGCAACATTGGGCAGTCATCAAGCGAGGTCTCATTTCCTACGCAGTCTGGACCTGTGTTTGACCACATACCTGGTGAAAGGTAACCAAAAGCCCCGCAGCAATGATGTGGAATGCCTTTCTCGTAGCCAAGCTCGCGACATGCAACATCTGAAAAAATAATAAACATCAATTAATCCCATGCTGCAGCTGGTTAATTTGGCCAATACAAAAATAAAGCAAAACACCTGAAAAATATTGAAACCCTAGCAATTGGTTGCTCATCTGAGAGTGCTCAGCAAGAGCTATCTAATGAATACCAACATGACAAGGTTTAGATGTTTTTCAAAAATATTTGCATTTTCTTTTGTTTTGGACGAAAATAGCCTCAGCATTGGAAGGGTTAAAGAAAAAGAGGAAAAATTGGTGGATCAGTTCAAAATGTGTGTGCTTCATCTATGCAGTGCTATCGTGGATTACAGACCGATTCCAATACAAAGACGATGATGTAAAACATGCTGATCATCAATATTTCAACTATTCATAATTTTAATGAAATCCTACAAGGATAGCACATTTGGAAAAATAATTTAAGGAGAATTGTTATCCAGAACATTGCCAACGATGATCCTTCAAATCATTCTTTATTCTACAGTTACTATCAAAAGTAACATAAATGCAGACGACCATTTCAAGAGTAATAGCTTTGTGATTTGTCACAAAGAAAATGAAAAAAGCGGTTGACAAAATCGATGTGAAATGGAATGTCCTCCATTTTATTTCTTCATATGTATATATATATATATATATATATATATATATATATATATATATATATATATATATATATATATATATATATACATATATATATATATATATATATATATATATATATATATATATATATATATATATATATATATATATATATATATATATATATATATATATATATACTGTATACCGTGTTAATATTGCGGCAGTTTATTTAATGCGTACTTTGCGCCATGGAGTCCGCATTTATTAAACTGCGCACTATCATTTGGATATTGGATCCCTATTCTTTAATCGTTCAACACACTGATATAATAGCTTGCCATTCAACATGAAGACCCTTCGCGGCCTCTGCTGGTACTGAGTTCAATTACGATGAAGACAACTCGCACACCCGAGTGTGATCAAACATGCCGGTAACCACTAATCAGGGTTACTGATTGCAACTAAGATAACGCTGTTCATGGCTGGTGACGAAATAATGATTGCACTTGCCTATAATGCTGGCAGCATCTGGCATCCCTAAGGGGTTGGCCGGCTTGAATATAGCAACACCACCCTACCCAAAAGCTGGGTAGGTTGCATACCCTTGGCTCCCTCACATAACTTGAACTGCAGGTTATCAATGCGCAATGATTAAACTGTGTATCAAAGGCAGTTATCAGCTGGGCGCATTATTTTACATGCGCAATATTAACACGGTATACAGTATATATATATACATATATATATATATATATATATATATATATATATATATATATATATATATATATATATATATATATATATATATATATATATATATATATATATATATATATTAGTTATCCTCTTTGTAAGAAAGCGATGTTTTTTGCGAGAAGCCAGCAATATAACACTAGGCCGGAGGCCGAGTGGGTAATGGCTGGATCATCAGCCCCCCCCCCCCTCCTGACATACTTGTATTGTTGGCAATTGGCAACTTTCACAATTGGACCTAATGGGCAAAATCCACATTTTGCAGAGTTAAGACAAAAAGTAAGTTCATCTATACACGACTTGGCGGTTGCTCCAATAAGGTTTGCCAAGTATGGATTGCAAACTCGAGCGATTTGTCACAACGAAAATGAAAAAAGCGGTTGACAAAATCGATTCTGACAGACTATGTAGCAACAGAGGTTTATTTCTGTATATAAACCATGTTGGCAGACTGAAATGTGCAAATAGTGTCTTAAACGCCAAAAAACATCTTTTGCCAAATGCAAGGCGATGTGAAATAGAATGTCCGCCATTTTATTTCTTCATCGTCAAGGCTACACAACGAGGCTCTGACCTGTAAACTTGAGACCATGACATCCTAGAAGACTCGCATTCGGATCCTAACATTGACAATTAATGAAAAGCAATGTAAGCACTGAAATACAGTCCTGTACACCACAGCAATTGACCAATCAGCTGCTAGTATCAGAGTGGAGCTGATGATGAATATATAAATATATATATATATATATATGTTGGGGGAGTATATATATATATATATATATATATATATATATATATATATATATATATATATATATATATATATATATATATATATATATATATATATATATATATGGGCGTGGACAAGTTACCTTGGGGTTAGGCAGTGGGTTTCTCTGGATGTACTGGTTTCCTTCATTACTTACATCTAACGAGTCAAGAGTCAGTATATCAATAAAAGATTAATATGGATAGATGAATTTCCAAGTCCTAAAAATGTTAACACCAAGATCAAAATGCTGTCGAACATCTTATTCTTAATATGCTTCATAAAGTGTTTATTGGATATGTCATGTATATATATATGTATATATATATATATATATATATATATATATATATATATATATATATATATATATATATATATATATATATACATATATATATATATATATATACATATATATATATATATATATATATATATATATATATATATATATATATATATATATATATATATATATATATATATATATATATATATATATATATCGCGAACAGTATACATTTCACAAATAGCATACCTGCATTTTGCTCAGTCCAGTTCTCATCGCAGAGGTAATACCATCTGCCTTGATGGTACACCTCGATCCTGCCCTGTTTAATCTGTTTTGTTGTGCGCCCATCTTCTATACGAACTGGAAATAGAAAGTTTATGTCTATATTTATGTTTTTTGGGAGTTTATATTTGGTTGTTAGGATGTCAATTGCTTGCAAAGCTCTATATCCTGATGAGACAGAATACCAGAAGCCAGAAGGAGCAGGGTCTTAGTAAGGATTTAGAAACTGGGTGCCCAAAAGTGGCAATCGTAAAATATGTGAGCGTCCACATTTTTAAGGGAGACCACATTACACTCAGATTTATCAAAATTAGGCATGATATTCTTATACAATGTCATGGGAACTGTATGGAGATGAAAAACTTCAATTATATGCTTGAGATTGACATTTTAAGAAACTCCTCACAAAAATGGTTGTCCTGAGGGTTGGTTTTTAAGGGTTTGGGTGTCCAAAAAGACACCCAGACACCCTGCTGGCTAAGACCATGAGATGGATTCCCCCTATTTTTGCGAATAAGTCCAGTGGGCGTTCAGTTTTAAAGAACTTCTTGATAAAATAATATAGTAATCAAATGTTGTCACCTGTCAACAAGTGGCAAATTCCGATGATAAATTTGTTACCCTTTGTGAAAATGATATACGCCAAGATGTCTGCGTTCAGGTGGCTTCTTGCAGATATCTTGCTGTACACCATTTTCACAACAAGGTTAACTATTAATGTAGCTTTAGATATACAGTACCTCGTACGTAGCAATATACCGCAGCGATATAGTACGTGGTTCGCCTGGGCATGTGAGAAAGTTGCCAGTGACTTGGGGCTAGGCAGTGGTTTTCGTCGGGTAATCCGGTTTCCCCCACTACTTACAACTGGCTAGTCACGAATTAGCCACAATTGGCATGAATGTGACGAAAAACGAAATTCCAAATCCAAGTGCACCATTTTCACAACAAGGTTAACTAATAATAATGCTTTAGATATACAGTACCTCGTACATAGCAATATACCGCAGCGACATGATACGTGGTTCGGCAGCTGTAGGGATTACTCCTTTGCCATCCCCGATTTCTGCACTGGAGGATGGAAGCCTCGTTCCCGGTACAATAGATCGCCCCTATCCATATGGGTCCATGTTTATATTCAGATCGAGCGATGCCATCGGCGAAACCCATCTGGCGACAGAATACCTTAGCATTGCTGTTATCCCAGTTAGAGTTACACACATATCCCCAGAAGCCTTCATACTGGATCTCAACACGTCCGTAGTTTTTGCCACCGCCCGCTATTCTGAACTGAGGTGCTATAAAAATAAGATACAGAAGTCATTCAATGTATTAAGAAAAATCGTAAATCCCCCTTGTTGATAATTATCAGCACCTCTTATTTCAGTGTAATTGTATTTATCATTATTATCCCATTAGTATTTATTGTTAATTGGAGTTGAATTTTTTTGAGTCAATCTGTCAACCACTTTTAGTCCTGTTGAAGCTTTTAGAAGTCCTTTAGAACAAACCTACTGCTTTAAGCCTATATTTGTGTAATATACGGTCTCATTGGGTCCCAGTGGTGCCATCTATGTGCATAAGAATGCAACATGATGAGGCATGGCAAAATTAATGGGAGTGTAAAGTATGGCAATGATTTTAACCCATGCTGTCCACGGGTGCCAGCTAGTTATCATTATTACCTTTTTTTCTTCTTATTCGTCTGATTTTCATCACCATTGATATCTACATTATTAGTATCACCATCATGGTTATCATTATAATCACTATCGCCATCGTTTCCTTATCAAAATCTGGTAAGAAACATGAAATATAGCATGTAAAATTTTGTATAATATCCTCACTACTCACGTGACAACTGATAACAAAGCACGGCAGCCTCTGTCGTGGACTGTGTACAGGGAAACCCCTGGTGGGATTTATTGAAACTACAATCACCCAGACTTCGCTCGCGGCCAGTGCAGTTGACGGCACCCATGACATACGGGACAGAAGAGCTGGGGTAATACCGCCTGTAAGCCACGCCACCCTTATACCCCGATTGACGACATGTGACGTCAGCATCCGTATCATCCCACAGTGTACTGCACACCCTGCCCCAGACACCGTCAACCCGTGCCTGGACGACCGCCGATAACCGGCTCTTGTCAACAAAACGAACCTGGAATGGGCCTGCAATGACAAGAATGTGTTTATATCAGAATCTTCCTCATTAACTGTTAGTCACCCATAGTAGTAGTAGTAGTAGTAGTAGTAGTAGTAGTAGTAGTAGTACTACTACTACTACTACTACTACTACTACTACTACTACCACTACTACTACTACTACTACCACAACTACTACTACTACATGTACTACTACTACTACTACTACTACTACTACTACTACTACTACTACTACTACTACTACTACCACAACTACTACTACTACATGTACTACTACTACTACTACTACTACTACTACTACTACTACTACCACTACTACTACTACTACTACCACAACTACTACTACTACATGTACTACTACTACTACTACTACTACTACTACTACTACTACTACCACTACCACTACTACCACTACTACTACTACTACTACTACTACTACTACTACTACTACTACTACTACTACTACTACTACTACTACTACTAGATTGCACCCAGTTCATATGGTAAAAAAAAATACCGGTGGTATATAATGACGATTTTAAGAAAAAAGTTGGCTTTAGAACAAAACTATATGAGAGGAGTATTGACTTTGATTCAATACATGTCTTGTAAATTGTGAAGGCCCTGAATTTGGACATAAAGGTGCTCAATGAAGCAGGTTAATCTCTACACTGAGGCCTTTTCGTTTATTTGCAAGAATAGCAAAAGAAAAAAGAAGAGGACAACAATTTACCTGTAGTGTCAATGGTGTTGTTGTAGCAATAAACAGAAGCGTAGCCTCCAGTTGGACATGGACCAAGTTCCCATTCACAGTCGTTGATAGACGTCATGTTTGGTTTACATTTGAGATTGGTGTATACAGAGCCGCCATATTTGCCAAAGTGGTTACAGCAGTGGTAGATGCCACCTCTGTACCTGAGTCCTCTGCAAATGATGCGCGCCATCTCGCGGCTAAAGGTGGAATCACATACCTTATACCAGGCATTGCCTTTATAGAGCAACACACGACCATTCCAATCGTTGCTAAGTCTCACTGCAGGAAAACGAAAACGTACACGTCTAAGGTACTAAGCAATGAGAGATAGGAATAAAGGGCATGCTTACTTCAACCACACAACGATTGAGGAAAAACGTTTTTTTCTGAAATCGCTTGTAAATTAAGAGGTGGGCAACAATGTAATTAATTCAACAATATTATGTGAGTAGGAACGTATGCATACATACACACACATACATACATATATACATACAAAGGAAGGTTTGGAGTTTTATGTTGCTTTCAAGAGCCTAGATCATATCGCGACAAGATAGAAACCCGGAACCAGTGAGAAATTTCCTTATCTTTATGTATGGTTCCACGGGGTCTTTCAGTTGCAGATGGACCATAGACAGTCCTCCACAACACCGCACATTTATATAGCGACCAAGCCAACCCGCTTTTGTTGGGATCCAGTAGAGACTCAAGCCTGCGAACTCACGCTTGGGAGCTGACGGTAATACATACAGTGTTCCTTACCATTACTGTAACAGATCACACCAGCATCATCATAATGATCACTGCAGCGCCTAGAGTAATATCTCTCCGTGTAGCTTATATCATCAACTCCCCAGCCATTGAAAGGACAGTTGAAAATGGTCTTCTCTCGGCCTGAACAGCGCAGTTCATTCATCCACATCTTCTTGCCAGTACCACGTCCGTAGTAAGAGTCGCTTTTGGTGGTCCCGGATGTAAAGTTCAATTGGCGGCAGAGAACATTGGCATCGTGTATGGTCCAGTGTACATCACAGATAGTACCCCAGACGCCATCTACCCCTACCTCAACTCGTCCGTAGTTAAACCCACCATCAGACAGTCGGACGGTTACACCTGAAAGCAAAAAGAGTTTGGTTTACTGTAAATTCAGAAAAGATTGTGTTAGTTTAATTTTTGCATTTTTTAGCAAAATTCGCACTTTAAGTGTATAGCTAGCACTCCATGTTGCGGTCAATTCACAAAGTTAAAATCAGCAAAATTCGATTTTCTGTTAATTCGAAAAATTCACTCTACACGACCTTTTGTGAATCTACAGTAGTGGACAACTAGCATTAGTCAGTATTGTATTTCAAGTTAATGTGGCATCACCATTTCCTTGTCAAATATAGTTTCTTTGTTTTACACTCTAGAGGGCAACAGATTTTTACCTTAAGGCAGAAAGAGGTTTTGGTAGAACAGTTGGAAGTTTTGGGGATTGCCATGTATTGTTATGTTATGAGAACATGTGGAAGTGGGTCTTAGGGTCTTAGGTAAACAAAACTTTGTTTCAATGTAAATTTTGAAACGTATGGTTGGGGTAAGTCAGTTTCCCGTACTTTAGGCTTCTGTACCATGCGCTAGTTTTAAAAGTAGTCTACTAGAAGTATTGCTATTATAGCTAAATTAACTCTTGAAATTTAACTACCGGAGCCATCTACTGGCTAGGCCCTCTGACCTATTTTGCCCTTAAGCCCTGGGGATAAGCAGGTGCACAGAGCAACAAATAGCACTTTGTGCGGCGATAAAGTTAAATGCCAATACATATTTTATGCTTGCATGTATATATGAGTGCATGCATGTATGTGTGTATGTATGTTTGTGTGTTTATGTATGCATGTATATGTGTATGTATGTATGCATGTTTGTATGTATGTATTCATGTATGCATGCATGCTTGTTTGTATGTATGTATGCATGCATGTATGTATGAATGTTTGTATGTAAGATGTAAGTATGAATGCATGTATGCTTGTTTGTATGCATGTTTGTATGTATGTATGCATGCTTGTATGTATGTATGTATGTATGTATGTATGCATGTATGTACGCATGTAAAGTTGGAATGATCTTAACTGTTGGGTGCTGCTTCATGCAATACATACACACAGAAAGATAACACACACATATATCTACATGATTACCTACCTGATCCCCGTGTACATAAAACTCCAGCATCATACGACATGGACCTACTGTATTGGCAAGTGCTGATATTTCCCCAGCCGAGATGCTTGCAATCCCAGAAATTCATACGTGTACTGGTTGTTGAGCAATTTAAGTTACTTAGCCAGTAAGGGCCGATTTCCGGTCCTCTATGGTGTTGGTAGGCTGTTCCATCTAAATAAAATCACAAATCAAAAGTAGGGATTTGAAAATTGAATGGTAGAATATACTTATCACATTAATAATTTTCTATGGGTTATCATTTATAATTGTGTTGTTCTTTCCGTTATTGGAACAGTTTGATTTGTAATACATGGAATATTTCCTTTGTCACTTTTCATTTATTACACCCCTCTCCGTGTATAGCCTACTGTGTATTCATAATACAAAAATAAAATTTGACTTCAGTTATATTCATTTGGTATAGGGATTAATCTTTAATTTGTACTCTACTCGACCAGTCAACTCCAGGCGACTGGTCAACTGGTTCAGAGACTGTGCCTTGCTGTATTGTAGAAACTATAACACATACATCAATGTTTTCAGTACTCATAAATGGCACACACGCAAATTAAATTCTAACATTACAATTTTTCCTAATTTAGCATAAATTGTCCCGGCTCTTATGCCAATACAAAAGGAGCAAACTTTCGAGTAAAGTGGCGCCAACAGGGTATTTTGGTCAGTGTTGCAGATGCAGGGGTGCTATGGGTACAGATAACGTAGACCACGGTCTAGACGGGAGTTAAAGGATTTATTTCAGATGTATCCTGCAAATTCTCCACAATCTCCAAATCTACGTGAAAACTCAGTGGTCTCTCTCTCTGATGTGCCCTATGATGTCCTGTGGTCACCTTTCCTGGGAGTGACTGACTAAGGGTATTGCACCCTCTTTTATACTCATCTGCCACTCCTTGTAACCAATCAGAATCTTACACACAATAAAGCAACCAGCCAATAAAACCACAACACCTAGACAACATGACAAACACAATGCTGGACATTAACAAAGAAGCGATTCACATACTTGTCAAAAGGTGGCAGCACCAAGGTTGCTGCATGACAACCTTTAAAGTCAGATTTTGTTAAGATATGTTCTAACTATGAACCTTCTAAGGGAAATTAATCTACCTTAATGAATGTAACAAAGTCATAAATATGTTATTTGTGTCTACTAGGTAGATACATCTAAAATGACTAAAAGGTATTAGGTATATATGCAATATGCAGAAAGCAATAGTTCTCCATTTCCATAACTAGAATTGTTAAATACATTCCAACATTAACAAAATTCTCAAATTTAATGGTAATAGACCTTTTATGCCCATCACAATCAGATAAAAATGGGGAGGGGGCTCCATGTGTTTGTTTGTCATCGCAATTATACATTGTAAGTATCATTGTATATATTGCCATTAATCATATTGTTTTCTATTTCAAGCTGATCACTGTTGGAAACTTGGGAAAGGACATAGAGCAGTTTTTGAAGCAACATATCACCTTTTAAATCGACCACATTGGCATGTTTATTAATAAGTAAACTAGGGCTGGGTACTAGTCTACTGGGCAGGTTCAAAGAGAAAATATGTTCTCTAGTTCCTACACTTGTTATCATGGGTGTGAAACCAATGGCATGCGGTGATATCCATACCCAGGGAACGGAGCGGCAATCCTGGATTCCGGCTTGTATATTGTCTTGTGGGACCATGTACCAGGTGAAGAAAGTAAGGGTCCATTATGTATTCTAACGATTGGAATCATTTACCCCTGATCGATCTTACCATTAAAGCCTAGCTGTTTGCAGACAACTGAAGCAGTGCTGTCATAGAAGTCTTTCGGGCACACGCGACCCCATGTCCCAGCATATCTAACCAGCACACGACCGGTATTGGCAGCCACTCCATCCAAACGTAGCATTATTCCTGGATATAAATGAATAATCCATACATTTTAAGGAATGCCTATTGTACACACACACACAAACACACACAGACACATACACACACACATACACACACACATGTACTGTAGAACACACATATGACAAGTGTCCCAAATATAGCGAATTAGGGAGTTTTCGCATCATAGTGTATCTTAATGTTAGCGACGGTAGCTGACGCTGACAGCGCCAGAGTACTGAGAAAAAAAGTACAGCGTTTTTATATATAACGAAGCGGAACCACATGTTTTGTATGCTATATATAAACAGACAGTACATCGTGTGTTCTACAGTATATATACACACACACATATATATATATATATATAAATATATGCATATATATATATATATATATATATATATATATATATATATAAAAAAATATATATATATATATATATATATATATATATATATATATATATACATATATATATATATATATATATATATATATATATATATATATATATATATATATATATATATATATATATATGAATATGAATATATATATATATATATATTTATATATATATATATATATAAATATGTATATATATATATATATATATATATATATATATATATATATATATATATATATGTATATATATATACATATATGTTTATATATATATATATATATATATATATATATATACATATATATATATATATATATATATATATATATATATATATATATACATATACATATATATATATATATATATATATATATATATATATATATATATATATATATATATATATATGTATATATATATATATATATATATATATATATATAGAAACATTTATATATTCATATATAACCATTCAAATAAATACAATATATACATATATATATATATATATATATATATATATATATATATATATATGTATATATATATATATATATATATATATATATATATATATATATATATATATATATATATATATATATATATATATATATATATATATATATATGAGGCAGAAGGAAGTTGGGGCTATCCCCTTTATCCAATCAGAGGCTAGTATAGCTCTAGCCAATCAGAATGTTTGTTTCAGTTTGAAAGAACAAGAGAGGTACAGGTCATTCTACTATAGACTGTGATGTTGATTATTAAAAAAAGAATGTAAACCCAACCTCCCAGTACCCTTATCCTTTTGTCTCCTTGGTACTAGATAAGGGCAGAAGGATCGCCACGTGTTGTACACTTTTTTTGTTTGGCGTGTAATAATGAAAATATATGCCCATCTATGATTTTTGGTGTATGCCAACCCAGTTAGTCTAATATTTAGTTAGTTGTAGTTTAAACGTGAACTTTGACTAGGCTCTCGGAACTATCTTTAAGTAAATACTGAGTACTGAAGTTACATCACTTACTTCTAATGGCTATAATATATGGCATCTCCCCCCACCCATTGAACTATTTGGCAACTTAAGCATAGAGACTTATGGTCGTAATTAAGATATCCAGAATATATTTATACAGTATGCTGTAAGCGTTTGAAATAAAACACAACATGGAAACACTTACTATCATCAGGCTTCGAAGTAAAGCAAAGGGCAGATGCGTAGCTTTTGCAACCAACGTAACCATAATGTATACTTGTGCGTTTACACTTGTCAAGTGCGTCTTCCGTACCAGCACAATCCACATTGGTCATGAAGAATCGAGTAGACAAACGAGACAGGTAGCCATATGTTGGACCAACTAAGGCCCTGCCTCCCAAGAATCCCAGCTGACGGCAGACAACTGTGGCATCGGAATCATCCCAGCCCTCATCACATACATAGCCCCATCTTTCTTCTTGCCAAACCTTCACCTTCCCACTGGTTGTACCTATACCGTAGAGTTTTACTGCAATATAAATAAACCCATGTTGATAAGATAGTTTATATCTTTACATCATACCATTGTTTATGATATATGTTGGTAAGTGATGCCCTTATCGCATCATGTATCCAAGATTTTACATACCGACTACATTACGATGAAATCCATACCATCACCAGTACAAGTGGTATACTATGTATGCATTACATAACAGGAAATACATACCATGACCCATATGAAGTACAAACTTACATAACATTACAATGAAATACATGCCATTGTCAATGCAAAGTATGTACGTGCTTCATGTATTCCACAACCGAATATATACCATTTACTTGTTGTTATTTTGGACAAAACAAAAATAGATTGGAAATCATTATTTTCCAATCAAAATTTTATGAATGGTTTTCACATGGAAAATAACCTTCCCAATGGGCACAAATATTACCGGAATGTTATACGAATGTTCAATTTTGGTCGGAATATTCTGTAACAATTATGAACATTTCAGTGAGGTTCAGGTCCTAACATTCCTGGAATGTTCTCATTTGATGTCACATGAATGTACTATTTTGATCAGAATGTCATGCACCTTCATTAAACATTCCTGCAACCTTCAGGTCCGAACATTCTTAGAATGTTCAGATTTGACATTATATAAACATTGAATTGAGATATTTCCTATTTCATTAAAACTGAACTGTTACCCAATGCTTCCACTGCACAGACAACTTCCCATGTTCAGGTAACATTCTGAATCCAAAGGATTCATTTAGTATTCACCTGTGAACATTCTCACCTGAACATTCATACAAATTTCATTCTAAACTATGAGAGGATCAATTTGGAATGTTTGGCAAAACATTCCTAGAATGTTCTATGAATAGTACTGTGCCCACTGGGTGAAAACATAAATATCTAGTCCTTAACATTGATGTTGACAGATGTCATTTTAGAGTTTATTGTTGAAATGAACTTTTCACATTTATGTTCAGTGTTGGTGCTAAAGATCTTAAGAAATGAAATCTTAAATGAGAATGAAATATGTAGACACATGCCTTCACTATTTAACCATCATTTATTTATATCATATACAGATTCATTGTCAAAAACGAGAAAGATGGTCAAAGGACGTGAAACATGTATATGATAGAAATGCATTGCACGCACCTAATTGGCCTAGAAATGGCAAAAACGTTTTATGTATCATTTCATGTTCCAATTCTTTTTTAGTCCGAACTGTAACAAGGCAGTGGTAATAATAGGCTCTAATTAATACTGGTCCAAGCATTCTTATTACAATGATTGATTGTTCCTGACATAATTTCATCAGTATGTAAATAAGATTTTCTTGTCAAAAGAAAATTTCAAGGTAGTGGAAATTTAATTGCAAAATGATGTATTCGAATGTGTCGATTACTTTTGTCAACAATGGCGCCGCATATATTTTCTCTGCAAAGTATACAACTGCTATATAACAACCGTATTTGACTGGTTTATTCTTAGTGGGCATATTAATTTAGCTATAATATCGCACAGCAAAGGTCCGGTTAAGCTATGTTTCAGCTATACATGACCTTGAGTCTAACTAAAGCCCTGGTCACATCAGGCATACGTCCACCGTGCGGGCTGTTTGCGGGCAGTTTACGGCCGGAAACCGTGGCGATCGCAGGATCACCTTGCGGGTGCCTCAAGGAGTTGGCCTCAACCGTAGAGGTCGTGCGGTCGAAAATCAGTGGTCGTGGGCCGTAGAGAGATTTGCGAACATGTTCGCAAATCAGTCTACGGTCCGCGACCTACCTACGGACATTTGTTGACTTAGCGTCTGACGCACGGCAATCTTTAAGGCCGTGCGGCGCTCCCACTGACCCTTGAGAGTGCCTCACGGCACCCTTTAAAGAAAATATATGTTAATTTTACTCCATAAGGACCGTGAGACCACAGGAAGGCCTCCTCAAGGCCTCTTCAAGGTGGCCGTACATCCTCCGTGCAAAGGGGATAGTGTGTTAGGGCCGTTCCATATATATATCTATATATCTATGTATTCTCTCTCTCTCTCTCTCTCTCTCTCTCTCTCTCTCTCTCTCTCTCTCTCTCTCTCTCTCTCTCTCTATATATATATATATATATATATATATATATATATATATATATATATATACATATATATATATATATATATATATATATATATATATATATATACACACACACACACATATATATATATATATATATATATATATATATATATATATATATATATATATATATATATATATATATATATATATATATATATATATATATATTTATATATATTATATATATATATATATATATATATATATATATATATATATATATATATATATATATATATATATATATATATATATATATATATATATATATATATATATATATATATATATATATATATATATATATATATATATACATATATACATATATATGTATATATAAACATATATATATATATATTTATATATATATATATATATATATATATATATATATATATATATATATATATATATATATATATATATATATATATTTATATATATATATATATATATATATATATATATATATATATATATATATATATATATATATATATATATATACATATATATGTATATATAAACATATATATATATATATATATATATATATATATATATATATATATATATATATATATATATATTATATATATATATATATATATATATTACGCAAAACTAAATCGGGGGGGGGGGAGGTAGGGTAAAATAATTCAAAATTCGACCCCTCCCCCCCCCCCCCCCCCCACCACACTTTTAAATGGAACATTTCCGTGATTGTAAAATTTCTCACGACCGGCCGCACGGCTAATTCTGATGTGACCACAAATGAAAGATCTCTGACTGGACGCATGCGACCTGCTCACGGCACTTTGGACGCATGCGATCAATCAGCCGTACGGAGGCCTTAGTATGATGTGACCAGGGCTTAAGATAATGCAAGGGTTAGGTGCACTATCTTAATGTTGCGCTATCATGTTATACTGACGCTACCGCGCTAAATATTTGACAATCCATTTTAAGTGTTCTATAGTACATACCATTGCCTGTGCACTCCACAGCAGCGTCGTAGTTGTGACTTGCGCAAGATGTTGGATATGACCTGAACCCATTATTACGACAGAGTGCCAGGGTAGGCTCACTGCCAGTACACTTCACATTGGAAAGATAGATGGGACCTTGGCCACGAGAACTGAGCCCCCTGGAGCTCCGCACCCTGCCCTCAATGAAGCCAAGTTGGCGACAGAGTACATTGGCTTCGTTGGTGCTCCAGCTCTTATTACATACTGTGCCCCATCTGCCATCATGCGCCATTTCTGCACGTCCATAATCACGTCCTCCACTAGCCAGCCTGTACTGAACTCCTGCAAAACAACAGCAAAATCACCAACCGTTTTACTTTTATATAGGTCAAGGTAATGAAGCTATGGCTATCAAACTTTTAAGGTTCCTTTCTAATAATGCATATTATATATATACATATATATATATTAGGCGCCGTTGTGGACAAAAGTAAAAAGCACAGCATAAATGCATGTACAAACTTTGAAATTAACTATATTTTCAATAAAAAATAATAAAAAAAACTTTAATATGAAATAATATGCACTGTAAAAATAAACACATTGGAAACTTTTCAAAAATTTGAAAATAAAAATTATTCATTCTAAAAGACTAAGATACACTGAAATTTTCCAAACATTGATATTTTTTGTAAAATACTTTGAAATAAAAATCTATTGCGTTGAGAAAAGTTAAAGAATCAATGTAAATTTTCAAAGATAGGCTGAAATGTACATTCAATTCTTTATAAATGTTCAGCAAAATTGTGATTTTTGTTTCACATTTTCTTTGATAGCATAACATTTTTCAATTTCTCAATGCCTTTCTTTAAAAATCTCAACGCTTTTTACTTTTATTTTCAGATAATCTTATTTTTTTGGAAGTTTTTCTATTTTTTTGGAAGTTTTCTTTCTAAATCTCACTGTAAATATATCAATTCTCACTGCGTTTTTACGCCTCATCCGGGTCATAGCTAGTCATGAGGCTTCTATAAATAACTCAGGGAATACCTTCATGACGACAATAGCGTGCGATTCTCAATCTTACGCACGTGATCGTGAACTTGGTATATATCAGAGGCCTTTGATAAACGAGTGGTGTGGGGTGTGTATTTGTGCGTGCGTGCATGCGTTGTGTGTATGTGGGTGTGTTTGTCCTGTTCTAATAATGAAACGTAACGAGCAGAGGAAATCATGTAGCCAAAATACTTTTTTTCATCTGTAGTTAAGGCAAGATGCCACTCCCACCCGGCTATCAAAGGTCACTGATATGTGCCCAAGTTCAAGTGGCGTAAGATTGAGACTACACGCTATTGTCGCCATGAAGGTATTCACCAAGTTATTCATAAAGCCTCATGACTAGCTTCGACCCGTATGAGGCGTAAAAAACGCAATGAGAATTAATAAAATTACAGTGAGATTTAGAAGCAAAACTTTGTGACAAAAAAAACTTCAAATTTTTTTTTACAATCTGGAAAAGAAAAAAAGAAAAAAAAGCATTGTGGTATTTTTTGAAGAAAAACATTGAGAAATATCACAACAAATGTGAAAAAATTCCAAAGTTCTTCGTCTTTTCCATTGCTTCTATGACAATTTTTCATTGAAAATATAGTTAATTTCAAGGTTGTTACATACATTTATGATGTGTTTTTTACTTTTGTCCACAACGGCATATCATATACATACATACATATATACACACACACACACATATATATATATATATATGTATAATATATATATTATATATATATATATATATATATATATATATGTAAATTACTAATGTGTGTTGTAATGTGGTGTCTAGTGTGTGTGTGTGTGTCAGAAAATTACTTTACCTATCACTTGGATATACTTACCTGTGTAAAACATAAAGCTTGTAATGCCGATCGCTCGTCAAATGACAATCTTAGACATTAGACATGCAAACCCGTGATGGCAACAGGTGGCGTAGCCAGACCCCCCCTGTCAGTGTTTGATCCGAAAATCATAATAGAGGCATCTGGTGCGCATCATTACAGACGTTCCAACGTTTTCATGGCCGATGATCGATTAGTCATTTCTTTAGCATACGTATAAGGTTTAAAATGGCAGACGTTCCCACTTCAAAACTTCTTTCCAACATAATAAAACACTCCGAGTAAAGGCCAATTCTCAACACAGGTCCGCACCGTGTGTCTCATAAGGCCAAAGAGACAAATCAGTAAAATAAAGAGTACAGTGCAAATATCTAATGCCTGCACTTAATATGTGGGCAGCCTTGGAATAATGCCCGACCGCGCGCCTGATTGCCACCTAGTTTCCTGGTAATGGATGCATGGATGACTTTACAACTGAGCTTAGCTTTGATTCACAAGCTACATGGATCATTGATGTGCTTGTACTATTTTTTGACAAAAAATCCATGAGTTTTTTCAACCTGGCACTGACAGACGTCCGTTCGACCAGTGCAGGGATTAAATGCCTGTACTCTGTAGGCCTGGATAGAGACGCAGACCGCGTCTAGGTGACATCATATTTGGGAGTTACGTCCAACATCATCCTGCTATCCACCCTCAGTCATTGGTGTGGAATCTGGATACTGATTCGGATACAAATGGAAATTGTGTTATTTCAATCAACAGTACAGACACTTAATTCCTGCATCAGTCGACCGTACATCTTCCAGTGCCTAGTATAATGTATAACGTCAAAAGAAATGTCAAGCACATCGATGACCCACGTAGTTGGCAAATCCAGGCTACGTTCAGTTCAGAGGTCATCCATGCATCCATGACCAGGAAACTTGGTGGCAATTGGGCATACGGTCGTGTATCATGCCCGGGCTGCCCAGGCATTTAGTGCAGGAATTAAATGTCAGCACTGTATGAAGAGAAAGGAACTATCTGGCCAAATTTTACCTTTTTGAGTCCTGTAGCATAGCAATCCTGCGTCCATGTTCCTCGAAGAAATGCACCTACTATTGTAGTTGTTGTTGAAATCACACTCAGACAGTTTGCTCTCTTTGCCAGTGCACTTAATGTTGGTAATCCAGAAGGGGTATACAAGATGGGTTCTTAATCTGAAGGAAATGGAGGAAGGGGGCAATATTTGAAAAATATATGGTACAAAATGGTCACATTGGAATTTGGAATTTGGAATTTTGTTTTTGTAACAATTATGTCAATTGTGGCTAATTCGTGACTTGCCAGTTGTAAGTAGTGGAGGAAACCGGAGTACCCGGCGAAAACCACCTCCTAGCCCTAATTCACTGGCAACTTTCTCACATGTTGGTCAAATTGGTATCCTTACCACCGTAAACTAATCCAAGAACAATATATGATTTAATTGCTACTCATGTTAAAGATTTCTCTCGAAATTTTCGTCTAGACTCATGGTGATGACTTTGGAGCTAAGAGTGAGTTTGTAAAACAGGTAAAGAAGAGTTGTTGGTGGTTCTCTGATTAACATATCCCCAAATACATTGTATTCCATCTGAAAGATATCACACAATGTACCTGCCTGATTTTGGCCACTTTGAGTTATAATTGCTGAAGCCAATGACAAAACTGAAGGTTACAATACATGGATAAACCCTACGCGATCTGTTCTGTACATCTAAAAGAACAATGGGCACTCAAAGTGGCTTTTGGGGTTAATTTGTGAATATGGGTTCATTTTGAGATTTTCACTTATGTTAAAGCCTACACCCCTTTTCTTATAATCAGATCAACTCTCACTGCCTCACTAAGATACTTCAACCATCAAATCTTGCAAAGATCACTCGTGACGAATAAAAACTTTATCTCTTCAATGTAATTGCTTTTGAAACTGTGACAACTTAATTGCAAGGAAAACCATATCTCAATATACTATACAGATGTAATGTTGTCAAAAACATGGGTAGACCTATAAGAATGGATTAACAATAACATGAATGAAAGAGTAGTAATTGGACAAACAACCCATTCTAATAGGCAACTCAATTCTATTTAACTACATAATGATAGTAACAAAACATGAAATATGTAAAATCAAATGGAACA
>OZ012701.1:5575116-5580116 GCA_963942565.1 Maea johnstoni
TAAGAACTTATTACATATACCACTCACTAATCTGAAAAGGTTTGGTGACAGAGCATTCTGTGCCTATGCACCACGCCTTTGGAATGAGCTCCCTGACAACATCAAGGCTGCTGATAGTGTGCAAAACTTCAAGAAACAGCTGAAATCATTGCTATTTCGAAAGGAGTTTAATTATATTGACTATATGGACCATGACAACTGTCCAATGACTCTAAAGCGCCTTTGAACATTATAGGTGGAAAGGGCGCTATATCAAATATCAATTATTATTATTTATTATATATATATATATATATATATATATATATATATATATATATATATATATATATATATATATATATATATATATATATATATGTATATACATATATATATATATATATATATATATATATATATATATATATATATATATATATATATATATATATATATATATATACATATATATATACATAGTCAAAAGTCAAAAGGGAAAATAAAATTACCGTTTCCGAAGCAATAGACACTTGCGTCATGTCTGTGTCCGACGGTGCATCGTGGATATAAGTTCCTCCTCCAACCCGGGTTACTGCACTGCATCAGGGTGGACTCTGAGCCCGAGCAGGACAGATCTGTCACGTATACTTGTAGACCATGGCCACCTCCATAATAGGAGTTTCTGCAAAATTCGAAATGAATATTAGATTACTTCATACTTTAAATGTTTTGCGATATTACAAGAGCTACTTTACCCATCATACTTGAGTTGGCAGCTTATTCTTGGTAGTAGGACATATTCATATATATATATATATACATATATATATATATATACATATATATATATATATATATATACATATATATATATATATATACATATATATATATATATATATATATATATATATATATATATATATATACATATATATATATATATATATATATATATATATATATATATATATATATATATATATATATATATATGTATATGTATATATATATATAGAGAGAGAGAGAGAGAGAGAGAGAGAGAGAGAGAGAGAGAGAGAGAGAGAGAGAGAGAGAGAGAGAGAGAGAGAGAGAGAGAGAGAAACTACACGCTCTCCAGAGGTTCGTTCCAAGATGTAAATTCTATCCCCTTGTGTAAGAATTATCATTCACTACTACACGCGTTGAAGAACCTCTATCATCCGTATATGAAAGTCCATGCTTCAAACTACCTTTATACTAATACTAATGGGGCTTGTAGTGAAAGGCGAATATGTTTACCCTTAACCCCTGGATTACAGTACAGGCATTTACTTCCTGCACCAATCGACCGGGCGTCTGCCAGTGCCTGGTTGTATAAACAGCCATGGATAACATTTCAAAAAATAAGCCAAACACATCGATGATCCACGTACGTAGCTTGTTAATAAAAGCTACTTTTATTTGTGAGGTCATCCACGCATCCATGCCCAGGAAACTAGTTGGCAACAGGGCATGCGGTCGTGTATTATGCCTGGGCTGCCCAGGCCTTTAGTGCACGAATTAAAGGTCGACACTGTACTGTTGTTAATAGGAACTTTCTGATGCAAAACTTACCTCAATGCCATGCGTCGCTGAAGTTGAAATACCTGCAAACAACCCTCGCATTATTCACACTCCAGTTCGAATCACAGACCGTACCCCATTGTCCATTATAACTGACCTCCACACGGCCATAGTTCTGTCCCCCTGCTGCTAGTTGATACTGGATACCTTTTAAGTAGAGCAAATATATATACCTCTGTTACTGATAAGTGACACTGGATACCTTTTAAGCAGAGCAATAATAGATACAGTACTTGGTGTTACTAATAATTGATACCGGATACCCTTTAAGTAGAGCAATAATATATACTTTTGTTACTAATAATTAATACTGGATACATTTTAAGTAGAGCAATAATATATACTTTTGTTACTAATAATTAATACTGGATACATTTTAAGTAGAGCAATAACAGATACTTGTGTTACTAATAATTGATACTGCATACATTTTAAGAAGAGCTTATGTAGATACTTATGTTACTAATAATTGATACTGGATACATTTTAAGAAGAGCAATAACAGATACTTATGTTACTAATAAATGATACTGGATACATGTTAAGAAGAGCTTATGTAGATATTTATGTTACTAATAAGAAATACTTGATACCTTTTAAGTAGAGCTTATATAGATACTTGTGTTACTAATAATTGATACCGGATACCTTTTAAGTAAAACAAATAATATATACTTGTGTTACTCTGTTAGTGTTGCTTTCTTCGTTCATCTTTTAATTTATATTTTTCTATCTTTGTTTGTTTATTTTTTGTTTGATTGATTGACTCTGAGATTGTTCATGTGTCTGTCTCTCTTAGTGTCTACATGTCTGTATTTCCGTGTTAGTCTGTTTATTCACCTGTCTATGTATGTTCTTCTCTTTTTTCTTTTTCTGGACAATTTGAAAGAACTATGATGTATGTTTATCTGTATGTTTGTTTGATTGTTTGTATGTTTGCAAATGAACAACAATAATTGGTATATACAACATTATTTGAATAAGAAATAAAACTCATCATTATACAAATCTATGAGAAACGTATTTTAAGAGAGTAAACTGGTTTTGAAATCAATTTAGCAATAGAATAAATTGCAACATATGTTTTAACATTTTGGTTCAAACCTCTGTGCGTACCTAATATGCCAGAAAGATGTACCTGCAATAAGATGTGTTTGAAATACGTAAGTATATTATATATGTATGTCCAGTGTGTAAGTGTACTACTACGTATACATGTATATATATATATATATATATATATATATATATATATATATATATATATATATATATATATATATATATATATATATATATATATGTGTGTGTGTGTGTGTGTGTTTGTGTATATGTGTTTATGTATATAAATATACATATATACATTTATACATAGTACTGATATAAATACGTGGAAAGAAGTTTCACTCACCAGATCCAGTGTAACACAATACCCCTGCTTCCCTACCGTGATACGAGGAACACTGCGAGTCAGAGGAACTCCAGTATGTCGGGCAATCCTCGAGACTCGACTCTGTACCATTACAGTCCACATGGCTCAGCATATATGCCGTGGTACTTTGTTCGGAATACTGATAGACCACGCCCCCTCGATAGCCAAGCTGGCGACACACAACCCTAGCATCCCTGTCGTCCCAGCCAATGTTGCAGATTCGCCCAGTTTCACCCAATACACTGATCCGGACCCTACCAGTGATTTGCTGGTACTGAGAGCTACCACCGACCAGAGATATTTGGTATGATACTAAAATACAAATATACAATATACATTATAATTTATATATATATATATATATATATATATATATATATATATATATATATATATATATATATATATATATATATATATATATATATATATATATATATATGTATATTATTATTAGTTATCAACTGTTTTGGAGTATGATACAACTTGTATCTCCAAATCCGAGGGCTGTATCACCCGAGGCGCAGCCGAAAATAAAATATGTCGAGAATCTCTCACAAAAGTACCTTTCAAAGAGTATCATCAGAAGGCGTATGCGGCATATGTGTATATCAAGAAACTGATAAACATTGATATCTCGCCAACTTGGTACCATAAGTCCTCAAATGAACCTTTGTACATAGACCATCTTTCTTCCATGATGTCTTCCTTGTCCAAGAGAATGAATTAAAATATTAATGATTGTACATTTGTACATGATTGTACAATTTCGATAATCTTGCGATGAATAAAATTCCAAATTCTATGTTATAGCTGCAGACAGTCCAATTGCAAATAAATTCTACTCTGGTATGTTTATGTCTATGTGTGTATGCCTTGATGAGTATGCCACACAAACCATACCATACTCAATACCTTCAGACAAATAAAAAAAAGTTTTTTCTACTATTTGAACTATTTTTGTCTTTATTCCATATTGCATATATAGTGTTGACGATATACAAGATAAAAGTTGCTTACTGTTTTGGTTTCCATTGTAGCATATTACTGAGGCATAGGAATGGGAGTATGCCCAGCAGCGTGTATATGAGTACCTGCAATCCTTTAGCAACATCTCCGTACCGTTACATGTATATCTAATCCTTGCTGTACGGCCATATCCTGAACTAAATGCATTGCAGCATACAGCTATGCCATGCTCGAAACCCATTTCGCGACAAGCAACATTTGCCTCGTTGTTCCCCCATCCAGTCTCGCAGACGCTCTCCCAGCCACCAGACCGCCTGATCCATATGTTTCCTGATGTCCTGCCTGCGCCGGTGACTCCCAAGCGAGCTGCGAATAGTCATTGGTCATACATCAGAGTAATATATATATATATATATATATATATATATATATATAAATATATATATATATATATATATATATATATATATATATATATATATATATATATATATAAAAATATATATGTATATATATAAATATGTATGTATATATATACATACATATATATATATATATATATATATATATATATATATATATATATATATATATATATATATATATATATGTATATATATATAAATATGTATGTATATATATACATATATATATATATATATATATATATATATATATATATATATATATATATATATATATATATATATATATATATATATTCAATACTTTATTCTTTATTCAATACTTTATTTCAGACACAGGTGGTCCATATACATAGGTACAATATTGACTAGAAGTTGTACAGGTAGGTCTCCCAGTGTTTACCTACACTATTTTCTCTAATATACTTTTCTACTGTTTGAAGGATACTGTTGGCACTGTTATTGATTCGAGTTTTGAATTGGTAAATATTCTTCCGGGTAAGTTCCCTGAAACTAGGGATTCTATTCAGAACGAACATCTCTTTGGCACTACTATCTCTTCTCAGGTGTAGAAGCCACCTGAGGGT
>OZ012701.1:5586816-5640028 GCA_963942565.1 Maea johnstoni
ATATAGATAGAAAGATAGATATAGATATATATTCGGTCACACACAGAACACTGACAATCCAAACAAAATAACGTCTACTGGACGCTGGGTAAATCTGGGCATCTCTGGCAGCAGTAATATTTGAAATGCTGAACAAGACACTAGCTATCAAATTTGAGGATACAAATATAGAGTTAATATTTCCCTTCAATACAATGGCCATGTAGCGCAACTATCAATGGTTGATGCAGGTGCTACGCGACTATGGTATTGATGTTAATGGGCTTCTATTGTTTGAGACATATATCACGACAGGCTTTATTGTCTATCAGGACTTCATAGAAGTATGCATACAGTAGATAGACTGACTATATTGACTGTTATGAAACAGCTCATATCAATTTGATCACTTAGTGCAGATTGATATGTAATAGGCAGCCTCTTTGCCATGATTAAGCCTAAATATGGCAGAGAATGTGACGATAATCAAAATTAGAAATTGATCTAATGTACCACAATACCCACATTCTATTGTTAACGTATAATGCAGTATGTAGCCGATTATTTAGCAAAGGACTTAAATGTATACTTCATGACATGACAATTGATAACTATTCCATACCAGATGAGTTTAAATACCAGCATTTTATCCTCTCAAACTGTAATGATATGTGGGTATGGATAATGATCCTCTTACTGAATAAATATGTGCAGAGTGTGTTCAATCACAAAAACGTTTCAAGTCAGCATTGTGTTCTTATCAATTATAATTAGTAAGGCCATAAACTAAGGAAAATATTTATTTAGAATATAAATCATTGATAAAATCCACAAACTATTCATATGCCATTGATATGCCTGTTATATAGTTTAATGTGATTGTGTTTTTTGCATTGTGTTTTCTTACCTTGAATGTTCAAATTTCTATTGATGACCATTTTATTCCATCGTTCATCTTAAATTGCACGTTATATATTTTTACAGCAAGAGACATAGCCAATAATGATACATACATAGATTAAAATATCTATGACTTCTTATCCTAATCTCAGATTTTAATTTGATTTCAGTGACAAGTTTCTGGTTCTGCAACAATGAGTTCTACAGAGTCTCTGCTGAACACGACCATGGAGCTAGTCAACATCACCCAGCTGGTTCTGAACTCCACCGAAAACATGGACTGTGATAGTGCGTGTCGCTTAGCCTACAGGGGCCGTATCCTGGCAGCTAGACCAGAATGGAAGGCAGCAGAGATCATCCGAAAAAATGTTTCTCTTGGTGTACAGTGCGCAGGCATTCTGGGAAATATTCTGGCCCTCATCATACTATTTCGACCAAAGATGAGAAGATCCTCTTCAGCAATTTACCTGATAGCCCTAGCTTTTGCTGATGCTACCACGCTTATTTTTCTTCTGCTAACTAATCTCAATCGATACTACATAAATCAAATATTGGATTCTGACGACTGGTGTAAACTTGCATCTTTCATATCTAGCAGTGCAAGTCTTATTTCTGTTTGGCTCACCATCGCAGTAACAGCAGAGCGTTTTGTTGCTGTATGCTACCCTCTGAAGACCTTAACCTTGTGCACTAGGAAAACAGCTGGCATTGCTACTACCTCCATTACCATGTCTGCTCTTTTGTACAGTATACGGGACATCTGGGTCATGGTGTGGGATCCTCAAGGAAAGGGATGCACATATGCTTATGAGTACATCAAAACTATTCGAGTTCTGAGCTGGGTGGATTCATCTCTTATCGTCATTGTACCTATAACGTTGCTCCTGCTGTTTAACACAGCCATAGTAAACGGTGTCCACAAAGCAGTTAACTCTCAGAAAAGAATGACCAGTGATGCTGCAAATTCAGGTGGGGATGGGCAAAGTAAACAGATCACGGTGACAGTTCTCACCATTTCCTTCACATTCATCCTGTGTACACCCACATCCAACATAGCAGAACGCTTCCTTTCGGATATTAATGATCCCATTTTGGTGTCAAAGTTTGCCCTTGCCGGATACACAGGTCGAATGCTCTTTTCTGTCAACCATGGCGTCAACTTCCTCCTCTATATATTCAGTGGGAAACGGTTCAGAGACGAATTCCTGGAAGTCTTTTGCTGCAAAAATTTTAAAGAGAGAAATACAGCAAGAGGTAAAAACTCAGCCTCAAACGCTATGTTAGGAACAATGGCATCAACTGCTCTGTGAATTCCAAAGACGGTTTCAATTGCCAATGATAGATTGAGATATAATTGCCTTCATGCCCACTTGGGGACAGGAGTTAGAGTGTTCATTTCCTTTTAGACTATGACAAACACATATTCTTTTTTATTAGTAACATAAGAGACATACTGTAACCTACTGTTTTGATAGTTGCATGAGAGACATACTGTAACCTTGAAAATTGTTCCACTATTTTTTGTTAGTACCAGAGGTTAAATTGGAAGAAAATTGTTATGTGTGCATGCTGTGTAGCCATTTTTCCGCGAAGCACAAGCAAAAGTGACCTCTATTGATGGAGACTGGCGAAGAATGAGGACATGGTGAGAGGAAATAATTGTGTGACTGCAATTTGTTGAAGGAGAATGCAGAATTAGTAACGAGTTTCTAATGTATTTAGACCTTTGCTTTGTACTCATTAGCTGTTTGTAATGGTTGTCAGTATCATTCGAAGAGCATTATGGTCGATATATCAAGCAGTCTTTGGAAGACATGAACACAAGTTATCGCCAATTATCTAAAGGCACCTACAAACCTACAAAGGCTGCGGTAGTGAGAAAATAAGCATATCAAAAAACAATAGTTTGTTGGCACACCAATTTTTGGACACTACTCTTTTCATTAGTTTAGATCGAAGGCATCAATCACAATCAGAGAATCGGAGCATGATAGGTGTGCTAAACCACATAACAACATACTAGTATATATACATTACAAGAAAACTCTTGTGAGACTTGCATTTCCTGGTGCAGGAATTAGATGTCTGTACTGTATCTCTCTTTGGGTCTCTGTTGACATATAAATATTGTTTGTTGGATAACAGTATGATATTGATAATGAAATGTTTTTTCTTCTTGTCACCAATATCTTAGATTGCGTTGTCTATTTTGTAATCCTAATCCTTGTAGATCCAAAATATTACTAAATATACGGAATTGATACATATACAAGTATATTCAAGTGCAGTCAATTTTTAATCTAAAGATGATAATATTTCTAACTTTTGTAGATTGAAAATATTACTGAATATTCACACTTGATACATAAAGTATTGCCAGGTAGTTGATATTTGTGGCAATTGTCTTTATCAATGATTTTCATTTTGAGTAATTTATCTCTTGAATAACCTGTGAAAAAAGACTGTAAATTGAAAATATACTGAGTAAATATCTTGATTGTATGTATGATTGTACACAAAGCTTCAGCCATGTCCGATTTACTAAGTGTAACATTCATATTGGAATCCCATTTTTGAATACTTTCTTTAACTGTTGGTATTGCATATGTGTACTATTTCAAGAATATTTTTACAACCCTTACTGTCTGTATTAATAAAAGTGTTAAAAATGAATTAATGGGTGTGTTATTTTTTAGAGTATAGTGTGATACATATCTAATTGATAGAATCTCTCCAAAGTATTCGTGTTAGCTCTCCATATTTGAATAAAACTAATCTTCACGGCTAACGAAGACTGTAAAAAGTCTGCTCACAAATTTCACCTTTTGCATCTGAAATGTCTCCAACTAGCTCAACACTGTTTTCTGTCGGCATAAAATTCAATTATACCACAGTGGCATTCCAAAAAGGTCTGTATAGCATGTTATACATCTCATGTCAATGATATATTCAACGGAAACAATAATGTCCTTCCAAAGGGATTGGTTTCAAACAATAAAAGTCTTTCACCAAACCCCTTATCACATTGTAATGTCTGATCTAGTTACCAGAATGTTGGTCCATTTTGCGTTGGAATTTCGTAACCACAACACTCTTCCATCAGTGAAGAAGATTTGAAGAGTAAAACATTTTTATAACTTTTCAAAAAGCAATAAGTATGGATGGGAAAAGGAGGTTAACAAGATGGCACCAAAAAGTGTCACACTGACTAAGTAATTGCTTTAGAAAATGAGAGATAGGGGCACGGCTAAAACAACAGTACAGGCGCTTGATGCTATCAAAAATATAATGTAGTAATGGTACCTGATGCGCTAGCTATCACCTACTAATATTGAAAGTCATATTTGATGCGATATATAATAACTTATAAACATGGTGACAACTCTAAACAGTTCATGCCTTAAATTACTATAACTGCGATGTGTTTACTCCCTCGATGCCATTTGCAATCAGGGATCAGTCACTGACGGGTTACCAATACTCAGGTTAACACTTTTTATATGAGTCACAGTTGTAGTGTGCCTGTTGACGGTATTGTAAAGTACATGATACATAATCAAGACCTTTTATTTTGAGTTGTGTGTCTCATATTTGTAAAATATACCATTGCGAACAGTGCTTCCAAAAATACCAAAAATATCAAGAGAGATTTGAGCGAGTTCTAAAAAATATATTAGCAACATATCTGGAAGTTTTCTGACAAATTCTAGAGGATGAACTCGAACATTATCAGGAGGGACTGTAGATGCCTTCTCGAGCATAATTGAAATATCTGGAGAGCTTGTTGAAAGGTTCTAAAGCGTCCGTCAGCAAAGTACCTGGAGAGTCTTGAGGAAGTCTAACGCACACATTAGTAAACTATCAAGAGAGCTTTGAGCGAGTGTTAAAACATAAATCAGCAAAATATCAAAAGAGATCTGGGCGAGTTCTAAAGAATACATCAGCAAAATATCAAGAGAAATTTGGCCGGTTCTGAAGCATACATCAGCAAACTATCAACAGAGCTGTGGGTGAGTTCTTAAGCATTCATTAGCAAAATATCAAGAGAAATTTGGGCGAGTTCTAAAGCATTCATTAGCAAAATATCAAGAGAAATTTCGGCGAGTTCTAAAGCATACATCAGCAAACTATAAAGAGAATTTTTTCGAGTTCCATAACATACATCAGCAAACTATCAAGAGAGCTTGAAGCGAGTTCTAAAGCATACATCAGCAAAATATCAAGAAAGCTGTGGGTGAGTTCTGAAGCATTCATAAGCAAACTATCAAGATCAGTTTGGGCGAGTTCTAAAGCTTACATCAGCAAAATATCAAGAGAGATTCGGTCGAGTTCTATAGCATTCATAAGCAAACTATCAAGATCAGTTTGGGCGAGATCTAAAGCATACATTAGCAAAATATCAAGAGAGCTTTAAGCGAGTTCTAAAACATAAATTAGCAAAATATTTGTATGGTTTTCTGACAATTTCTAAGATACGAATAAGTTTTCTGACAATTTCTAGGGCATATATCAGTTAATTATTTTGAGAGCTTTAAGACGATTTTCAGTGCATGAATTAGTCAATTACATGTAGAGATTTGAGTTGAGTCCTACCACATGAATCAAAATATCTGGAAATTGTTGGTGACTTCCAGAGCATAAATTGAAATATCTGGAGAAATTTGAGGAGAGTTCTAGAGCACACTAGTATATCAAAATATCTTGAGAGATTTAAGATGAGTCCTAGAGTATAAATTAAAGTATCTGGGGATTTGAGATCAGTTCTAGAGCATGAATTAGAATATCTTGAGTCATTTTAGATGAGTTCCAGAGCATAAATCAGTGGAAGATCCGGAGTGATTTGAGATGAGCTCTAGAGCATATATTGAAATAATTTGAGTGATTGATGATGAGTTCTAGAGCATAAATCGAGATATCTGCAGTGATTTTAAGATGAGTTCTTGAGCATGAATTAAAATATGTAAAGATTTGAGATGAGTTCTAGATCATAACTTTATATATCTGAAGTGATTTAAAGTGAGTTCTAGAGCATTAATTAAACATCTTGGAAGACTTCATGATGAGTTATAGAGCATAAATTAAAATATCTGGAGTGATTTAAGGTGAGTTCTAGAGCTTAAATTAAAACATCAGGGGAGAAATGATCAAATGTTAGATTTTGAATTAGCAATGTATCTGGGAAGTTTTCTGACAATTTCTAGAGCATAATTAAGTTAATCATCTGGAGAGCTTTGTGGGCTTTAATAGATAATATATTAGTAAAATATCTGAAGAACAAAAAGTTCCAGAGTATAAATTAGCAATATTTCTGGAGAGTTTTGGGAGGACTTCTAAAGCATACTTTGAAATATCGAGAGCTTTAATTGGGACATATTTTCAGAAACATGCCGTCTTCCGATGTTTTACAAAAGGTTTTGGTCAAAAAGATGTGACCAGAATTTTGGTAGGTGTCCATTTCGCGTTGACTTTTGCAACCTCGAAATGCTTACATATATGAAGACAATTTCGTGAGAAGATTTCATGGCACCAAAAATTGTTAAAATAAAAAAAGTAATTATTTTCAGAAAATGAGTGTTAGTTGCCTGGCATCAAGTATGCTTAGAGATTACAGTAAAGACTTTTAATTCCTGCACCAGTTGAACGGACGTCTGTAGGTGTTTGGAATTACAAATACACATGGACAACATAAGCCAAGCACAACAATCACCCACGCAGCTTGCGAATCAAAACTACATTTAGGTATGAGGTCATGATCAGTCAGGGACCTGTGGTTGCAACCATGCCATGTAGACGTGGTGGCAAGCGGGCTTGTGGTAGTGTATTATGCCTAGGCTAACCATGCATTTAGTGCAGGAATTAAATGTCAGCACTGTAGTACCTGCACTTGAGGAGATATGAAATACTGATATTTAAACTCATGTTATAGTGACAACTCTTAACAGTTCATGTCTTTATAGTGACTAATTGATATATGTTCACTCGCTTGACCTCTTGGAATTATCTGTGAAGAGAAGGGAATTTCTTCCCGGTTTCGAGGTTTCTATCTCATCGCGTTATGACCTAAGCTGTTGAAGTGAAGTAAAACCCCGTTCCTTCCTTTCCTCCTTCGCTCGATGCCCTCTTGCAATCAGTGTCCAGTCACTGGACGGCCTACTTAGCCCGGAGGGGGGGGGGGGCACTTGGGTATTTAGGGGGGCGCATACGTTCGTTATCAGAATTAAAAAATACCCCTAAAGCACTGATTTCTTGCCAAAAAAGCACCCTTATTTTAATAAAAACGCTGACTTTTTCCACTAAATAAACACCCCTTCTTTCATCAAAACACTGACATTGGATAAACGGGAACACGTATTTTAACTTTAGATTCTATAATCCTCTGCGTGTTTAGCGGCAGCAAGTGGCGGCAGCAAACTCGGAAGCCCAGATACTTCGGGAGTCACTCGGCGTCAGAGCCGTGTACCGGTATGTTTCGTGGATTGTAAGGGGTTTTGAAGCCCCATACTTCGTACCTGGGTACAAAAAGGTACCCTTCTTTTACAAAATCGCGGACATGCGGAGGTCTTCAAAAAAGACCCCTTCTTCAGCGAAATACCTAACTAAGGTGCGGCCCCCCTCTGTACCTGAGTGCCCCCCCCCCCCCCCCCCCCCCCGGGCTACTTAGACTCTGGTTATCACTTGTTCTTAATTTACAGTTGTGGTCTGCATGTTCACGGTATTCTAAAGTACATGAGGCATCATTGAGGCCTATTTCAAGTTGTTTGTCTCATATTTGTAAAATATTCCAGTGTGAGCAGTGCTGCCATCTATACTGAAAAAATACCAGGGATCCGTTAGTTATATAAGCAACTACAAATCATATGCTTATTAGGTTAATAATTACTGCTAGTAGCCTGTCTGTCTGTTAAGTCCACCCTGCAGGCAGTTTATTGTATTATCCTTTAAAACGACTCAAAATCTCTGTGCTACAACATATTTCAATAAAAATGAAGATTGGGGTTGTCTGACCAAAATAAACATTAGAAATTCCAGCTGTGAAAAAATGTTCATTTCAATAATAAAGGTTGCAAAGAAAACATTCTGTGATTAATTCAAGAGTTAAATTCAGTCTTGAAATACTTCCATTCGGACTTGCGTATAATAATCACGTTATACTTTATAGCATGCTAAATGTATGGAAGATTAAGCTCCGGTGTTCATGACAGGAAATGGTCACATAGAACTTTTTAAAGTCCCTAAATACAACTCTCAACCCTCAAGAGCACACTAAACTCCATTATTTAGCTGCAAGCCGTTGTATTATATACTTCCTTACCTACAAATCCCATTTGTATGTATTAATTTCCATTAAAACTGCTTTTATACACAGTTTTCTTCTAAGAGGGTAAATATGTGAGACTCTCTTTTTTATGTAACATCCCCCTAGGATAGTCTCCTTGATTTGACCTAGATACTAGTAGATAAACTACCCCCTAGAGCATTGAGGGGGCTGCTATATAAGCAGGAAGCACAGCCCAGCCCACTCACATACCGTGTTCACGACTTTACTTCAGGGGGCCTGTCTAATGTAGGCTCTGTGCACATTTCCTGTAATGTTGACAGATCGTCATCATAACTTTCAGAATATTTTCTTTCTGGGAGAACTCCAAGGGATCTTATCATCTTTCTATGGGAAAGTTCTGTCATTGACGTCACTTTTCGTCAATTTAATTGATTCCATTCAGTATAGTACCCTAGTTTGGACATAGGTTTTGTACAGCTTAATGGAGATCTTCACTGGTAGGCTGTTGGTACCCTTTAGGGCGTATAGGGTTCTTCTTCTGGTAGATACTGTAGAATAGGTAATTTTTCTGTGAGTGTTATTTTCCCATGTTTTCCCAAATGCTTTCAAACAGGAATAAACAGCAAAGGAAAAACTATACTATACATGTACAGACTTAATAACCTCGGAGAAATCCTGACCTTAGTTTAATAGACTACACTCTACGTAAAACGGGAAAATTAGAAACGGAAAAAACAACATATAACTCTCTTCGGAAATACTAGAAACGGAAACACCCAAAAATGAAAAATTAGGAAAAATTGTTACAAAGAAAAATTAGCCATTCTACAGTATTCGGTCTTCCACTGTGGTTTTGTTGGATGTCAGGCCCCTTTTCATTCCTAGGTGTGTTGTTGTTTCTGTTATAGGCACAGGGTTTCAGTTTAGGGTGAGGAGGCTGTAGGTAATGAGATGGGTCAGGCCATCATCTGATTTCATAGTTAATGGTATGATCTCTGATTTAGTTGGATGGATGTTGTACTGTTCTGTATTAGCATATTCTTTCCCCACATGACGGCAGCACTTGTCTCTTGTAAAGCAGATGAATATCATTATCAAAACTAATGGGTATTTCCTCCTATTTCATTAGGATTTGTGGTAGTAATAATAGAGTTTCACTCACAGAGGGAGATTAACTCATGAGCTCATCACCATGTTGACTCATTAGCTTGTGGACGTGCGTTTTTTTTTAAAAAATATTCATTATTCATCCCACCAATTAAGAAAGAAATACTTACTTGTGGAGAATTGCTAACATTTACACGGTTATTTCATTTTAAAATGTGCCTGCATAGAAGAATACATATCTATATTTACATATTGCTTTCTATAGAGCAGGCACAAAGGTCAGTATAACGCTCAACACTGCCTGTATACATTGGGGATTGTAAACAGAACATGACAGCGATAAGCAGTAATAAGAAAGTTTGTGTCAGATGTTCTGTGTTACGTTTGTGTTCCAAATATAGACAAGTTCTCAAGCTGACGACTTTAGCTTAAATAGCTCGCCTCGCCTGTCCTAATGCTTGAGCCACTCGAGTTTGTGAGTGGTGAGTGCAGTAATAACCTTATTGCTTGCTCAAATATTTGTTATGAAACCTCCATTTTCAAGGCACAAGTTTTACATCCATTAATTGTTTTATATAGACCCCTGAATGTTATGGCATTAATACAGATTAAATATTGTTTGATGATATCAATATTGTATCAATATTGTCATTGTTTCCAATGTTATGCCTCCTTCAAAACCAGTATAACATATCTCTATCATCTGATTTTCATTTCATAGGAATGAATCAACCCATTCATGCCTAAAGATCTACTTGACCAGTGTCGTCTGGAACCATCATACTTTAAAAAATAACTTTGCAATGAAGCATAAAGGTGCAAAATAGTTCTGATGAACAATCCTCCTTTAGAGATTTTTGAAATATTGCTTTTATTAGAGATAATCATCAGAATTGTCAGTCAATTTTATCGACCACAGACATGAATGGGTTAACCCCTCAAATGCTGAGGTAACTTTCGTCCGAAGCACAAGGATGCAAAGATTTTTGATAACCATCTATAAAAACTTTCATGTTGGTATTCATTGAAAAGCTCTCGCTGAGTACTCTCAGATGAGTACCCATGTGCCAGGGATTCAGTAATTTTTCAGGCTATATTGCATCATTTTGAAAAGGCCAAACTAGCAACCACCAGCATATGGGTTAATGAGGCACCCAATCGTAAGATCATTGTCTTATTTTTCTGGCAATGTCCTAGTGTGCATAGGTCAGAGTAAAAGCCTTTTTAAAGGGTTTGCCTCTGTCTTTTAAATGGCACATACAGATATGAATGAGAGCTTTTTTTTGGATATGTGGACAATAGCAGATAGCATAATATATTCTGTGTCTGATATAAAATTCAGAAGTTAACACTCCTTATTGTAAGGTGACTGAGGATAACCAGCAAGGGTTTAAGGTTTTCAGTGGTTACCCAAGTTTTTATAGAAACTACTAGCCCTGGCATGGGATTGAACTCTGGACCCAATTAGAAACGACAGCATGGGATTGAACTCTGGACCCCACTGCTAGCCCTGGCTTGGGATTATACTCTGGACCCCACTACGCATAAATCCCTCTCCTCTCAACAGGCATTAGTGCACAATACCAGCAGTTTTAATATGACACAAAACCACAAAATTGATAACAATTACAAGTAATTTATGTCAGTACTAGTATTTAATATTATATTCCATTTTTTTTCACACTTGACAACACCTTGCATACACACATATATATATATAGTTCATGTTTTGTTGGACGGTTTCTTTGCGTCAGTTTATTTCCATCCTTTCTCATTGATATCGGCATTTCCCATTCACAGATCACGTGACCAGGTCACATGACTTCCTGTCAAAGCACTACTTTCCGTCCCACGCGTGCTCGTCGTAAGGGTTGACCTGTCTGGCGGTGTACTCATGTTTGAACTGCGGCCCAAGCATTTCTAAATCCCTCTCATCCTTGATGACGCCCTTAAAAGGAAAAAAGTCAAAGGTCAAATAAAGGTCAGACCAAATACAGGACAAAAGTCAGACTAAATAAAGGTCAAAGGTCGGACCAAATAAAGGTCAAAGGTCAAACCGAATAAAGGTCAAAGGTCAAATTAAGTGACAGGAAAACAGGGGATTATGTAAATCTCAAATCCAAAATTTGTGCAGTGACATCAACATTTTTTTAAAATCAAAAGCATTGAGCCCCTTTGATATGGACCTCAGCCTGTTTGTCCAGATCAATTCTAAGATTAGACGGATAGCTAGAGATTCTTCAGAATCAGGATCTTCACGGCCAAAGTATAATACCAGGGCTCGAAATAAAGATTTTTTCCAGGGAGCCCAATTGCATCTTCAAAAGCCACTTACAGGTGTTGTGTATAGAAACCAGTACATTTTTTTGGCTCCCTGCAAAAATTTGAGGAGCCACTGGAGAATTCAAGGGATCCCTAGGCTCCCGACACCCCCTACTTTCGAGCCCTGAATACATACAGAGTGACGCCATTGAGACCCTTGCGGTCTATTGTATCAAAATGTCTACCCACACTGAGGGTGTTGCTATGATGAGAAAGGTCAAAAAAAGATCATCAATAATGAGATGAATAAAGGTACACAACCACTTTTCTCCAAAACTTCATGATCCTCGTTTTAGATTTCTTTTACCCATTATTGCTCACAGTGACCAAAAGAAGCTGGACAGTTTTGATGAAGTCTTGCAGGTTAAAACATAGTTAGGAAGATATTTGATTGAGAAATGTTAAATAGAATATACTATATAGGCAACAACTTTCCTGCAAATATTTTGTAAAATAATTATCAAATCATAAGTTATTTCCAAAAGTATTTTAGATCCAGACAACAATCTCTAAAGGAACTCTTGAGCATTAATGGGTTAAGATTGTAAAGGTGGCAATATCTAAGGAATGTGCATAATTGTCTTTGATGCCATCTATTGCAGTGAATAGAGGAATATTTAGAGGAATTATTGGCTGGCAAATCTCTGAATGTTTTTCCTTTTAACATTTTCCCAAATACGCTTTAAAATTGTAAAATCTCATTGAAGCTGTGGTGGTTAACCGAATAACAAATTTACCCAAAAGCTTTCCGCATATCTATTTTTTGTGATTTCTTCTTCAACAGAACATTTTCCAAATATTTGAAGGAGAAATGTTGATAAGAATCAAATCAATCTCTCTTCTTTAAAGATGTTGTGAACTTAATGTTTATTATTAAGTTACTCTCAATAGTAAATAGGAAAAGTGTTAATCAGAACCCAATCTTCAACTCTCCTTCAAATATTTTGTGAACTTATGCTGTATTAACAAGTTATTTTCAAAAGTATGAAAGAAGCAGACAACATTTTCCCAGGAAACTCCGAGTGTGAATGGGTTAACCTATTCATGCCTGGAGATCTCCTTAACAAGTGTGCTCTGGATGCATGATACTTTCGAAAATAACTCGATCATCAATTAACAAAATATTTGAAGGAGAATTGTGGGTTGAGTTCTGAATAACATTTCTCCTTTAAATATTTTCTCATTAAACTTTTGTTAAAAATATACACTAAAAACGTCCTGCGGCTTCATGCTTAGAGGTCTCCTTGACAGGTGTATTCTGGACCTATGATACTTTCAAAAATAACTTGAGAATGGATCACAAACTCACAAAATATCTGAAGGAGAATTGTGGGTTGAGTTCTGAATAACATTTCCCCTTCAAATATCTTCCTAATTATACTTTTGTTAGAAAGAAATTTCCAAAATCGTCAGGCGGTTTTGGCAGCTGAAATAGCACATTTTTGGGTGATCTCCATAAGTGAAAAAAATATATATAAATATTTTAGAAATATATATAAGAAACTAGTCAAGATGTATCCTTGAAACATTTTTCCAAAATTTTAAGGTGTTTTCAAAAAGTATCACAGGTCCCAATAAACTGCTGTGGTAGCTCACCTTTGGCAGATAGCCAAGTAGTCGCATGGCGTGTTCTTTGAGGAGTTTCTGTCGCTCCTCCTCGATGATCTGTTGCTTGAGAGACTCGAGACGTTCCTCCTCTTGGCGTCCTTCCAACTCGCGCTCGCGATCGGCGGCGTACTGAGAGCGTCGCTCCTCAAGCAGCTGCTCGACCGCACGCTTGTGCTCCTGCTGCTTCATACGACGCTTCTGCGCGTTCATCTGCTCGATGCGATCGTCCTCCGCGAATTTTGCGAGCATCTGACGCCGATACTCGTCTTCTTCCTCTTTTTCGGCCTGCACGCGCATCTCCTTGTATCGGAGCTGATCCTGGTGCGTGCGTTGGAGCTCTAGACGTTGTCGTATACGTCGCTCCATTTCCCGACGTTCGCGTTGCCGCTCCGCTTCTTCCTGCTCCTCGAGATACAGCTCTTGCTGGACGCGTTCCATCTCTTCGCGCTCTTCTTCCTTGGCCGCAATCTTCAGCGAGAGGTCCTTCTGTACGCGAGCCTTCTCCTCGTCCTGGGCGGCCTTCTGCGCCTGGCGCTCGGCTTCACGCTCCGCCTGCAGCGCCGCGTACGCCTTGATCTTCTCGTTCTCCTCGGCGAGCTTGTGCATCTCCACGTCCTTCCACTGCTCACGCGCCGTCTTGAACTCCTCGATGTAGCGCTGAGTCGCCTGCTGCTTCTCCAACGCGCGCTCTCGCTCCCTGAAATAACACATGATCAGCATCACTCATAGGGCATAAAATTAAAAAATTTTTTTGGGGGGGGGGTGGGGGTACAGGACACAAACAACATTTTTTAGGTCTTAAACAATACAAACATTTTGGGGTTTAGACACATTTTCATCTTTCTTTACTTTGATATTTCTATAGCATTTGGCACATGGTATCACTCACAATACAATTCAATACAATTTTTTACATTTTGAAAAAAAAAATTATCTTTTCTTTATCACCTTTCTTTATTTTTTCAGCTGTCATACCAGTACTGCTTAATGATATAAAATTCACTTAAATGTTACCTGGACCTCTCCACACAAAGGCAATTCCTTATCATCAGCGGAATTTCCAAAGTTGACTGTGCTAAATTTAACAAATTTAAGTTGCTGGGAAGCTTTTTTCACATCATTTTCAATTAACCAAAGTAGCCACCAGCAGCAAAAGGGTTAACTCACCTCTGATCTTCCTCGTAAATCTTGCGTACGATTTCGTCAATCATCAATTTCTCCTTCAGGAACTCCTCGTAATTCTGTTGTTTCTTTAGTTCTTGATCCTGGTGAGAGAAAGAATAAGAAAATACTGAAATTAATTTAAATGTATAAGGTTTTCTGGTGCCATTAATAGGTGTGCGAGAAAGCAGGCATAATTGACTGTGTTACACTCATGACATAAAGATTATTATCATTATTGTTATTATGATCATTGTTATTATTATTATCATTATTATTATTATTATTCAGGCCTCAGCACTAACTCAAAGTGTTACTGGCCTACTCGGACCAATAACACCTAGCATATACTGGTCCTGCAAACTTTTTACAGGTGCTACAAATTTTTCTTTAACTTAACAAGAAAAAACATTGCATAAAATTCACAGCCAACAGTTGTTTTAATTCATTCTATCTTCATTTATTTCAAAACCATTTGGGACATTCTTGAGGAGAAACTTGTTAAGAATATTCTCCAAATTTTCACTGGCCCTGTAGGTTCAGTTGAGGTCCTTTTTTACTGGCCCGAGCCCCGAGGCCATTTTGGGGAATTTTTTACTGGCCTGGGGCCATCGGTTCACTGTTAGCGTCGAGCCCTGTTATAACTATTATTATTATAATTATAATCATTATTATTATAATTATTATTATTACTATTATCATTATGGTTGTCGTAATTATTATTATTATTATTATTATTATTATTATTATTATTATTATAATTATTATTATATTATTATCATTATAATAACTATCATTACTATCATTTCATCATTATTATTATCATTATTATTATTATTATTATTATTATTATTATTATTATTTTTATTATTATGATTATTATGATTATTATTATGATTATTATTATCATCATTATTTTATCATTATTATAATTATCATTATTATTATCATCATCATCATCATTTTTATTACCAATTTTATCATTATTAGTGCTGTATATCTGAGAGGAAGAGTAAAATCCTAAAAAGCTCCATGTTTTACCTCTAGCTGTTTCTCGAGTTCCTGCTGGTATCGGACCATCTCCTCGTAACGTTGTAGATCCTGGTTTCGCTCGAGTTCCATCGCGCGTTCGTGTTCCTCCTTCATGTGACGTGCTATCTCCGAATCACGCGCCTGAAAAACACAGTCAGAAAATAATCTAACCGCACTCAGTGATTGGCTAAAAATGGACATTTTTGATAGGAAAAGAATTGTGATATCCTGTTCTTTACACCTTTCGTATTCCTCTTTCATTAGGCGTGCTATCTCCGAATCACGCACCTGAAAAACACAGTCAGAAAATAATCTAACCGCACTCAGTGATTGGCTAAAAATGGACATTTTTGATAGGAAAAATATTGTGATATCCTGTTCTTTCCACCGTTCGTATTCCTCTTTCATTGGGCGTGCTATCTCCGAATCACGCACTGAAAAAGTCAGAAAATAATCTAACCGCACTCAGTGATTGGCTAAAAATGGACATTTTCCATAGAAAAAAAATTTGATATCCAGTTCCATCGATCATTTGTGTTCCTATTTCATATATGCTATCTCCGAATCACGCGCCTGAAAAACACATTCAGAAAATAATTGACTCGCCCTCAGTGACTGGCTAAAAATTGTCAAAACTCAAGTTCCTTCGATTGTTTGTGTTCCTTTTTCATATGACGTGCTATCTCTATATAGTCACAGTAAAATATTTCGTAAATCCATGATTAATTAAAAAGTCACTTTGAAAAGTATCAAAGGTCCAGACGACATTTGTCAAGATACCCACTAGTACTCAAATTCGGCCAAATTTCTTTTATCGATATAGCGTCCCAGATGACGATAGATTATCGATAAAAAATGATTATTTGGTATCTTGACTCACCACAACACAACTTCTATTAGATTGTTATACCGGCGATTCCGCCAATAAACAAAACAGCGGCCATTTTGAAATTGAGCAAAATCATGTTCATGGCGGAATCATCAACGTGATTTCGAAGTCCAAAATGGTGGTTTGGTTACCGAAGTGGATCGCCTGTATATCGATCTATTAGAATTGGCAATGTGGTGAGTACTTAGCTTGTATATTTTACAATTTCTGATCATTACATATGGTTTTATTTTTGACTAGAATTATCGTGAATTATCAATAATTCCTCGGGTTATCGATAGCGCTACTATCGTGACGCAACAATCTAGTCGGCGATATTTCGATATATAGTCCGAGCACCAACACCAACCTTAACCGCACTCAGTGATTGGCTAAAAATGGACATTTTTGATAGAAAAATATTGTGATATCCTGTTCTTTTGATCGTTGATATTCCTCTTTCATTAGGCGTACTATGTCCGAATCACGCGCTTGATCAAGTCGGCGATATTTCGATTTATCATCCGAGGACTACTACCCACCTTAAGGTCGTACTCTCTGGCCTCTTTCTCGGCTCGCTGTGCCGCCAACTCTTTATTCATATACGCAGCTTTCAACTTGGCCTCCAACTCCCGCAATTCTAGGCTCGTTTCCCGGATTTGTTGTCTCATCTTCTCATCTCTCTGGTCCTCCAGTTTGATTCGTTCTAATTCTTTGGCCATTCTCTCCTCCTGGTCTCTCTGCTGCTCCTTGATGACGCGATCACGCTCCGCCTGAAATAATAATAATAATAATAATAATAATAATAATAATAATAATAATACACAAATATATCCTTGACAACACGATCCCGCTCCACCTGAAATAATAATAATAATAATAATAATAATAATAATAACAATAATAATAATAATACACAAATATATACTTGATGACACAATCCCGCTCCGCCTGAAATAATTATAATAATAATAATAATAATAACAATACACAAATATATACTTGATGACAAAATCCCGCTCAGCCTGAAGTAATAATAATAATAATAATAATAATAATAATAATAATAATAATAATAATAATAATAATAATAATATACAAATATATCCTTGATGATGCGATCCCGCTCAGTCTGAAATACACAAATATATCCGTGATAATGTGATCCTGCTCAGTCTGAAATACACAAATATATCCTTGATAATGTGATCCTGCTCAGTCTGAAATACACAAATATATCCTTGATAATGTGATCCTGCTCAGTCTGAAATACACAAATATATCCGTGATAATGTGGTCCTGCTCAGTCTGAAATACACAAATATATCCGTGATAATGTGATCCTGCTCAGTCTGAAATACACAAATATATCCGTGATAATGTGGTCCTGCTCAGTCTGAAATACACAAATATATCCGTGATAATGTGATCCTGCTCAGTCTGAAATACACAAATATATCCGTGATAATGTGATCCTGCTCAGTCTGAAATACACAAATATATCCGTGATAATGTGGTCCTGCTCAGTCTGAAATACACAAATATATTCGTGATAATGTGATCCTGCTCAGTCTGAAATACACAAATATATCTGTGATAATGTGGTCCTGCTCAGTCTGAAATACACAAATATATCCGTGATAATGTGATCCTGCTCAGTCTGAAATACACAAATATATCCGTGATAATATGGTCCTGCTCAGTCTGAAATACACAAATATATCCGTGATAATGTGATCCTGCTCAGCCTGAAATTGAGCTCTTGACTCTTGAGTCATGCAATCACGTTGAACAAGTTCTTTCAAAAAGTGCTGTAATTTTTTTTAAAGTTCTCTTTAAATAATAGATTGCATTGTCTATTTTCCAATACAAATTCCAAAAACATCTTCACATTATTTCTTTTCCCTTTTATTGTGTGTAATTATCAGTGAAACTGATTATGCTGATGTATGAAAAAAAAACTATTTTAATATTCTATTTTCACTCTTTTTGCTGCAGTATGTCACTTACATAGGAGCAGGGTCTTAGTCAGGATTTCAAAAATGCCTGTTCAAAACAGCAATTCGAAAATGTCTGCCTGTCCAGATTTAGCTACTCATCTACTTCAAATCATCATACCAACTACATTTATTAGCCTAAAGCACTTTTTGACACAATAGTCTATAAAATGAAGTTGGTATATGGATTTGAAGTGGATCAGTAGCTAATTCTGGATGGTTGATACTAATTGACGCTTACTTTGTCATATTATTGCAATGCAATAAGATGACAAAGTAACTAGACAACGCCAGTCAGTAGCTCAGTGAGCCAGGTAATCTAATCTACTACCTTAAAATGAAATTATTAGCATGGGAATCAGATTTTTTTTTACCGATTCCGATTCCAAACCTTAGATACCGATCACACTCCTCATATTACTTACCTTTAGAATGGCCTCCTCCATTTCTCGCTCCTTCTTCTCCATCTGCATGCGGCGTATGAAGCGTTTATCCTCCACGCGATCGTCGCCGAGCATATTGGCCTCTAGGCGGCGCTCATGGGCGAGCTGTTTGACGCGATCCTCTCGCATTTCCTCCTGTCTGCGGGTCTGCTGAAGCATCTTCTCCTGCTGCCCGTGGGTCAAAGTTCTACGAACCGTCGTCTGAAAATACAGATTGCAATATTGAGAGATTCCAAAATCAGCCTGACAATTCTGACGAAATCTTTCAGGCTAAAACACAATTGGCAAAAATATTTGAAGGAGAAATGTTGATCACAACATTACCAACAACTCTCCTTCAAATATTTTGTAAAATCATTCTCAATTCAAAAGTTATTGTCCAAAGTATCATAGATCCAGACGACAATTTCTGGATGAACTCTAGTATTAATGGGTTAAAGTAAAGTAAAGTAATCATTCTTTCACAGGTCTCGAAATTAAGTTTTTTTTCAGGGAGCCCAATTGTATCTTCAAAAGCTACCATAAGGTGTTGTGTATAGAAACAAGTACATCTTTGGGTTCCCTGCAAAAGATTGAGGGAGCCGCAGGAGAATTCAAGGAAGCCCCCGGCTCCCCATAATTTCAAGCCATGTTTTAAGCTGATAAATTCTTACAAGAAACAGGGCTGCCAGGGCTCTTGGCCGACTGGGTCTATGGCTTAACCCTTTCATACCTGGAGATCTACTTGACTAGTAGCAGTTTTGGCTGATACGGGTATGAATGGGTTAAAGTGCCAACCGAAGCACTGGAAAGCAGCAAGGAAATACCCCATCTGGTATCGAACCCGAATAGTCAATGCTGCAGCCAAGCGCTTACCACTAGACCAACTTGCTGTACAGTAGAATTCTAGAATGCAGCACAGTAGAATTCTAGAATGCAGCACAGTAGAATTCTAGAATGCAGCACAGTAGAATTCTAGAATGCAAATTTTAGCAGAAATAATATGATTATTCTGTCAAGTAAAGGGCTCGACGCTAACTGGCCAGGCCAGTAAAAATTTCCAAAAATGGCTAAGGACCAGTAAAAAAGACCTCAACTGGTCCTAACATGTTTGCCAAGTTTGGATGGAAAACTCGAACGTTTTGTCACAAGAAAGTGGCAAAAGTGATTGCCAAACTCGAGTCAGACAGACTATAACAAGTTTCCCATCAAGAATAAGTCAAATGTTTAAATAAAATAAATGAAGATGAAATAAATAAAAATAAATGTTGGCTGTGGATTTTATGCAATGTTTTTTCTTTTTATATTTAAGAAAAATTTGTAGGACCAGTAAAGATTTTGCAGGACCAGTAGATCCTAGGTGTTACTGATCACTCACAGGGCTAATATGGGTATTAGTTCAATAATATTGAACCTTACGTATGCATGAGATGTTTTTACTGCTGACGTCTTTTTCATGCATGTAAGGTTCAATGAAAAGTGGTAGATTCCCTATATAGCACTGTATGTAGCATTCAACTTTTACTGAAATCTCGTGTCTATAACAATTTTGGACCCTCTGAAGTTTATAAATATGTAATATACACCACTCGCTAACGAAATACATACATGTCAGTATGTCAATAAGTGAAAAAGTGGTGGAAAGACGTATTTATTTACCTGCAACCGAGATTGCAGTACGTGAGCCGCCATTTTGAAAATTAACTCATAATGTATTAAGCCTCGTTTTCGGTTTTGAGTTCTTAAATCTCGCAAACTCGTACATGTAAGTATAAAGACGTATTTATTGATCAAATAAACATGTGATTCTCTAATTTTATTCGCGAAATGATTGAAATAGAATGTCTCTCTACCAAATAGAGAGACGAAACGTGTATGAGTCGTGTTTAAATGGTAACATTTTATGAATATAATTGAATATGCTTCCGCCCAAAATCTCTGCGGAAGAGTACTAACGTAATTTATAAGGCTTTACACTAAACGCTACAGTCATAATGAAATCAGAAACGGGAAAATAGGTAGCGTTTATGTCTGAACTAATATGGGTATGTGGTATGTGCATAGATACAAACATGTCTGTTTGTAATGCAAGATTGCAGCATAGCATGACAGTTGTCAAAAAGTTTATTTTAAGTCTCTAAAAAATTATATTTCAAAAATATGTCTTTGCTACCAGAGGAATGTGTATTGTGTTATTATGAGGCCTGACAATGAATGGTTGATTAGCTGTCTGACAGGTAAAAACCTAAAATCAAAAATGTTCTTTTATCTAACAAATTCCTACTAAAAGTAGATCTCTACTCCCCAAGACATCAAATGGAGACTAAACATGCAATACGCAGGAAAATCCATATGATCTTACCATTTTAAGTTTTTGTTTGTATTTTGAGGAAATAGTCTCCCTTTCCCCATTCCTCTCCTAACAGGTAAAGTTACTTCTTCTACCTGTATCTCAATATGGCGGAATTTTGTTATGGTCGTCGTCAAGAAAGATGTGTGGTCTCTAGGGGTGAGAAGGTTATAAAATACTATACGTATGAGTCAAATTCGTATCCTACCCTTCAACGCAATCAAAAGTAAATTTTAATTGAAAGAATATATCACTTTGTGTCCAAGATAAGCGACTTAGAATAAATAGGGAAACATTTTGTACTTTATAAACGATTCTCATTAAAAAATCACCCCTAAATTAAAAGTGGAACAAACCTTCGAATCGCACTTGAGAACAGGGGGTGCTTTCATTAGTCTATAATTGCATGATATTATTCATAATGTTATTCTTATTATAAATCATACACTACGTTCTTGAGAAGACGAAACAATAAATAAAAAATACAAAAATAGTTGCTCTGTATAATACTCTTAATATTAATATACTGGGAACTATATAATATTCACTGCGGTCCTGGGAAAACAAGCCGACGCGACGCCATCTTTCTCGCCATCTTCAGCGAAATATTTATACCTTAAAGGATCGTATTAAATCCAAGTCATCCTTTAACTGAATCGATTGAGTATTGTATCCTTTCAGAATATATACTGTCAAGATTTGAGTGAGTGCGAAATTTCGACCGTATACCCATCAAGTAATACACATCTTTAGGGTAAACATAAGCGAGTCCCCATTGTTTTGAAGGAAAAGGGGGAGTGGCCATAACTTGGACACAAATACATCCATTGATGAGCACTTAAGGACATCGATAATATGATGAGAAAGCAAAGCTTTAAATGCTCGCGCAGCTCGATGATATTTCTGCATTCCCCTTCAAATGCAGTCACAAAGTGTTTGTTATTGTTATCCGTGACGTCATTCCTTACTTCAACTTCGCCGCTGAAACATATTGGAAGCCCCTTCATATGAGCTTCATATTTGTGCAATAACCACACACAGTATGCGTAGAGATTGACCGAAATATGGCATAAACATTACTACGACTTCATCCTGTTGCAAAATCGTCATTTCACGACAGATTTCCTCTAGAAATAAGAGACATGTAGAATTATTTGTGGCGGTTGTAGCGATTTAAACTGCATTGAAATCGATTCACGGAAAGACGAGTAAAGTCAGTTTTACCGTGAACATCGAAGTTACGACTTTGGAATGCGCGGAATTCCATCGTAACATGACGTCATTTCAAGACGTCAGCATTTGTCGCACGTGAGCATGTATGTTTCAGTTGTTGCATAGTTCGGCGTGTGTTGCACGATAGTCGGCGACCAAAACGCTATTTTGACGCAATTTAAAGGAAACAATCCAAATTTATTATTTGATTAAGAAATATCTAAAACATGAAACGATCTGGCGGCAAAATGTGCTCTTAAAGCAAAAAGTTGTGCTCATTTCCCGCGAGGTTATCGAGCGAGCGAGACAGAGAGACGAACAGACAGAAGTGTTGACGGAAGTGCGGACACGGTTTCAAGGGCCTCAGTATGTACTTCCATTGACAATGGCATTGTTGACATCCTATACCGTAAATGCTCGCTACGCTGAGCCGGCCTTCGGCCGACTCACTACGCGAGCTAATATAAGATTTGCACTGTTAATGATAAATATATGGGATTTCCAATATACCAAGTAGAATCGTTACTCAATTGTATAGAGAATAAGCTTTCCTACACGCATTCGAGTGTAAAATGCTGAGTTGGCACTTTTGATTTGAATTGCTTAAATGCCTTACTACAAAAGCTAGACAAAATAGTACCAAATCTAATTGATTCACTTCATGTAATTACTGTTTTGTCACTTTTGACATGAGATGCGTGATTTTAATCCCTCTAATGACCGTTCTTATTCTATTATCTGCCACTTTCAAGGACCTGTTTCAGTGTGTGCATCACATGACCCCAGGGCACAGGGGCTTGTATCGTTGAGCGGTCACTCGTGAGTCTGAGGCTGGTACTATGAAATAGAGCAAGGGGGGAAAGCCTCTTCATCACTGATGCGGATATTAGTGCCCTCTAACTCCTCATTTCGTTTCCTTTATATTTTTCGTCGTCATCAAGTGGTTGCATTATGTACTTACTTCAGATAGGCACGTAAATACCATAAACTTTTATTGTGTATACATAAAAAAACAGGTAAAAAGTAGGCTCCACACAAGATTATCCAACTTAGATCTCAGAGAAGTTCAAATCATGACCTCTCACATAATCTCGTCCAAATCCCGTTGGTGGTGAGACTTCAATCCTAGTCACTGATTGGTCCCCAGCGATCACGTGACAGTTTGAAAGATGTCTGCAGTATTTATCTATGATAAATTCCACCTGACACCTCCATGCCACATACAGTAAACACATTTTGAAAGTCTGCTTCTATATACATATCAAATAAAGTTCAACCTATTGCTGCAAATGATATATTAGCTTAGAAAATTACGCATGTTACTAAATATTTCGATTTTTTCATTTCGAATGTATTATGAAATAAATGAGCAAATTAGATGTGTTTCATAGGTTTGGTTAAGCAAGCCAAACAGCGCCCCTAGTGGGCAAATATTACACCATTTGAGCAGATTTGTCAACTGGAGATGGATACATTGACAGCTCCCACCTAACTTCATTTTATTCACCTTTAGAAGGACAAGAAGATTGAAAAACTTGGATTAGATCAGACATATGCATGTTTTGACTAAACCTGATAGGTTTGGGGTTTCAGTATTTTTCTTTTGGGGAAGTTTGACAACATAGTTGTTGGGGCACCAAATTGCTTTCCCCCCTTGTCTATATTACTAGTACGGCTGTGACTACTGTGATCAACGATACAAGCCCCTGTGCCCCAGGGTATTTAAATGCAATCAGCATGGTACTGATGTATAGATAAATAGATAGATGATCTTTATTTCAAGTTGGTAATAATTTTACAAAGTAAACACAAGCTGCTTCCTGAGCTGACTATGTGAAAGGAACATTGTGTCTCTAGCCATGCTAAATAGACAATTTGAAACAGTTATTTAGGTATTAGGATTAGATTGGGAATAGGTTATTTCATAACCTTAGATGACCAAACACAAGTGGTTTCGAAACCAGCCAGTCTACCTGAACATGCTAGCCTCAACCAGCATCAACTAATAGCCCAAAATTAATGCCCAGCTGATGGTGGAGATCAGGATTCTCTGTAATGTAATCGATACGAGAGCCCTGATTGGTCCTTTTTCCCACGTGACCTCGCGCTACTGCCAGTCAGTGATTCTTGGCATGAGTCCAGCATCTCACTATAGCGCATATAGTAATTGATATCTCGCTACATGTCCATTCTTTTCTTTATCCAAGTTCATAACCTAAACTTCACAATTGTGACAACGTTTAATGAGTGAAATGTTTTCCTGTTTATTGACAGTATTGTATGTACAGAGATATACAATTAATCTGTTGATCACATAGTTTTATTCCTTGATGGTTTGTTTTCCAGACATTGCGAGAGAAGATACCAGCTACTAGGACGAATATGGCTTCAGCGGGTGTTCCACAAAAAATCGTGCTGAAAAGCACAACAAAAATGTCACTTCATGATCGGTGAGAACCACATTGTTTGCAAGTTTGTTGGCTTTCTAGTTGATAAGTCGGTTGGTGAGGCAGGTCGATAGTGTTGTTCTTCACAATGACACTAGGTGGCGCTTGGCCAGCGAGGCCGAAAATACCACCATAGAAATACCTGACCTCAGCCAGTGTTGAGAGTAACACCGACATAGAAAATAGATGAAGTGCAGTGAAAATATAGCGCGCATGATCTTTTTGCCAAGTACCAAGTTGCCAACCCCACCATTCCTCAAAGTACTTAAAAAGAGCACGTTAAATGGTTATATATATATCGCTTGAAAGCTGTGTATTTAATGCCTGTTAAAATTTAATGATATCTATGAAGTCATCCTTTGCATGGAGTTTTATTCACCGCTGCTCTGTAATAATAATTTGGCTATAAAGTTTTATTGGTACCAAACTTGCGTTGACCATGCCAACATCATGCATTGTTCAGGTTCTCACCCACAGGTGGCGCCACCTCAAGGCGAGAGATGATTCGGCCCACCCTGTTGCCCTGTCCCGATTGGCGGTGAAACACCACACGTAAGTGACGCTACTGGTGCAGATCTGTGCGGTTGGACCGAGATTGCGAGAAGAGCACCATGTCGCCGCCCTGGTGGTGCGTAGTTGCGGTCGTAAGTGGCGAGGCATTCCCCGGAGCGTTCCCGTGTGTCCTGCAGCAGTTCGGCTGCGTGTCGTAAGAGGCACAGGGTTCTGCTCGACTTGTCTATCCTCCAGCACATCTCGGTGAATGGAAGCGAGATTCATGACTTTCTTTTTCATCCTCTTCTTCAGCCTTTAGAACAGATCTTCACGATCGCACATTTCTCTTTTTTTTCTGTCGACATGACTTCCTTCCCCCTCTTTATTCTTTCAAATAGATCTTGATTGCATCTTTCTCTCTCTTCTATAGTTGTCCTCTGATATTGTTATCAGAGATCCACCGTGCCCCAATCATCACATTTTACCACATTTTCATTCTATAGTTGTCCCTTCTCAGATATACATGTATTTAAAGGTGAAAGTGAGGTGACTTCTTCCTTTTTATGCTTTTGAATAGATCTTTTTAATCGCATCTTTCTCTTAATTATATAGTTTCTCCTCTGAGATTGTTATCAGGGATCGAACGTGCCCCTTTTATCACATGCTAGGAATTTCGATCTAACAACAACATATGCATGAAACTACTGTTTTGCAGTTACAAAGTATATTATATACCAGTGTCTTAGCCAGGATTTAGAAACTGGGTGCCTAAAATTGGCAGTTGTAAAATTTTTGTGCGTCCAAATTTTTAAGGGGGATCAAAATATACTCATATTTCATCCATAAACATGTATAAATTCATCAAAATAAGGCATGTCATTAAACAATGTCATGGAAATTATAAGGAGATAATAAAAAATCAATAATAAGCTTGAGATTGAGATTTTTAGAAGATCCACACAAAACAATTTGGTATCTGGTGCTATCTAGACTATTTTCACAAATCTCAGCTACACATTGATTTAACATGTGAATTTATCATGGACTTAACATCACATCAGGGTCTCAGGGACTTGGCCAGGACCTGTCCTGCCTGTCTTTTGAACAGGCATTTTCCTGAAAAGCTCCTTTTTTGGACAGGCAATTGTGACTTCCTGGGGTTGATAACCAAATAGTTTACTAAGGAACCATCTTTTAAGGCACAGATGAAGTGTAAATTCCATATTTGACACAATATAGACTATTAAATGTACATAGATAGTATAATTGAAGTAGATTAGTATCTAGATCTGGATGCGCAGAAATTTTGGAATTGCTGTTTTGAACAGGCATATTTTTTTGACATCCTGGCTAAGACCCTGCATTACATACATACATTTAATTAGGGAAAACTTGTACTTCAATGAACAACTATCTTGGGCAAACACATAAATACTCAACATATTTTGACGACATCAAGATTAGAAGTTCAACACATTGGTTCCATACTTCATTATCGCTCATCTTGGTTCCATTTCTCATTTCTCTCCTTTCAGTAGCAAATTCCTTTCTGAAACCTTCATTGTTTTTCCTTGCTTCAATTTTTGGTATTCAAATCAAGTTACATGATATATATTTCGCATGATACAACCTTAAAACTGAAGGCAGGTTTAAACAGAAAAAAATCACTTTTTGAAATATCAAATGTTTGACTCTAAAATACATCATTTTAATGATGAGGAGAATTAATCCAATTTTGTAACAAAAAAGTCATTCCTTATGATTGATGTAATGAAAATATTCTGTTGAATTGATTCAGGCTGGGGTATGGCAGAAAGTTACAAGTGACTTCAGGTTATGTGGAGTCTTTTTCTGAGTGCAACTGGCTAGTCATGACTAGTCAGAAAAAGTAACGAAAAAATCAAAATTCCATTTTCTAAATTTTTAAATTGATATTTCAAATGAGATACTATTCCTGCCTGAGGTCGATGTTCCTTACTCCAGGATTTCTTTCCTGTAAGGAAAAAAACACAGCCTGGAGATGGCTTGAGTTAGTAAGTGCCAAGGTTTAGTCATGTTTACAACAAGAATAGTTTATATGTACCATCCATGTATTGACCATTGTTCGAGAGAGGGCAAAGGTTGTATGCAAATAAGCTGTTCCACGGAGCTGCCATTGGTCGCGTGGTGGAAGAGGGAGGCGTGGCTCCGTCGACCAATCGTGTGTTTTGCTGATACCCATCCCACATTTTCCACCAATCAAGCTTCACAAATATCCAGCCTCTGCGTCCGCCACAGCAGCCGTCGGGGCAGCCACAGCAGCAGCAGGTCCGCGCCCGCATGTCAGCCCTGACGCAGGCCTCGCAGAAAAACAGACGGCTCGCCCAGCAGATGGCTAACAGGCCTGCCGTGCAGGCTGCTCTCAAAATCAAGAAGGTGAGTAGTAGAGAGAAGTATAGGCATAGAAAAAAAGTTTGTTTCCTGTAACAGTCAAAAAGAAAATAGTTTGGTAAAAACTTAAGGTAGGGATCTCACTTAGTAAAAATTCTTGTTAGGGTATGGTTACAGGAAACAAACTACCTTTTGTTTGGCCCTATATCATTTCAATACTAAATATACTGTTACCATTAATACCATATATTATTACATACAAACATGTGCATGTTTCCTTTGCGAGTGTTGTCTGGATCTATAGTACTTTTGAAAATAACTTAGAAGTTGCGCATAAATTGGAAAAATATTTGCAGACTGCTCTCAAAATCAAGAAGGCGAGTAGTAGTAGTAGTAGTATTTATGGACTACTGTAAATCACTTAAGTATAGCGGGAACAATAAGATGCGCTCTGCCCATATGCACTATTGTAAAATTACTGTCTTTATGAAATTCTTAATTGAACTTGCTGCTGCTGTTGAGTTCCCGTTCACCGCTATACATAGATCACGCTATCTAGGGCAGTATCGCAATTGCGCTATTTAATGTTCACGCCATATTTAAGTGATTTACAGTATATCATTTCAATACAAAGTTTACTGTTTCTGTCTTAAATACACACAAGTGTTATGTTTCCTTGACAAGTATCGTCTGGACCTGAAGTACTTATCAAAATAACTTCCAAGTTATGCATAAATTCAGTGGTAAAAATAGACAGTAGCCCACCGGTCTGTTTCTACCAAAAATATGAATGGGCTAGTAAAAGTCTGTGTTTACTTGACCAGAAAGTCTGCTAAATATTCTGATCACATTAATTTAGTAAGCACACATCCTGTTTCACATTTCTTCTACAATAGATTATAACTGTCATAATTCATAAATTAATCACAATTAACCATGAATGTTCAGTTATGAAATGGCTGTTGGCTAACATTTTGGTTATAAAAGTGATATGGACCACTAATTTTTCTGGTGGACCACTAAACTATTCATTTTGACGGACCGTTTGACCACCAAGGCTAAGCAAACTGTTTTCAGCACTGTAAATTGGAAAAATAGTTGTTAGTATGTTTCAGATCAACATTTCTCCTTTAAATATTTTCCTGAAAATTAACACATTCATGCCTGCAGCACCCATAAATGCCTCTATTAAGGTGATAAATCTAGAAGATAAGTGCAGGAATTGTGGGCACGGTGTCAAATCTGAGGACATGGTCTTAGCCAGCAGGGTGTCTGGGTGCCTTTTTGGACACACAAACCCTTAAAAAGAACCCCTCAGGACACCCAAATCTTTTAGTGTGGAATTTCTAAAAATTTCCATCACAAGCTTGTAATTGAATTTTGTCATCTCCTAATTCCCACAACATTGTTTAATGATGTCATACCTTATTTTGATGAATTTATACATGTTTATGGTTGGAATATGAGTATATTGTGATCCCCCTTAAAGATTTGGACGCCCCAAAATTTTCAACTGCCAATTTTAGGCACCCAGTTTCATAATCCTGGCTAAGACACTGTCTGAGGATTCGTGAAATTTGGGGGTCAAAAGTCCAAAAAGTTTCCAAAAACAATAGCACCAACCCTCTATATTGATATTAACATAGCAAGACAAGTTTGCTTCTTTATATTGTCTAATTACCTGGGAAGAATTTCAAATTTAGAAAATCAAGTTTCCACTCAAAGAATGATAACAAAAGTGTAGTTGTCTTTCTTGTGTATTTAAGGATTATATCAACCTAAATATAGTATGATACACAGTGTCTTAGCCAGGATTTTGAAACTGGGTGCCTAAAATTAGCAGTTGTTTTTTTTGGCCGTCCAAATTTTGAAGGGGGATCACAATGTACTCATATTTCAACCATAAACATGTATAAATTCATCAAAATAAGGCATTATATTATTTAACAATGTCATTGGTATTATAAGGAGATGAAAAAATTCAATTATAAGCTTGAGATTGAGATTTTTAGAAATTCCACACAAAAAGATTTGGGTGTACTGAGGGGTTCTTTTTAAGGGTTTGGGTGTCCAAAAAGGCACCCAGACGCCCTGCTGGCTGAGACCATGATACATGAAATCCACTCTGACTAAGTGTAATTCTTCCCTCCTCCTACAGAAGAGTCTTCAGCAGCGACTGGGTAAGAGTAACATCAAAGCGAGGCTGAACCTGTCTGCGGGGCCAGGAGGAGCCAGAGGTCGCGGCGGCGGAGGAGGAGGTCGGGGGTCGGCGAGAGGTCAGCGGGGGTCGCCGCGAGGAGGGCGTGGACGAGGCATGCGGGGAGGACAGCGAGGGATGAGGGGAGCCGGGTCGTTACAGCGGTTGAACAGCACGGGATCCAGCGGCGCCGGGGACGCAGGGTTCCGCGGGGGACAGGCCGTCAGGAGGGGACGGGGTGGACGATTCCAGAGGGCACGAGGTATGAGTAATGATTTGAGTGGTAATAATGATAATGATCATGATGGAAGAAAGATGATTATACAATGCTGAGGCTACTTTCCTCCGAAAAACAAGGATGCAAAGATTTTTGAAAGACATCTTAACCCCATCATCTTGGTATTCATTGGATAGCTCTCAATGAGTACTCTCAGATGGGTACCCATATGCCAGGGTTTCAATCATTTTCCATGATTTTTGCATAAGATTTCTGAAAAACATCTAAACCCTATCATGTTGGAATTCATTGGATAGCTCTTACTGAGTACTCTCAGTTCCCATATGCCAGTGTTTCAATCATTTTCCACGATTATTGCATAATTTTGTAATGCCCAAATTAGCCACCAGCAGCATAAGAGGTAATGATCGTAGTAGTAAAAATGATGAATTAATAATGATAATGATGATGGAAGAAAGATGATCTTTTCATTGCTGAGGCTACTTTCCTCCAAAGCGCAAGGAAGTAAGACTTTGAAAAACACCTAAACCCTATCATTTTGGTATTCATTGGAAAGCTCTTGCTGAGTACTCTCAGATGAGTACCCATATGCCAGGGTTTCAATCATTTTTGTTGTTTTTTGCATTATTTTGTATTGGCTATACTCGCCACCAGCAGCATAAGGGTTAAAGATTAATGTATTGTATTTGTTTGTTCCTTGAAGGTGGTGGTTTTGGAGGGCGAGGAGCGACGAGGGGATTTGTAAAAGGCTTCCGCGGGGCACGCGGCCAATTCAACAAGTAAGTAAAATGAACCTCCACACACAAGATATTTCACCACCAAACTTTTTGGATAACTTCCTGATTATTCTTAATGGAAGTTACCTAACATGGCGGGCCATCAATCTCCAGCCACATTCACAATTGAATTGATCTGATCCTTTTTAACTGCAATAAATGGTTGCGGCCATTTGCCATATTTTGGCATCAGATATTTTCTGCGAACATGGGCTATCATCAACCAACAAAATATTAATCAATAAAAATTATCCTGATTTTCCGAGAATAATAATCGTAATTGATAAAAAAAAATTAGATTGTCCCTCTTTTGCTAGATTATACAGTATATCTCCACATAATGGCTTTATCTAAGTTTTATATCTAAGAGATTTTTTTTTGTCACAAAGGCATCTTAGTGACAGGCGATAAAAAGGTGCCGAGTTTGTCCTCCCAGTAAAAAAGACTTAAAGGGGGAGGACCGTAGATACTCAGTAATTTGGGACACTTTTCAATAAGTATGATTTTTATGGGTTGAGGATGGCCCATGTTTTCTGAAAATACTTTGATTTTGTATCAGCAAGATTTACAGCTAGATCTATATTTTGTGAAAGGTCAACTGGCGAAAAACCATTTTTCCCATTAGTTATTTTGCAAAACAATTATAGTGGCTTAAATTCCTAGTGGTCTTAATTGTAATATCCGAGAATTTACGGTACCCCAATTATCATTGTATCCCATTTCCACTCAGAACAGGCCTGATTATTTCGGAAATATTTAACTTAGATAAGAATTCTTTATATAAAACATTTGAAGGAAAAATGTTCATCAGAAGCCACACAACAAATCTTTTGCAACCTTCTGCATAATTCCTGAGTTATTTCATATAAGTGTGAGAGAAGATGACGATGACACCTAAAGAAACACAGCGGCCAAAAGCAGTCTGACCATGGTCTTAGCCAGCAGGGCGTCTAGGTGTCTTTTTGGACACCCAAACCCTTAAAAAGAACCCCTCAGGACACCCAAAACTTTTTGTGAGGAATTTTTTGAAATGTCAATCTCAAGCATATAATTGAATTTTTTCATCTCCATATAATTCCCATGACATTGTATAAGGATATCATGCCTTATTTTGATAAATTTATACATGTTTATGGTTGAAATCTGAGTATAAAAATTTGGACACCCAAACACTTTACAGTAGTCAATTTTGGGCACCCAGTTTCTAAATCCTGGCTAAGACCCTGAGTCTGACAATTTTGATGAACTTTTGCAGGCAAAGACCATGTTGGATAAATATTTGAGAAGGATATGTTATTCACTATAATACCATCAACTCTCCTTCAAATGTCATGTAAAATCACTCAGAATTTCAAAGTTATTATCAAAAGTATCATAAATCCTGACGACAATCTCAAGCATATCTCATAACAGTTAATGGGTCAAAGAATATTTGTTTGTTGGAATTTCTATTTTTGGTCACTTTTTCTGTCACATAGTGGCTAATTCCTGACTAGCTAGTTGTAACTGGTGGAGCGAACCGGAGTACCCGGCGAAAACCACCGCCTAACCCCAAGTCACTGGCAACTTTCTCACTTGCCCCGGCCGGGATTCGAACCCAGGCAGTAGTGAGAGACAGTTAGCAGTCAGTGGCAACGCCTTAGACCACACAGCCATCAGGGCAGCCCATTTGTTTGATCGAGCACTCATGCTATGTCCCCACTTCAGTCGCTCTGAGGAGTTTGGCGGAGGCGGTGATCGTAGGGGGCGTGGTCGCAGCCCGTACCGCGGTGGTGGGCGTGGAGGGAGAGGCAGGGGCAGAGCCAATGAGTAAGAGTTTCTGCAGCAGCCGGGCAGCAACCTTACTTGATGAAAAACACAGTGTGTGAAGTCAGGCTCCGACAACAAGCACATAATTCAGCGAGCTCGCTAGGGCTACTGATGCTGATGCTGCTACTTCTAGTACTACTACTACTACTGCTGCTACTACTACTACTACTACTACTACTACTACTACTACTACTACTACTACTACTATTATTACTACTACTACTATTATTTCTACTACTACTACTACTACTAACTACTACTTACTACTACTACTACTACTACTACTACTATTGTTTCTACTACTACTACTACTACTACTACTACTACTACTACTACTACTGCTACTACTACTGCTACTACTACTACTACTACTACTACTATTATTTCTACTTCTACTGCTACTACTACTACTATTATTTCTACTACTTCTACTACTACTACTACTACTACTACTACTACTATTATTTCTACTACTACTACTACTACTACTACTACTACTACTACTACTACTACTACTACTACTACTACTACTACTACTACTACTACTACTACCACTACCACTACTACTACTATTACTATTATTTCTACTACTACTTCTACTACTGCTACAACAGTGGCAAGTTGTTTTCGGATTCCCTTCAGACCACGTGTGTGTGGTACACTGTGATCATCAAGTTGAGTGCGTGCCTGGTCTATTAGAGGTGATTGCATGGAGAGATCCCCTCCCCCAGAGAGCTAGTAGCAGGAACTGTGCTCCTACCAGCAATTAATCATATTACAGGTTTCTGTTTGTAGATAAAGAGGGCAGCACCAGTACTAATGCTTGGCTTCTGTTCTGCTGTAGAGATGGACCTGGCGTGTGTGCATTAGGCATCCATTAATCCTTCCAATGCTGAGGCTACTTTCGTCCAAAGTACAAGGGTGTAAAGATTTTTGATAACCATCCATACCCAGTCATGTTGGTACTCATTGTATAGCACTCGCTGAGTGCTCTCAGATGAGTACCCATTTGCCATGGTTTCAGTCATATTTCAGGTTTTTTGCATCATTTTGTAATGGCCAAATTCGCAACCAGCAGATAAGGGTAAACAATCAGGGATTGACCTTTATCCCTTATGCTGCTGGTGGCTAATTTTGCCAATTCAAAGTGATGCCAAAAACCTGAAAAATGACTGAAACCCTGGCAAATGGGTACTCATCTGAGAGTGCTCAGCGAGAGCTATCCAATGGATACCAACATGACAGGGTTTCAATGGTTTTCATAAGTCTTTGCGTCCTTGTGCTTTGGACGAAAGTAGCCTCCGCATTAAAAAGGTTTAATGGTTGATAAGGGGCATTTTGCCCGTGGAGCATGTGATTTTGCAACCAGATATTAAAATAGGAGCAAAGTTTGTGAATGGACACTTAGTGTAAGCCAGCAGGGTGTCTGGACACTCAAAATCGGCCATTAGGACACCCAAAATTCTTGTGAGGAATTTCTAAAAATGTCAATTTCAAACATATAATTGACAATGTTCACATTAACATTCAAGGATATTGCATAAGGATATTATGTCATATTACAATGAATAAATTACATATTCAGGGTTATAATTTGAATGTATTGTGGTCTTCCTTAAAAAATTGGACACCCCAAAATTTTACAAATGTCAATTTTGAGCACTCAGTTTCTATCTAAATTCTGGCTAAGAACTGGAATGGACATATCAATTATCAACTGGAACACTTAGAGATTTTTTTCATTTTTCTAAAAAATTTATCTCCCCCTCCTTTTACTTAAATATCCTGATATACCCAACTGGTATTTTAGTCCCGAATCTTATGCAGTGTTGGGACACAGGAAGCATTTGAAGCACTATACAATGGTCTAATATTTATAGCACATCTAGTAGCTTATTTTGAAAACTCTGCAACCCTGTATCAGACGACCTTCAGTCCTGTTCCAAGGTCATGTGAAGGTCGGGTGTTCTGTTGCAGCATGGCCTATCATTAGAAATGCCTTGGTGAATTGTGGAGAATAAGCAATATTCCTTTCCTCCAACATTTTTTTACAGCTGGCCCTTTAAACTCCCTCCATAATCCTATATTCTGTGACCTTGATTTGTGTGCACAGTGAAAGAAATATGTATTCCAAGTTCCTCTTTAACATAATTTTTCCAAATAGACCTTTGAAGTTCCCTATCCCTACACTTGCAATTCTATATCCATTGATTGACCTTGGTTCGTGATCCCAAGGTCGCATAAAGGTGTCAAATTCTATTCTGAGTGTTTATGTGCCATATGAAAATGAGTAGAAATTCCTCTCCAACCATATTTTCAAACTTTGTCAGTGGAGTCCCCCCCCCCCCCATAAAAAAAGAACCTACATCTTAAATGACCTTGCTTCCAAGGTCACACAAAGGTCACAAGTCTTGTGGCAGAGAACATTTGACCTCTCAGTAGAAATGCACTCTTGGGAGAAACTTCATTTCTCCAGCTCATATTTCCTTGGTAGCAATTTTGATGAACCTGCATATCCCCCTTTTTTGGAATACGTTGAATTTCATTGCATGGAAATAGAGTAGACGTTGCCTGTTAAGTTTTGGATATTTTGTTTCCCTTTTGAATGCCCCGATTGCAGTATGACTGCATATGAGTTGAATTCTACTAAAACTTAGTTGTTATTTTTTGTTTCGTTTTGTTTTCTGGTTTGGCGGTTTTGTGTTCAACTAATATTCTCTTTCAGATTCAAAAAAGTTATGATCATGGTTTGTGTGCTCTCAAAAAGATATCCTCTTCTTATGCTTTTAGATAACTGAGGGTCATTAGATATGTTCGTTAATTATTTCCAAATGTTTTATGTAACCAAGATTAGCTGAAATAAATGACAAAATCATGTATGTTATACGTCTAGAAGAAATTTAAGTAGAGAAAATGAGTGATAATTGTGAGCATAATTTTCAGGGACTGTTCCATTTGTACCTTATACATTTGCAGACCTTTGAGATGTGAAGTCATTTCTCCTGGTCAGGGACTTAGCCAGGACCCGTCCTACCTGTCTTTTGTGCAGGTAGTTTCCTAAAAAATCTCCTGTTTGGACAGGCAAAAATTTCTATGATGATTTTTCAAGTTTGACTTTTGGGGTGTAATAACCATATATTTCTCTAACAAACCATCTTCTAGGACATAGCTGAAGTGTAAATTGCCCTTTTTGACACACTAAGCCATTAAATGTAGCCGGTATAAGGATTTGAAGTAGATAAGTAGCTCAATCTGGAAGGGCAAAAATTTTGAAATTGCTGTTTTGGACAGGCATTTTTGAAATCCTGGCTAAGACCCTGATGCTGACAATCACAGGCATTGAGTGGTACACAGTGAAATCTCAATAATGTGAACACCTTGGGATCAGGAGCAGTCTTAGCCGTCCAGATTTAGCTATTTATCCACTTCAAATCCTTATACCAGCTACATTAAAAAATTGAAAAATCATTATAGAAATTTTTGCCTGTCCAAACAGGATTTTTTTTTGGAAACTACCTGTCCAAAAGACAGTTAGGACGGGTCCTGGCTAAGTCCCTGGTCAGCATACTTTTCAGGTTCCATTTGTAATATATACATTCAGTGACCTCTAAGATGTTCATCTATATCTCCTGTTTCCAATGTGGTCACACTATTGAGGTTTTACTATACATCACCTGATTGTGAGCATAATTTTCAGGTCCCATTTGTACCTTATACATTCGGAGACCTTTGAGATGTGAATTCATTTGTTACTGGCCCCGAGGTGTTCACAGTTATGAGGTTTCACCGTATTTCCCTTGATGATCAAGATTGGCTAATCGCAAACCCGTGATTGGTCGATCTCAGTCGTAATATTCTGATAGGGATGTGACGTTTATTGTAATTAGTATTGTTGATAATTATTGTAATTATTGTGATGTGAATATTATAATTGTATGTTTTATATTAATTTGTATGAGATAATGGGATTATTATTGTTGTATGTTTCAGATTACGTGGCACAACACGTGGGCGTGGCACTCGGGGGCGTGGCTTCGCGGGCCGGGGTGGGCGTGGCCGGGGTGAAGGTCGCGGCGGGGGCAGAGGTCGCGGTGGCGGAAGAGGTCGCGGGGGAGCGAACCCCAACGTGAGCCGAGAACAGCTGGACAATCAGCTGGACGAGTACATGAGCAAAACGAAGGCGCATCTGGACGCCGAGCTCGACGCCTACATGGCGCAGGCTGAGACGGACTGAATACAGGACGCAACGTGATCAGAACTCTCCAGTGGAAAAAAGATAAAAATGTCACTGCATTTTTTCTGTGACAGTGATCGGAACTCTCTAGTGAAAAAAGACAAAAATCTCACTACTTTTATTGTATGGCAGTGATCGCAACTCTCTTGTGAAAAAAGACAAAAATCTGACTACATTTATTGTATGGCAGCGATCGGAACTCTCTTGTGAAAAAAGACAGAAGTCTCACGGCATCTATGCTATGGCAGTATTTGTCTCAATGATGGCGACGTGACATGATCGGAACTCTCCAGTGAAAGAAGACAAAAATCTCACTGCATTTATTCTATGTCAGTATTTGCTTCAATGATGTTGGGTGGGATAGGTTAAGGTTAGGAGAACAGGGGACGTGCAAAAGTGTCTGAAGACAAGTGAATGGCCCACAGTGAACTAATATCAAAACAGGGCAGGCAAATCTGTATTTAATCCTAAATTTCCTGGAATAATGTTACGAGTTAGGGGCCAGCCATACCCCTGACATTAAACAATGGAGTTGCCCTAAAAATCAATCGGGCCCAATTCCTATTTATTTCCAATTTCTCTTAGAAATTCATTAAACATGCTTTTCTTTCCTTATACACTATAAATGATAACACAAAATCTGAGGATTTAGTTGGTGGTTGTAGATTTGAAATGACCATATCTTGTTTCCTGTTGGTCTGCTAGTAATCTTGATTTAGTGGCCAAGAGAAAGGTCTACCGTAAATTCTTTATGATTTGGGACACTTTAATAATTATGTTTTTCATGGGTCCAGGGTGGCCCATGTTTTCTGAAAATACCTTGGTATTATATCAACAAGATTTACAGCCAGTTCCATATTTTGCGAAATGGCAACTGGCGATAGATTGAGGGTTGCCCAGATTTCCCATGAATTATTTTGCAAAATAATTACAGTGGTACAAATTTCTAGGGTGGTCTAAATTTCCGAGAATTTACGGTAGTAGCAGACATCTCTGAGAGTGCAATGACCTCGTTGTCATGTCTTGTTTAGTATATTCATGTGTCACCATGCAACAAGTACTATAGATTCACAATAGATTGTGTAGAGTAAATTTTGCGAATTTACGGAAAATCGATTTTTGCGTCCAAGGCTAGAGGCTTAACGCTAAAAAACGCAAAAATTAAACTAACACAATCTTTTACAAATTTACAGTATGTCATCTCATTTAGTTCACCTAGAGATAAGAGAATGAATATGTATCATGTACCTAAAGCAAGAACATCTGAATCATCAGATTGATCCATTAATGCTCACAGCAGCCAAAAGCAGCCTGACAATTTTGATGAAATCTCGTAGGCAAATGTAAAGTTGACAAAATTTTCAGAGGGAAAAATCTTAAACAGAACAATACCATCTACTTGCCTTCAAACGTTTTGTTAAATCAGCATGACAATTTAGATGAAATTTCGTAGACTAATTTAAAGTTTACAAAAATTTTGAAGGAAAAATGTTTAACAGAACATTACTATCTACTCTGACTCAAACATTTTGCAAAATCGTCCTTTATTTCGAAGTTATTATCAAAAGTATATAAGATCCAGACGACAATTTCAAGAGTAACTTTTAAGCATTAATGGGTCAATAGTGCGAAGATGAAGGAAGTTGATTGAACCAGGTTTACCATCGGGACCTGAAATATTCATGTGTTTGACCAGTAGTTCATAGATATTTAAGCTTTTGCCAGGTTTTTAAAAAGGTATAAATCAAGTCTCAAATTTCATGCTAACAGTTCATTCTAAGAGGGTAGTTTGCACATCAAGTAGCAGGGGATAAGCCAGGATGTAGAAATCAGGTGGCTAAAATTGGCAATGGTTAAACTTTTGGGCATCCTATTTTTCAATGGAGATCACAATAAACTCAGATTACAACCGTTATCATGCATTTACTTATTGAAATTAGCCATAATAGTTTTATAGTGTCATGGGAATTGTATCAAAATGAAAAAAAATGTATGTGCTTGAAATTGACATCTTCGAAAAAAAAATTACAAAACAATTTTGGGTGTCAGGAGATGCATTTTGAGGGTTCGGGTGTCCAAATGATGCCCAGACACCCTGCTTCGGGGTTTTCCACAATGAATAAGTATTGAATAAGGACACGGGTTTTCACAGTAGGTATTCATATGTCCTTGATTTTCACACTGAGTCGTCACGATTTTAGTTGCATTCTCTTAAATCAGTTTAAGTCTTGTTGGTGAACTTTTATTATGTGTGTTTTTTCTTTACTACATTCTAAGACTTCTAAGAGCTGTTTATTTTAAGAGAGATTGGTGACTCATTCGCATTTACGGCCCAGTGAAGGTTTTTAGTTGTGTAAGGTCGTAGCTTCATTCTTTCAGAAATTGTAGCACTTGGTGCCTGTGTTTGAGTGATAAAAACAGGCACTTGGCAAACATTTTATGTGTATTTATTTTAATCATCAATTGAGACTCTCATCGAAAGATTTGATAATAAACTGTAAATACCTATCAATGTGTTTGGTTTTACTGCTGTTTATTCCTTGTACTTATCGTAAACCTATTTTCACTGTGCCCTCCGTGAGATATTCTGCGGCATCAGTCGTGGTTACGATGCCTGGCTTCAAAGCGTGAGTTTGCAGGTTCGAGCCTCCGCTTGATCCCCAAATGAGGTCGGCCAGGTCCCTAATGAGGGTTCTGCTGTGACCTAGTGGTTGCGATGCCTGGTTCCCAAGCGTGAATCACAAGTTTGAGTCTCAGCTGGATCCCCATATTGGTTGACCTTGTAGCTATAGAGGGATCTGCTGTGACCTAGTGGATACGATGCCTTGCTCCCAATCGTGAATCGCAGGTTCGGTTCTCCCCAGGATTCCCATGAGCTGCTTGGCCTGGTTGCTATATAAATATTATAAATGTGTAGTGCTGTCAGTGGTCCTTCTGCATCTGAAAGACCCCTTGAACTATTCGTGAAGGAAAGGGAGTTTCTTCCCTGTTCCAAGTTTCTATCTCATTGCAATATGACCTAGGCTGTTGAAAACGACTCAAAAAAATCAATTCTTTCATGACATAATCTCAGTAGGGTGTTTTGGCCTATACTGTCATGAATTGGTAGATCCTTCAGCTTCTGTAGCATGAAAACAGTCTGATTAAATTGGTTACATCTTTTTGACCAAAACATTTTGTAAAACATAGGAAGTCGGAAGGTTTCTGAAAACGTCCCAAAGCATTTTAATATATGCTATCCTGATATTTAGATAATCCATGCTCTAGAACCTTTCCATAAGCTCTCCAGATATTTTACTAATTAATGCTCTAGAAATTGTTCTAAATCTTCCTAGATGTATGACTAATTTAATCTCTAGAAATTGTCAGAAAACTTGCCATATGTTTTGCTATTTTGTGCTTTTGAACTCCACCAAACCTCTCCAGGTATTTTATTATTCATGCCCTTGAGATTGCCCAAATCTCTCCAGATATAATGATAATTTATCCTCTACAAATCTCTCAAGATACTTTGCTAATTTTAAAGATTTTCCAGGCATTTTGCTAATTCATGCTTTACAGCTCACCAGATATAATGATAATTTATGCTCTAGAACTCATCATAAATTGATTCATATCAAATCTCCATATATTTATGCTCTGGAACTTATCTCAAATATTTCCAGATATCTATAATTATGCTCTAGAACGTTTCTCAATTCTATCCAGTTATTTCAATTTATGATCTAGAAGTCACTAAAGATTTCAAGATGTGGTAGAACTAAACTCAAATCTCTTCAGGTAATTTATTAATTTATTCATGCTCTAAAAGTCGTCCCAAAACTCTCCAAATAATTTGCTAATTCATGCTCTAGAAATTGCCAAAAGAATTCTTAGATACATAGCTGATGTATGTCTTAGAACCCATCTCAAATCTCTCCAGGTATTTCACTAATTGATACTCAAGAAATTGTCAGAAAACCTTACAGATCTTTTGCTGATGTAAGCTTTAGAACTCGCACAAATCTCTTTTGATCTTTTGCTAATTTATGCTTTAGAACTTGCCCAAAGCTCTCTTGATAGTTTGCAGATGTATGCTTCAGAACTCGCACATACCTACTGTATCTCTTGATCTTTTGCTGATGTAAGCTTTAGAACTCGCACATATCTCTTGATCTTTTGCTGATGTAAGCTTTAGAACTCGCACATATCTCTTGATCTTTTGCTGGTGTATGCATTAGAACTCGCACACATCTCTTGATCTTTTGCTGATGTAAGCTTTAGAACTCGCACATATCTCTTGATCTTTTGCTGGTGTATGCTTTAGAACTCGCACATATCTCTTGATCTTTTGCTGATGTAAGCTTTAGAACTCGCACACATCTCTTGATCTTTTGCTGATGTAAGCTTTAGAACTCGCACATATCTCTTGATCTTTTGCTGATGTAAGCTTTAGAACTCGCACATATCTCTTGATCTTTTGCTGGTGTATGCTTTAGAACTCATCAAAATCTCTTGATCTTTTGCTGATGTAAGCTTCAGAACTCACTCAAAGCTCTCTTCATATTTTGCTGATGTAAGCTTCAGAACTCACTCAAAGCTCTCTTCATATTTTGCTGATGTAAGCTTCAGAACTCACTCAAAGCTCTCTCCATATTTTGCTGATGTAAGCTGTAGAACTCACTCAAAGCTCTCTTCATATTTTGCTGATGTAAGTTTTAGATCTTGCTCAAAGCTCTCTTCATATTTTGCTGATGTAAGTTTTAGATCTTGCTCAAAGCTCTCTTGATATTTTGCTGATATATGCTTTAGAACTTTTCAATAAGCTCTCCAGATACTAGATTTCTCTAGTATTTTAACTAATGCTTTACAGTCCCTCCTGATAATGTACCAGTTTATACTATAGAAATTGTCAGAAAATTCCAGATAGGTTGCTAAGTTATACTGTAGAACACGCCCAAAGCTCTATTAATATTTTGCTAAGTTATGATTTAGAACTCGTCCAAAGCTCTCCAGATATTTTGCTGATGTATGCTTTAGAACTTATCTCAAAGCTCTAGGTGTTTCTCTAATTTATGCTCTAGATATTGTCTCATTCTCTGCAGATAATTAACTAATCTATGCTCTAGAAATTCCTCAAAGCTCTCCAGGTATTTTGCAAACATGCTTTCTTTCAACAAGAAATCCTATATAAATGGTTATTAAGGTGCATCAGTACTTCAATATTAAGGTTTCTAATGAGTCATCTGCAGCCGGTCTGGCTGCTGCAGACAATCCCCTCACAGTCAGGGGTGCGTTTTCCAACCTCTAACCCAATCATGCTCGTGAGGATAAAAACGCCCTGGTCATTTATAGGTATGCTCGTGTGATTAGAGCAATTCTGAAAATATTCAAAAGCGAAATTTTGGTCAAAAACTAAATGAAAACTCCATTAGGTCTAATTGTGCCCACGCCTTAAAGAATTATTCCACCATGAATATAAAACATAGGCTAAAATAGTTTTTTATGGTATTCTCTACTTAAACCCAAGTTCCCACCACTGCCAACCTTCATACAAGAAGTGTATTGCTGTTTAAACACATCCTAACAGCCACAAAATGGAGGCACTGGGGGCGGCCATTTCAGCCTGTTAATGGCTTTTCTCTGGCTCTTCAAGGTGGTGCACATGTCATTAGCAGTAAGGTAGCTGGTGGAATTGTCCTTTAATGATACGCAATAGCATTGCCAGTGTTCTTTCTTTTCCCCTTTTCTGTTTCTTTTTCTTTCTTGTCAGCTTCTGCCTTAAATGTAATTATCTTCGCAGCCCTACTAAGATGCATTGTGGTCTGGAAGTCTGCTAGTAGAGATATCAGAAGTCAATCTGAGTCAATCTTTTAAGAAAATAGATAAAGATTTTGATTGTACGTATGTCAGATATTTATAATTTAGATTGATGCAATAAAGAATTTTTACGAATGAATTTTTATATCAAATGAAAATTGTGGATACTCCATAATGTCCGTTATAACACACCCAGGACCATGGAACATGCATTTCTTCAACATGGTGACGACAGTTTGAGTTAGGTATAACACTAGACGATTAGATATAAATTTCAGATTCGGAAAAGATATTTGGTACTGCCTTTAAGAACTCCATGATCGATACGGTGATTTTATTGACTAAGAAGAAAATATGCGATAACAGACAGAAAGGTAAGGTTACCAATATCGTAGAAATCAAATATGAACTATCAGTGCAGTTACAATGTGATCAGGTATATGCCGGAATTATAGGGAAACTTCCAATTCATGTATTTGAACTAAAATGGTCAGATCTAATTCAAATTTTAGGATAATATTGAAAATCTTATCCGGTGTTGACAAAAGGTTGGGTATAACATTTGATATTTTCGGCACATCAAGTGCTGGTACTACAGTGCTGACAGTTGATTCCTGCACTAAATGTATGGGCTGCCAAGGCGTAATACATGACCGCATGCCCAATTGCCACGCAATTCCATGGGCAGGGATGCAACCACAGGTCCCTGACTGACCTCACAGCTGAATGTAACTTTGATTTGCAAACTGCGTGGGGAATTGGTGTGCTTGGCTTATCTTTTGGCATGTTATCCTTGCGTGTCTGTACATCTGGACACACGTCCGGTCAACTGGTGCCGGAATCAATTGTCTGTGCTGTAATCTCCAAGCATACCTGATGCAGGGCACCTATCTTTCATTTTCTAGAATAATTACTTTTTCATTTTGAGTATTTAGGGTGCCACCTTGTGAATGTCCTTATCACATCCACATTTATTGCTTTTTGAAAAGCCTTTTCTTCAGAGGTTGTCTTCATAGATGCAAGCGTTTTGAGGTTGCAAAAGCCAAAAGCAAAATGGACACCTGCCAAAATTCTGGGAACTAGATCAGACATTTGATAAATACTTTTGTGAAAAACTTTTATTGTTTGTAACCGATCTCCATTGGAGGGACATTGTTTCTATTGAATACATCTTGGGAATGAGATTTGTCACACGCTATGCAGACCTATTTGGAATGCCATTGTGGGTTAATAATATTTTACGTCTACGAAAAAAAAAACAGTGGCTTGAAAATGGTGTTGTGTTAGTTGGAATTATTTTAGGTGCAAAAGGAGATACCTTGGAGGTAGAATATCTACAGGCTTTGTTAGCCGTGAAGATGTAAACTTTGGAAAGATACTACCAATTGAATAAAGATCCCATATACTCTATGAAATAACAAACCCATCCAATACATTTTAACAACTTTATTAATAAAGACAGTAAGAGTTACATAAACATCTTTAAAATAGTACATATACCTAATACCAAGAGTATTATACAAAATATTGAAAATGGGACTCCAATAGGACTGTTACAATTAGTTATGAAGAAATGGCTGAATCTTTCGTGTGCAATCATACATACAATCAAAATACAGTATTAACTCAATATATTTTCAATATAGAGTCCTGCACCACATAACATTCACAAGAGATGAATTGATAAATTGACATTGATAATGGCAATTGCTTGAAATGATAATTACCTGACAACATTAAACATTTATTTATCAACTTCAAATATTTAGTAACTTTGTGAATCTACATTGTTCAATGATATTACAATTTATAAATCACAAAATTGATGAAATTAAAATTCCTGACGAAAAAAAATTTCATTATCAATCTTATTCTGTTATCGACCAAACAATATTTATGTCAACAGAGTGTCAAAAACATATACTACCATTCATGCATGCAAGAAGAAAATTTTAAGAAATATGTTAAGAACGAAAAATATTGGGCACAAATAAACGATTGCTTCGGGCACTTCCTATGTAGATGGCACCCAGATATTGCAGAACTGGAGAGATTCAAATAGCAATTTCTTACTAAATAAGAAGGGTTATATATAGTTTTTTTTTTAATTTCAAATTGCACACATATGCAACAGGATTTTTATTTTATATAGCATGGTATTATTACAATGTTACAAATATAAATGTCTTGTATTGAAATTCCACATAAATACAATCGCGTAATATAGCAGTGCATCATTTGCACCGGTTTTCGTCGTTTCAAATAATGAACCAACTATTTTTTGTGTGTATATCATTTCTGAGGTCTGTGATAAAAGGTTCCCATTTTGCCTCAAAGAGCTCCAAGTCATCCTGTAGTATGTCTTTTAATTTGACTATACTTAGATTTTTTAATAAACTCCTTTTCACATCGATTATTGACATTGTTTTTCCTTCCTTCCTTTTTTGATATATGACATCTTTTACACTAATTATTAACAGGTTTGTGACGTGAGTGTTGTCTGTGGTGCCAAATATTTTCTCGTGATCTGATATTATAAAGTGTCGGTCCTGGATGTTTCTGACCCATTTAATAGTTTCATTCCATAAATTCACTGAGTTCGGGCATTGTAAATAAATATGTTCAATTGTTTCCACTTGATCTTTACAGAACAGGCAGTATTCTGATTCCACAATTTGCGTTCTTGAAGGATATCTGTAGAGTTCTACTATCGATTTCGTCATTCAGATTTTCACTCCATTTTTCTTTTATGGTGTTCATACAGTATGGATCTTTTCTCAGTATATTAAAATAAATATTCCTGTTACCTTTGTTACCAATCTCTATGAGGTGGAGAATGTGTGATAATTGGGGGGAGATGCACACATATGATTTATTCCTATGGCTAATTAGTACCTTGATTTTTTTAAGCCTCAAATGTAGCAAAAAATCATTTTTTACATTCCATTTTGTTTGGATGTATGCCATACTTTGAATTTCTCCATTTTCATCAACTATGTCACCTAGTGTTGTGATTCCCTTGGTCACCCATGTGGTAATTTTATCTGGAATCATTTTCGAATTGTACCATAGTGGAGTCGATAGCAATGCCTCTATACCTTGGTATGTTTGTTGTTCCATTAATATTAACAGGGATTTATTGGAGTCATTCCAGAACTGATTCTTAACCGTTTTCAAGAGTTTTCTTAAATACTTGTCACCATACACATAAATCTTGTCCATCCCATACCATTGAGGGCAACTTGCCCACCCTTCGTTTGTTTCATACAACCTCTTAAACCAAGAGATCTTCATAGTGGCGTCAACCATTCTGATGTTAGGATATTGTAGACCTCCATCTATTACCTGTTTTTCAATAATCTGTATCTTAAATTTTGGCGGTTTCCCGTTCCATAAAAAAAATTCAAATAATTGTTCTATCTTAATAAATAGGGTTTCTTTTGGGCTGGGTAGGGACAGCAGGATGTGTATGAATTTAGAAATTAGTAGACTTTTAATTAGAACAACTTTTCCAATTAAAGTTAGGTTTCTATTACGCCAGATTTTGATTAATGTGTCTATTTCAGATAGTTTTGGTTCAATGTTTAATTCCGTAATATTGTCTAAATCATTTACATCGTAATTTATACCTAAGGAGGTGAATTTATTTGTCCAAATAAGGTTCAAATCTTGGCATAGCACATCACTGCTGTCCCTATTCTTTCCAAATTTAACCACTTTCGTTTTATCCACGTTTATTTTTAGGCCAGAGATTAGGTGGAATTCCTCTAAAATATCCATGCATAATCTTAGATTCATCTCACTGTATGAAATGAATAAAGTTGTATCGTCGGCAAACTGTGATATTATATGTTCTCGGTCCCTAATTTTGTAACCTTCTATATGATCATGTTCCCGGAAGGCAGTTCCTAAGAGTTCTACAGCAAGCACAAAAATGTAAGGGGAAATGGGGTCCCCTTGTCTGCACCCTCTAAAAAGCTTAATAATTTCAGATGAATGTCCATTTTGGATAATTTTGGAGAGCGATTTTTTTTGTAGACTTTGGATAACCTGAATAGTTGAATCACTAAAATTGAAAAGTTTTGAAATTTTGGTGATGAATTCCCATAAAATCGAATCAAATGCTTTTTCGAAGTCTACTAATATTAAGAGGCCAGATGAGTTCTCAAAATTTGATTCAGTTAAAATGTCTAAAGTTAACCTGGTATTTTCCCCAATAAATCTATTCTGATTGCCCATATTCCTGAATAGAATTTATAAATCGAATTTAAGAGTGTAATTGGGTGCCAATTCTTTAACTTATTTCTTAGCTTATCTCCTTTGGGAATACATGTTATGATTCCCATCAGATGGTTTTGACTAATGGATTTTTCTTTAAAAAAGTGGTTCACTAAATTTAGAAGTAAAATTTTATGCCAAAAAGCCTTGTAGAACTCATTAGTGTAGCTATCCGGGCCGGGGCTTTTATTTGATGCACTATTAAAAACTTGTCTTTTAAGTTCTTCTTCAGAAATTTCACTGTCAAGAGCTATCTTCTCATTCTCACTTAATTTGTTGAATTTTTTAGGAAATTCTGATAAGTTTGATTCCTCGATGTTTTTTATTGGTTTGAAATTATACAATGACTGGTAGAATTTCCTCATTTCCTCCAGTATTTTGCTACAAGGTCTAGTAGTCGTTGGACGTCACATGTGACGTCCACTGTGACACTGCGGCTACAGCTGGGGTGTCCCTGTGACACTTCTCTTGGACGTCACATCACGTACTGCGGCGGGAGCTTGGGTGTCACTGTGACAACGTAGCGTGTACAGGAAACGTCTGTCCAAGTGACTGCGTTACAAATCCATCCGCCAGGTGCAGCACTGTAAATCGTCGAAATTACACAATCTTGGCGTGTATAAACAATATCATTGGATTCAATCACGCAAATTTGACATATATTAATTAGACAAATACTTGTTAACTCTGTGTTTCTGTCTAGGTATCGTTTATACACCAGTTTTGTATTCCTTGAAAGTCGGCCGCGGCTGCCACTGTGACAACGCCGACTTCGCTACCGGAAGCGTCTGTCCAAGTGACAGGCTTGCTACCGGAAGCGTCTGTCCAAGTGACTGCGTTCCAAATCCATCCGCCAGGTGCAGCACTGTAAATCGTCGAAATTACACAATCTTGGCGTGTATAAACAATATCATTGGATTCAATCACGCAAATTTGACATATATTGATTAGACAAATACTTGTTAACTTTGCGTGTCCGTCTAGGTATCGTTTATACACCAGTTTTGTGTTCCTTGAAAGTCGGCCGCGGCTGCCACTGTGACAACGCCGACTTCGCTACCGGAAGCGTCTGTCCAAGTGACAGGCTTGCTACCGGAAGCGTCTGTCCAAGTGACTGCGTTCCAAATCCATCCCCCAGGTGCAGCACTGTAATTCGTCGAATTATACACAATCATGGCGTGTATAAACAATATCGTAGGATTCGATCACGCAAATTTGACATGTGTTGATCAGACAAATACTTGTAGACTTTGTGTTTCCTTCTAAGTACCGTTTATACACTAGCTTTGTGTTCCTTGAAAGTCGGCCCCGGCTGCCACTGTGACAACGCCGACTTCGCTACCGGAAGCGTCTGTCCAAGTGACAGGCCACTACCGGAAGCGTCTGTCCAAGTGACCGGCTTCCAAATTGATCCGCTAGGTGCAGCACTGTAATTCGTCGAATTATACACACACTTGGCTGATAGACAAAAGTGTATGGTTCAGTCAGTTTGTCAAGGGCTTACGATACTCTATACTGATACCTATTGGGTATTGGACAAACAAAAAGAAATATTACAATTTCCCTGACATCACTAGTGAAATTGAAAAGAAATTGATTTTTATTGAATATGTACCAATTATTATTTTACCTGCCGATTTTTCTTTGTTTTCGTCTAAAGTGATTTTGAAATTTAGTGGATTGTAAGGGGATTCTGACCCCCATACTTCGTACGTGGGTACACAAAAGTACCCTTCTTTTACAAAATCGCGGACATGCGGAGGTCTTAAAAAAAGACCCCTTCTGCTGCGAAATACGTAACGCGGGTCCGGCACCCCCCCTGAGTGCCCCCCCCCCCCCCCCGGAGAACAACACAAATTTCAAAGGAGAAAAATAAATGAAAAATAATGAACTTAAGGAAATAAAAGGAAGAAAGAAGGTATTATATGTACAGCCATGGAGATTGAGAAGGACGCCGATAAAAAGTATCATCTAGTGTAATTTTGATTAATGATCGAAATTTTAACCGGACATGGTGTACGTGTTCACATTATATTGGCTTTTTGTTTTTATTCTGGTGCCTTAGGCTGCAGTCATTAAGCACATACGTGCTGGCGGGGTTCGTTTGATTATACACATACGGTAGGAAACTTAGACTTAGCCTTTATTTTTTCCATAAAGGGGTAAATGAATTTTTTTCCCGACCATCTGAGCTGAGCAAAAATTTAAAAAACACACTTTATTTTCACGACTGTTTTGGGGGGAAAGAAAATAAAACCGACCACTACAGAGCGAGGATAAATCCTGGGATAAATTAAACTTTTAATTATCATCCCTGTACAGAAGGAAGATATCTAACATATAACGTCATTCTACCCCTGTGTCTGTATTCATATATATATACCGTATTACCCCGCATACAACACGCACTTTTATACACACGCAGCACTAATGTTAAGGAGGGGTGCGTGTTATCTACGGGAACAAGAACCAGAACTTTATTTCCCGAATTTGCTGGGGCTTAATTTACAGATCATGAACAAACTGAATGTGATCAGTAAATTAAAAACACCCGTTAGTTGTTATCTTATTGTCACCATTTATGTACCCCCAGGAGGAAAAGACGGCAAATCAATCCATATTTAGATTTCAATTGCATTAAAATTAGGGGATAAAAGGGGACAGGGAGGGTGAATTGAAATTGATACGGATTAGCCAGGACTGAGCAGAGTTGGGACGAGCTGGTGTCTGCTGTCATCTCGGCTTTTGACGAGTGAAGTCAACAAATGGGCACCACCAGTCAATATCAATTACAATTTACCATTACAAACCAAGTCAGACATATAACTCTCCGCACTTAATGGCCGGCCAACTCCCCCTGCGTATAATAAACGGGGAATTGTAATTTACATGCAGAAAGGGACTTTGGGAGGGGGTGCGTATTATCTAGGGGGTGCGTGTTGTATGTGGGGTAATACGGTATATATATATGTTACAGTAAGAGTGTCAAACCAGGGATTTAGTCAAATCCCTAAAACTTTTTGGGAATCTGTCAAATTCTTGTTTCACTCACGGATTTGGTCCCTAAATGTCTAGAAATTTGACTAAATCCTTGAGAATAGGAGGGTCAGAATGATGAAATTGATAAACGTTGACTGAGATATTAATTATCATCATCATCAAGCAATAACTTTTGGCTGAGCATTGATTATTCAGCATTACTTTGTACCTCATTACTTTGATAATCAGGAATCATAAGTAGCGCTCAACTAAGCATAAAACAAAGGTAATTGTCATTCAACAATCCCTCTGAAAGGTCTCCAGTAAACAAGTCAAAAATGACCCACCTATTTTTAGGGGTTTAGTCATATCCGTAGACATTTAGGGACCGAATCCTTGAGTGAAACAGGAATTTGACAGATTCCCTGAAAGTTTTTAGGGATTTGACTAAATCCCTGGTTTGACACTCTTACTGTAACATATATATATATATATATATATATATATATATATATATATATATATATATATATATATATATATATATATATATATATATATATATATATATATATATTTATTTATTTATATCTATCGTTCTATATGTGAGCGTACATACATACATACATACATACATATATGCATACATACTTACATACTGCATACATACAAACATACATACGAACATATAGATAGATAGGTAGATAGATAGATGATGAAGTTCACAAACTACGTAATAATGCAGTCAATAAACTATATCATACTAAGGGCCTGTCGGTTCTTATTTCTATCTATCTATCTATTTTTATTATTCATCTTTCCTCTGGACTGGTCGGTAGAAATTGATTTTATTTACCCTACCCCTGGAATGGTCGGGAAAATATAAGGGTGAATAACCCTCCCTCTGTAGAAGAAGTGTAAATGAAGTTGTATCTATTCTACCCCAGGAGTGGTCGGGAAAAATAAGACTCCATCTACCCTCCCCTGCAGTGGCTGAGAAAATATAGTTTTATTTACCTACCCCCAAAAGTCTTTTTTGATTTTCTCTCCCCCAAAAGGGTAGTGAAAATTTAAAGTCTTTAATTCCCTCCCCAATAACGGTCTTGAAAACAAAGTTTTTGATTTTTTATTTCACGTGGTCGGTAAAAAGTAGCTATACTTTCTCTTCCTTCCAAATGGTCCTGAAAATAAAAAGTTTATTGACTGTAATTTGAATTGCAAAAGCATACTCAAAGTACAAAAGGTTGTTATATACAATAAATAACAGAAACATGAAAAAGTTAATAAATATAGTACGATTAAACAAAATTAGGAAATATACTCGAGCACTGCCCGCTCACCATAAAATATTCTCTACTATATTTTACCTGCCATGCTCTTAGGGGTCGTTTTCCTAGCTAAAGATCGAAATATGAAGGTTTAAGTCGCTAGACTAGGGAATTTTTGCACCGGTAGACGCGAGCGTTGGAAATCTTACTGACGCACCTCGTTTAAGAGGGTTGTCCATATATTAAAATCAGACATATATTTGTAATGATATACGGGCAGAAAATTTATCCAGGGTTGGGCTATATATTAAAAGGACAGCTTAACCAACACCATCCCTACCCTTAACCAGGACTGAATACATGAGATGAACACTAGAAGCTATCTTTCTATACATTTCAAATGTTATATCATAGTTTACTCCTGGCGGTACTTTCCCCATTACAAGTGGAAAGCTATTCTCAGTGGGTGTAAAAACATTAATACCATGTGACCTTTCAATCTCACTGAGATCTAGAAATATGTGCTCCCTAATATTTTTGAAATAAGAGCAATGGATAATAAGGTGACCGGCATCTTCCAGAGCAAAATATTGGCCCATATCGCAGTAATGGCGGTTATCTCCATCATTTCTATAAAATTTACTAGATCTGCATACTAGTTTCGACATTGAATCAGGACTCTGCATGATATCCAGAGGCATGTCACCCAATTTATAAATAAAACTGTATTTGTTCCCGCCTACTCCAGAGGGAGCATAAGTACAGCTCTTTTAACTTTACAAAGACTTTAGGTAAATGAAACTTTATTTCTTTGCGACCACTCCAGACGGAGGATAAAGGAAACCTTTCTCCCCTCCTTCGATACAGGGATGGTATATACATTTTATTTTTGCCCGCCCACTCTAGAGGATAGATATCTAACAAAACATATCATCAATATACCTGTCTTTCTGTATTTCTCTCTATCCATGTCTCTATCTAATATATGTGTGGATGCTCTCACCTTAGATGAAGAAAAGAATTATATTTATCGATGGTTTGAACGATAGATAGGTAGATAGATAGTAGATAGATAGATAGATAGACGGAAATACAGACAGACTGACAGGTAAGGTAAATAGATAGTAGATATTGATAGATATCTATCCTCTAGTGTGGCCGCGTAAAAATATTTTCTGTTTGCCTTACCCAAAAGACGATGTTGAAAACAAAGTTCTTTACTTGTTCTGTCACACTTAGTCCATCATATCGACGCGAGTTTTACATAAATTCTAGTTGCGCATTTTAGAAGCTGCCGATTATAATAATAGAGTAGACAAGTGGGTCGATCCACAATTCTTACTGCCTTGCGAAAATTATCCTTTATATATATATATATATATATATATATATATATATATATATATATATATATATATATATATATATATATATATATATATATATATATATATATATATATATATATATATAAATATATATATATATATATATATATATATATATATATATATATATATTTATATATATATATATATATATATATATATATATATATATATATATATATATATATATATATATATATATATATATATATATATATATATATATATATCAATTGCGCTGCTGGAGCGCGTTCCTCGGAGCATGAATTAGGAATTGTTCCTAAATTTACTATTTCTTAATTTACGAAGACCAGAAAATGCGTTTCTGGAAGATCTTTGTAAATGACCGTGTAATCCATGAATTTATGACGTCATTTACGAGAAAATGTTCCTCTTCCCTGCTTTTTTGACGGTTTAGCCTATACCATATCTTTAATCCCTGATAGTGTTTTGATTAGTAATATGTAAAGCATCACACAAATACCCTCCAAGGTTAGACTGAGAAAAATTATGCGTATTATTTTCAAATTGAACTTCTACCCACAAGCATGAACCGGGGACCATCAAACGTTTTAAATATGGAGAATATAGATACACACACACACACACACACACACACACACAAACACACACACACACACACACACACACATATATATATATATATATATATACTATATATATATATATATATATATAT
>OZ012701.1:5640228-5773228 GCA_963942565.1 Maea johnstoni
AAAATACACATGAATGAACTCCTACAGTTGGGAGCTTTGATATGATACTACATTTGCCATGATCTGACACTGATCCGATAAAATGACTAATTTGAAGCCATAATGTGGATAGACTCCTCATTTGCAGTATTGTAATTTTCAAAGGACTGTACTTCATACCCAAAATATTTTGATCATATAAAATTGCCATGAATTGACCAAGAAAAGAGCAAGGAAGTTTTTGATGAACAAACTGATGCCCTTAGATATGTTGATTGGGGATAAATCGCACTTAAATATCACACAAATTACAAAAATGAGCATTTTTTCTCTGTTTTTGATTAATTCTTGGCTATCGTTGCCATGGCAACCATTAAAAGTACCAGAAATACACATGAATGAACTCCCACAGTGGAGAGCTTCAATTTGATACCTCATTTGTCATGATCTGACACTGTTCTGAAAAAATGACACATTATGCAAATTAACATACAAAAAAGTGCCCAAATCACCCCAAAATGGCGATTAGGACACTAAAAAACAAAAATTCAGCTTGGTATCCGTCATTTTCAGATTCAGCACTCTCAAATTAGGCTAGAACCACTGGATACCGACTTTTAACACAAAATGCCTCAATAAGTCACTTTTTCTGGAATTTGCACCTGACTACAACCCCGATTTGAAAGATCTACGTTGATAAGAGATATATTGGTCAAATATCAAACAAATATTTCTGACAAGGATCATTGCAGTTCCTTGGTGATTGATTTGAGAATTAGTTTGTACGGAGCAGCTTATCCTCATTCCTCAGGCTGAAAATGGCCTGTTTTTCATCTTTTATGATGCTACTATGATGCACATGCATTTTGATAACATGGTTGGAACATTAAAGGAATATATATTTGCCATGCAGTAGAATCACACAGGGATATAGAATTGCCCAGTTGCCCAGGACAACAAACAACTTTTACCTAAAATTGCTTATGTACAATGAATGAGGTACCAAATAGCATTAAAGAAAGCGTAAAATGTGAAAAAGTGCAGTGCCTTGAAATGCAATTATTCAATTTGAAAAGTTTTTTCTGGTTAATCGCATACCTTAAAACAGAAAAAATAGATCATATAATTTTACATACGAAAAAGAATGAAAGAGAAAATACATAAGAAATATAAAGGACCTGCGTCACTTTTGACAAAAATTGAAATTTGTACAATAAACATAGAGAATTACATGAATAACAACTATATGTAACATTTTTAATCTGGGTGCTCAAAACAATTGCATGTGCGCCCAATATTTTGCTTTTTCCATGTTTTTCTTAAAATGTCCTTCTAATATGATGAATGGTAGTAAATGTTTGTGACTCTCTGTTGGCATGTACATATTGTTTGGTGGATATCAACATAAAATTGATAATGAAATGTTTTTTCTCCTTGTCGCTAAGAACTTTAATTTTCTTGTCCATTTTGTAATTTAATAATTTCAATAGTGTTTATCCATGTGCATCCAAAATGTTACTGAATGTTCACAATTGATAAATAAGTGTTCAATGGTGTTAGGTATAGTTGGCATTTAAGGCAATGGTCATTATCAATGTTTTTCATTTTGAGTAATTCGTCTCTTGTGAATATCCTGTGATGAAGGTCAATATGAAAATATCTTGAGTGAATATTTAATTGTGCTTCAGCCTTGTCTTCATAACAAATTGTAACATTCATATTGGACTCCCATCTTTCAATACTTTCTTTAATACTATTGGTATCGGATATTTGTACTATTTCATTAATATTTCTGCAACTATTACTGTCTGTATTGATATTAAAGTTGTTAAAAAATTAATTGATGGTTCTGTTATTTTTATAGAGTACATGGTTTCTTTATTTAATTGATAGTATCTTTCCAAAGTTGTTATCTAATATCTCCATAATGAAAAGAAATTATCGTCACTGCTAACGAAGACTGTGAGTAGTCTAGCTAAAAAGGTTTCTCCTTTTTGCATCTAGAATGACTGCAACTAACTCAACACCATTTTCATGGCATTGTATTTTGATTGAAGGCGTAAAATATTATTGAACCACAATGACATTACAAAAAGCGTGACACATCTCATTTCATAGATATATCAAATGAAAACAATAATGTCCTTACAAAGGGTTTGGTTACAAACAATAAAAGCTTATCACAAAAGTCCTTACTAAATTACAATGTCTGATCTAGTTCCCAGAATATTGGTAGATTTGTCCACTTCGCGTTTGACTTTTGTAACCTTGAAACGATTACATCTATGAAGACAACTTCATGAGAAGTCACAATCAAAAAGTAAGTATTTTTAGAAAATGAGAGTTAGGCGCCTGGCATTATGTAGGATGAGAGATTACAGTTCTGGCATTTAATGCCTGCAGCAGTCAACAGGGCGTCTATCAGTATCCGGGTGTGCAAACAACCAAGAAAAACATGTCAAAAAATAAGCCAAGCACATCAATAACCCACGTAGCTTGCGAATCAAAACTACATTTAGCTGCGAGGTCAGTCAGTGACCTGTGGTCGCAACCATGCCTAGGTAATTGTATGGCAATCAAACGTGCAGTAGTGAATTATGCCGTCTGCCCACGCCTTCAGTGCAGGAATTAAATGTCAGCACTGTAGTACCTGCACTTGATGCAATATCAAATACTGATATTGAAACTCATATTATGTTGTCATACTTTGAGTGACAAACTGACATATGTTCACTCGCTCGACCCTTCAGAATTATTTGTGAAGAGAAGGGAATTTCCTCCCGGTTCCAGGTTTCTATCTCATCGCGATATGACCTAAGCTGTTGAAGTGAAGTAAAACTCCATTCCTTCCTTTCCTCCTTCGTTCGATGCCCTTTTGCAATCAGTGTCCAGTCACTGGACAGCCTACCCAGACTCTGGTTATCACTTGTTTAAGTTATAGTTGTGGTCTGCATGTTCACGGTATTTCAAAGTACATGGTGCATCATTGAGGCCTTATATTTCAAGTTGTTTGTCTCATATTTGTAAAATATTCCAGTGTGAGCAGTGCTGCCATCTATACTGAAAAAATACCAGGGATCCGTTAGTTATATAAGCAACTACAAATCATATGCTTATTAGGTTGATAATTACTGCTAGTAGCCTGTCTGCCTGTTAAGTCCACCCTGCAGGCAGTTATTTGTATTATCCTTTAAAACGACTCACAATTTCTGTGCTACAACATATTTCAATAAAAATGAAGATTGGGGTTGTCTGACCAAAATAAACCTTAGAAATTCCAGCTGTGAAAAAATGTCCATTTCAATAATAAAGGTTGCAAAGAAAACATTCTGTGATTAATTCAAGAGTTAAATTCAGTCTTGAAATACCTCCATTCGGAGTTGCGTATAATAATCACGTTATACTTTATATCATGCTAAATGTATGGACGATTAAGCTCCTGTGTTTATGACAGGAAATGGTCACATAGAACTTTTGAAAGTCCCTAAATACAACTCTCAACCCTCAAGAGCACGCTAAAACTCCTATATTTAGCTGCAAGCCGGTGTATTATATACTTCCTTACCTATATATCCCATTTGTACTAGTATGTAGTAATATCCATTAAAACTGCTTTTATACAGTTTTCTTCAAAGAGGGTAAATATGTGAGACTGTCTTTTTTATGTAACACCCCCCTCGGATAGTCTCCTTGATTTGACCTAGATAAACTACCCCCTAGAGCATTGAGGGGTCTGCTAAGCAGGAAGCACAGCCCAGCCCACTCACATACCGTATTCACGACTCCACCTCAGGGGGCCTGTCTATTGTAGGCTCTGTGCATGCACATTTCCTGTAATGTTGACAGATCGTCATCATAACTTTCAGAATCGTTTCTTTCTGGGAGAACTCCAACGGATCTGATCATCTTTCTATGGGAAAGTTCTGTCATTGACGTCACTTTTCGTCAATTTGATCGATTCCATTCAGTATAGTACCCTAGTTTAGACGTAGGTTTTGTACAGCTTAATGGAGATCTTCACTGGTAGGCCGTTCAGCTCTGTGTAAGCCAACACCCATTAGGGCGTCTAGGGTTCTTCTACCGGTGGATGCTGTAGATTGGTTAATTTTTCTGTGAGTTGTATTTCCCCATTTTTCCCCAAATACTTTCAAACGGGAATAAACAGTACAGGAAAAAACTATACTGTACATGTACAGACTTAATAAACTCGGAGAAATCCTGACCTTAGTTTAATAGACTATACTATTTTGTATACTAAAATTTAAAATCTACATAAAACGGGAAAATTAGAAACGAAAAAAACACATACATCCTCTCTTCGGAAATACTAGAAACGGAAACACCCAAAAATGAAAAATTAGGGAAAATTGTTACATCAAAAATTAGCCGTTCTACAGTATACGGTCTTTCATTGTTGGTTTGTTGGATGTCAGCCCCCTTTTCATTCCTATGTGTGTTGTTGTTTCTATTATAGGCACGGGGTTTCAGTTTAGGGTGAGGGGGCTCTTGGTAATGAGATGGGTCAGGCCATCCTCTAATTCCATATTTTACGGTATGATCTCTGATTTAGTTGGATAGATGTTGTACCGTTCTGTATCAACATATTCTTTCCCACATGGGGGCAGCACTTGTCTCTTGTGAAGCAGATGAATATCATTATCAAAACTAGTGGGTATTTCCTCCTATTTCATTAGGATTTGTGGTAGTAATAATAGAGCTTCACTCACAGAGGGAGATTATCTCATGAGCTGATCACCACTTTGACTCATGAGCTTGTGGACATGCGTTTTTTTTAAATATTCATTATTCATCCCACCAATTAAGAAAGAAATACTTACTTGTGGAGAATTGTTAACATTTACACTATTATTTCATTTCAAAATATGCCTGCGTAGAAGAATACATATCTATATTTACATACTAGTAATGCTTTCTATAGAGCGGTACAAAGGTCAGCATAATGCTCAACACTGCCTGTATACATTGGGGATTGTAAACAGAACATGACAGCGATAAGCAGTAATAAGAAAGTTTGTGTCAGATGTTCTGTGTTACGTTTGTGTTCCAAATATAGACAAGTTCTCAAGCTGACGACTTTAGCTTAAATAGCTTGCCTCGCCTGTCCTAATGCTTGAGCCACTCGAGTTTTTGAGTGGTGAGTGCAGTAGTAACCTTATTGCTTGCTCAAATATTTGTTATGAAACCTTCATTTTCAAGGCACAAGTTTTACATCCATTAATTGTTTTATATAGACCCCTGAATGTTATGGCATTAATACAGATTAAATATTGTTTGATGATATCAATATTGTATCAATATTGTCATTGTTTCCAATGTTATGCCTCCTTCAAAACCAGTATAACTAATCTCTATCAACTGACTTTCATTTCACATACTGTAAAGTTTGAATTATTAGCGAGTTTATATTTAGCAAATCGATCCATTTTCGATTATAGCGGATCGTAATATTAGCATCTGGTCCGTCACCAAAAGCGCCATCTGAGTAGTGGTATTCTTATTCATTTACTATTCTACCACTCAACTGACCATGTGTAATTGTGACTAGATACGCAATTTGAATACAAAATAGAACAAATGTTAACGGATCGTAATATTAACAAATCGGACCCATTGTTAAAGGCGCTAATATTACTTCCACGTTAATATTTCGAATTTTACAGTATATGCCTTGAGATCTACTTGACCACTGACGTCTGGAACCATCATACTTTAAAAAATAACTTTGGAATGAAGCATGAAGTTGCAAAATAGTTCTGATGAACAATTCTCCTTCAGAGATTTTTGAAATATTGTTTCTATTAGAGATAATCATCAAAATTGTCTACCACAGACATGAATGGGTTAACCCCTCAAATGCTGAGGCTACTTTGGTCTGAAGCACAAGGATTTTTGATAACCATCTAAAAACTGTCATGTTGGTATTCATTGAAAAGCTCTCGCTGAGTACTGCCAGATGAGTACCCATGTGCAAGGGTTTCAGTCATTTTCCAGGCTATTTTAAATCATTTTGAAAATGCCAAACTAGCAATCACCAGCATATGGGTTAATAAGGCACCCAATTGCAAGATCATTGTCTTATTTTTCTGGCAATGTCCTAGTGTGCATAGGTCAGAGTAAAAGCCTTTTTAAAGGGTTTGCCTCTGTCTTTTAAATGGCACATACAGATATGAATGAGAGCTTTTTTTTGGATATGTGGACAATAGCAGATAGCATAATATATTCTGTGTCTGATATAAAATTCAGAAGTTAACACTCCTTATTGTAAGGTGACTGAGGAAAACCAGCAAGGGTTTAAGGTTTTCAGTGGTTACCCAAGTTTTTATAGAAACTACTAGCCCTGGCATGGGATTGAACTCTGGACCCAATTAGAAACGACAGCATGGGATTGAACTCTGGACCCCACTACTAGCCCTGGCTTGGGATTATACTCTGGACCCCACTACGCATAAATCCCTCTCCTCTCAACAGGCATTAGTGCACAATACCAGCAGTTTTAATATGACACAAAACCACAAAATTGATAACAATTACAAGTAATTTATGTCAGTACTAGTATTTAATATTATATTCCATTTTTTTTCACACTTGACAACACCTTGCATACACATATATATATATAGTTCATGTTTTGTTGGACGGTTTCTTTACGTCAGTTTATTTCCATCCTTTCCCATCAATATCGGCATTTCCCATTCACAGATCACGTGACCAGGTCACATGACTTCCTGTCACAGCACTACTTTCCGTCCCACGCGTGCTCGTCGTAAGGGTTGACCTGTCTGGCGGTGTACTCATGTTTGAACTGCGGCCCAAGCATTTCTAAATCCCTCTCATCCTTGATGACGCCCTTAAAAGGAAAAAAGTCAAAGGTCAAATAAAGGTCAGACCAAATACAGGACAAAAGTCAGACTAAATAAAGGTCAAAGGTCGGACCAAATAAAGGTCAAAGGTCAAACCGAATAAAGGTCAAAGGTCAAATTAAGTGACAGGAAAACAGGGGATTATGTAAATCTCAAATCCAAAATTTGTGCAGTGACATCAACATTTTTTTAAAATCAAAAGCATTGAGCCCCTTTGATATGGACCTCAGCCTGTTTGTCCAGATCAATTCTAAGATTAGACGGATAGCTAGAGATTCTTCAGAATCAGGATCTTCACGGCCAAATTGTAATACCAGGGCTCGAAATAAAGATTTTTTCCAGGGAGCCCAATTGCATCTTCAAAAGCCACTTACAGGTGTTGTGTATAGAAACCAGTACATTTTTGGGCTCCCTGCAAAAATTTGAGGAGTCACTGGAGAATTCAAGGGATCCCTAGGCTCCCGGCACCCCCTACTACTTTCGAGCCCTCAATACATACAGAGTGACGCCATTGAGACCCTTACGGTCTATTGTATCAAAATGTCTACCCACACTGAGGGTGTTGCTACGTTGAGAAAGGTCAAAAAAAGATCATCAATAATGAGATGAATAAAGGTACACAACCACTTTTCTCCAAAACTTCATGATCCTCGTTTTAGATTTCTTTTACCCATTATTGCTCACAGCGACCAAAAGAAGCTGGACAGTTTTGATGAAGTCTTTCAGGTTAAAACATAGTTAGGAAGATATTTGATTGAGAAATGTTAAATAGAATGTACTATATAGGCAACAACTTTCCTTCAGATATTTTGTAAAATAATTATCAAATCATAAGTTATTTCCAAAAGTATTTTAGATCCAGACGACAATTTCTAAAGGAACTCTTAAGCATTCATGGGTTAAGGCTATAAAGGTGGCAATATCCAAGGAGTGAATAGAGGAATATTTAGAGGAATTGTTGGCTGGCAAAGCTCTGAATATTTTTCCTTCTAACATTTTCCCAAATACGCTTTAAAATTGTAAAATCTCATTGAAGCTGTGATGGTTAACCGAATAACAAATTTACCCAAAAGCTTTCCGCATATCTATTTTTTGTGATTTCTTCTGTAACAGAACCTTTTCCAAATATTTGAAGGAGAAATGTTGATAAGAACCAAAGCAAGCTCTCTTCTTCAAAGATGTTGTGAACTTAATGTTTATTATAAAGTTAATCTCAATAGTACCTTAACCTATTCATGCCTGGAGATCTCCTTAACCCATTAATGCTCACAGCGGCCAAAGGCAGCCTGACAATTTTGATGAAATCTTGCAGGCAAAAGCGTTATTAGGAAAATATTTGGAGAAATGTTAGAAAAAATATTACCAACAACACTCCTTCAATTATTTTGTGAAATCATTATCAATTCCAAAGTTATTGTCAAAAGTATCGAAGATCCAGACAACAATTTCTGGAGTAGCCCTTAAGCATTAATGTGTTAACAAGTGTCCTCTGGATGCATGATACTTTCGAAAATAACTCGATCATCAATTAACAAAAATATATGAAGGAGAATTGTGGGTTGAGTTCTGAATAACATTTCCCCTTCAAATATCTTCCTAATTATACTTTTTTGAGAAAGATATCATCAAAATGGTCAGGCGCTTTTGGCAGCTGAAATAGCACATTTTTGGGAATCTCCAAAAGTGAAAAGAAATATTTTTTTGAGAAATATATATTAGAAACTCGTCAAGAACTATCCTTGAAACATTTTTCCAAAATTTTAAGGTGTTTTCCAAAAGTATCACAGGTCCCAATAAACTGCTGTGGTAGCTCACCTTTGGCAGATATCCAAGTAGTCGCATGGCGTGTTCTTTGAGGAGTTTCTGTCGCTCCTCCTCGATGATCTGTTGCTTGAGAGACTCGAGACGTTCCTCCTCTTGGCGTCCTTCCAACTCGCGCTCGCGATCGGCGGCGTACTGCGAGCGTCGCTCCTCAAGCAGCTGCTCGACCGCACGCTTGTGCTCCTGCTGCTTCATACGACGCTTCTGCGCGTTCATCTGCTCGATGCGATCGTCCTCCGCGAACTTTGCAAGCATCTGGCGTCGATACTCGTCTTCTTCCTCTTTTTCGGCCTGCACTCGCATCTCCTTGTATCGGAGCTGATCCTGGTGCGTGCGTTGGAGCTCCAGACGTTGTCGTATACGTCGCTCCATTTCCCGACGTTCGCGTTGCCGCTCCGCCTCTTCCTGCTCCTCGAGATACAGCTCTTGCTGGACGCGTTCCATCTCTTCGCGCTCTTCTTCCTTGGCTGCGATCTTCAGCGAGAGGTCCTTCTGTACGCGAGCCTTCTCCTCGTCCTGGGCGGCCTTCTGTGCCTGGCGCTCGGCTTCGCGCTCCGCCTGCAGCGCCGCGTACGCCTTGATCTTCTCGTTCTCCTCGGCGAGCTTGTGCATCTCCACGTCCTTCCACTGCTCGCGCGCCGTCTTGAACTCCTCGATGTAGCGCTGAGTCGCCTGCTGCTTCTCCAGCGCGCGCTCTCGCTCCCTGAAACAAACAAACAAACAATGAGTTCAGTAACTGAGGGCAGCAAGTCCTTCCACTGCTCGCGCGCTGTCTTGAACTCCTCGATGTAGCGCTGAGTCGCCTGCTGCTTCTCCAGTGCGCGCTCTCGCTCCCTGAAATAACACATGATCAGCATCACTCATAGGGTATGAAAAATTTGTTTGTTTCATGTAACAGTCCGAAAAAAGGGTAGATACTAGAGCTGCACTCACAGAGGCAGATCAACTCATGAGCTCACCACCATTTTGACTCATGAGCTCGTGGATGCGCAGTTTTAAAAATAAATATTCATTATTCAGCCCACCAATAAAGAAAGAATTACTTACTGACGGAGAATTGCTAACATCATTTATATGGTTATTTCATTTTGAAATGTGCCTGCATAGAAGAATACATATCTATATTTACATATTGCTTTCTATAGAGCGGTACAAGGGTCAGTATAAAGCTTTTTTCACATCATTTTCAATTAACCAAATTAGCCACCAGCAGCAAAAGGGTTAACCCACCTCTGATCTTCCTCGTAAATCTTGCGTACGATTTCGTCAATCATCAATTTCTCCTTCAGGAACTCCTCGTAATTCTGTTGTTTCTTTAGTTCTTGATCCTGGTGAGAGAAAGAATAAGAAAATGCTGATATTTAATTTAAATGTATAAGGTTTTCTGGTGCCATTAATAGGTGTGTGAGAAAGCAGGCATTATTGATGTTACCCTAATGAAATCAAGATTATTATCATTATCATTGTTATTATTATTATTATTATCGTTATTATTATTATTATTATCATTATTATTATTATTATTATTTTCATCATCATTATAATTATCATTATTACTATTATTATTATTATTATTATCATTATTATTATTATTATTATTTTCACCATCATTATAATTATCATTATTATCATTTCATCATTATTATCATTATTATTATTATTATTATTATTATTATTTTCATCATCATTATAATTATCATTATTATCATTTCATCATTATTATTATTATTATTATTATTATTATCTTATCATTATTATAATTATCTTTATTATTATCATCATCATCATTATTATTATTACCAATTTTATCATTATTAGTGCATAACTGAGAGGAAGAGTAAAATCCTAAAAAGCTTCATATTTTACCTCTAGCTGTTTCTCGAGTTCCTGCTGGTATCGGACCATCTCCTCGTAACGTTGTAGATCCTGGTTTCGCTCGAGTTCCATCGCTCGTTCGTGTTCCTCCTTCATGTGACGTGCTATCTCCGAATCACGCGCCTGAAAAACACAGTCAGAAAATAATCTAACCGCACTCAGTGATTGGCTAAAAATGGACATTTTTGATAGGAAAAATATTGTGATATCCTGTTCTTTACACCTTTCGTATTCCTCTTTCATTAGGCGTGCTATCTCCGAATCACGCGCTTGATCAAGTCGGCGATATGTCGATTTATCATCCGAGCACTACTACCCACCTTCAGGTCATACTCCCTGGCCTCTTTCTCGGCTCGCTGTGCTGCCAACTCTTTATTCATATACGCAGCTTTCAACTTGGCCTCTAACTCCCGCAATTCTAGGCTCGTTTCCCGTATTTGTTGTCTCATCTTCTCATCTCGCTGGTCCTCAAGTTTGATTCGTTCTAATTCTTTGGCCATTCTCTCCTCCTGGTCTCTCTGCTGCTCCTTGATCACGCGATCACGCTCCGCCTGAAGTTATAATAATAATAATAATAATAATGATAATAATACACAAATATATCCTTGACAACACGATCCCGCTCAGCCTGAAATAATAATAATAATAATAATAATAATAATAGTAATAATAATAATAATACACAAATATATCCATGACAACACGATCCCGCTCCACCTGAAATAATAATAATAATAATAATAATAATAATAATAATACACAAATATATACTTGATGACAAAATCCCGCTCAGCCTGAAGTAATAATAATAATAATGATAATAATAATAATAATAATAATAATAATAATAATAATATACAAATATATCCTTGATGACGCGATCCCGCTCAGCCTGAAATAAACAAATATATCCTTGATAATGTGATCCCGCTCAGCCTGAAATACACAAATATATCCTTGATAATGCAATCCCACTCCGCCTGAAATACACAAATATGTCCTGGATCACGCGATCCCGCTCAGCCTGAAATACACAAATATATCCTTGATAATGCGATTCGTTCAGCCTGAAATACATAAATATATCCTTGATAATGCAATCCCGTTCAGCCTGAAATACACAAATATATCCTTGATATTGCAATCCCGTTCAGCCTGAAATACACAAATATATCCTTGATAACGCAATCCAGTTCAGCCTGAAATACACAAATATATCCTTGATAACGCAATCCCGTTCAGCCTGAAATACACAAATATATCTTGGATCACGCGATCCCGTTCAGCCTGAAATACACAAATATATCCTTGATATTGCGATCCCGTTCAGCCTGAAATACACAAATATATCTTGGATCACGCGATCCCGTTCAGCCTGAAATACACAAATATATCCTTGATAATGCGATCCCGTTCAGTCTGAAATGCACAAATATATCTTTAACAACACAATCCTGCTCAGCCTGAGATACACAAATATATATTGAAGTAGATCAGTAGCTAATTCTGGACAGGCAGAAATTTTGGAATCATTGTTTTGGACTGGCATTTTTGAAATCCTGACTAATACCCTGCTCCTATGTATGTGACATTATGCAGCAAAAAGGGAATATAGAATATAGAAAATAGAATATTAACACAGTTTTTTTATACATCAGCTTTATTAATTTCACTTATAATTTCATGCAATAAAAAGGAAAAAGAATAATGTGAAGATGTTTTTAGAATTTGTATTGGAAAATAGACAATTCAATCTATCAGCGTGCAACATAACCACTGGCCCCGTTGCAAGTTGCAAGTGATTTTGGCAAAAAACGGCAATGGGGCAAGCTGAACAAGACCCTGACTGGCCCCGCTTGGCAAGTAGTGTTTTGGGCAAAGTCCAATCTGACCTTTGTTTAATGAAGTGACGGGGCCAGAGGAAGTGCAGGCGGGGCAAGTCAATTTTAGGGGCAGCTTGCCCTGCTCAGAAAATAGTGTTTTGCAACGTATGTTGCACCCTGTCTATTAAAGTGAACTTTAATTTTTTTATATTACTGCCATCATATTACATACCTTTAGAATGGCCTCCTCCATTTCTCGCTCCTTCTTCTCCATCTGCATGCGGCGTATGAAGCGTTTATCCTCCACACGATCGTCACCGAGCATATTGGCCTCTAGGCGGCGCTCATGGGCGAGCTGTTTGACGCGATCCTCTCGCATTTCCTCCTGTCTGCGGGTCTGCTGAAGCATCTTCTCCTGCTGCCCGTGGGTCAAAGTTCTACGAACCGTCGTCTGAAAATACAGATTGGAATATTGAGAGATTCTATTAACCCATTAATGCTCACAGCAGCCAAAATCAGCCTGACAATTCTGACGAATTCTTTCAGGCTAAAACACAATTGGCAAAAATATTTGAAGGAGAAATGTTGATCACAACATTACCAACAACTCTCCTTCAAATATTTTGTAAAATCATTCTCAATTCAAAAGTTATTGTCCAAAGTATCATAGATCCAGACGACAATTTCTGGATGAACTCTAGTAAAGTAAAGTAATCATTCTTTCACAGGTCTCGAAATTAAGTTTTTTTTCAGGGAGCCCAATTGTATCTTCAAAAGCTACCATAAGGTGTTGTGTATAGAAACAAGTACATCTTTGGGTTCCCTGCAAAAGATTGAGGGAGCCGCAGGAGAATTCAAGGGAGCCCCCGGCTCCCCATAATTTCAAGCCATGTTTTAAGCTGATAAATTCTTACAAGAAACAGAGCTGCCAGGGCTCTTGGCCGACTGGGTCTATGGCTTAAAGTGCCACCCGAAGCACTGGAAAGCAGCAAGGAAATTGAAATTTCCTTTTCCACACCCCATCTGGTATTGAACCCGAATAGTCAATGCTGCAGCCAAGCGCGCTAACCACTAGACCAACTTGCTGTACAGTAGAATTCTAGAATGCAGCACAGTAGAATTCTAGAATGCAAATTTTAGCAGAAATAATATGATTATTCTGTCAAGTAAAGGGCTCGACGCTAACTGGCCAGGCCAGTTAAAATTTCCAAAAATGGCTAAGGACCAGTAAAAAAAGACCTCAACTGGTCCTACAGGGCCAGTAAACATTTGGGGACATTCTTGTTATAGTCTGTCTGACTCAAGTTTGGCAATCACTTTTCCCACTTTTTTGTGACAAAACGTTCGAGTTTGCCATCCAAACTTGGCAAACCTCTTTGGAGCACTACTACGTGCATATGTACACACATACTTTTTGTCTCAGCTCCGCAAAATGTTGATTTTGCTCATTAGTTCCTATTGTATAATTTGCACATTGCCGACACTACGATCTCGCATGTTTGTCTGTTAGGAACAATACAAACACGCGAGATTGTATTGTTGGCAATGGACACATTTTACAATGGCACCTAATCAGCAAAATCAACATTTTGCGGAGTTGAGACAAAAAAATATATTTACACATATACGTAGTAGTGCTCCTAACATGTTTGCCAAGTTTGGATGGAAAACTCGAACGTTTTGTCACAAGAAAGTGGCAAAAGTGATTGCCAAACTCAAGTCAGACAGACTATAACAAGTTTCCCATCAACTTGACAAGAATAAGTCAAATGTTTATAAAATAAATGAAGATGAAATAAAGAAAAATAAATGTTGGCTGTGGATTTTATGCAATGTTTTTTCTTTTTATATTTAAGAAAAATTTGTAGGACCAGTAAAGATTTTGCAGGACCAGTAGATCCTATGTGTTACCTGAGAGCAGTAGACAGGGAGTGGGCACTGTGCATGCATCATCAAATTTCGCTGCCTGGGCAACCTATCTGACCTAGATAGGATGACAGTCTGTATACCCAGCCAGCCAGTCAGTCTCTCTGCTGCTTGCTTACTGCACAAATCACGTGACCAATACCTCCCCAGGCTTCACCGCGTAACCCGAGGCGCACATACCCTAGGTACTAGCATGCTGTGCCTATTGGGTTGCGGATCAAGGGGATGTATTTCTCTGGTGTTACTGATCCCTCACAGGGCTAATATGGGTATGTGGTATGTGCATAGATACAAACATGTCTGTCTGTAATGCAGGATTGCAGCACAGCATGACAGTTGTCAAAAAGTTCATTTTAATTCTCTTAAAAAATTATATTTCAAAAATGTGTCTTTGCTACCAGAGGAATGTGTATTGTGTTATTATGAGGCCTGACAATGAATGGTTGATTAGCTGTCAGGTAAAAACCTAAAATCAAAAATGTTCTTTTATCTAACAAATTCCTACTAAAAGTAGATCTCTACTCCCCAAGACATCAAATGGAGACTAAACATGCAATACGCAGGAAAATCCATATGATCTTACCATTTTGAGTTTTTGTTTGTATTTTGAGGAAATAGTCTCCCTTTCCCCATTCCTCTCCTAACAGGTAAAGTTACTTCTTCTACCTGTATCTCAATATGGCGGAATTTTGTTATGGTCGTCGTCAAGAAAGATGTGTGGTCTCTAGGGGTGAGAAGGTTATAAAATACTATACGTATGAGTCAAATTCGTATCCTATCCTTCAACGCAATCAAATGTAAATTTAAGTTGAAAGAATATATCACTTTGTGTCCAAGATAAGCGATTTAGAATAAATAGGGAAACATTCTGTACTTTATAAACGATTCTCATTAAAAAATCCCCCCTAAATTAAAAGTGGAACAAACCTTTGAATCGCACTTGAGAACAGGGGGTGCTTTCATTAGTCTATAATTGCATGATATCATTCATAATGTTATTCTTATTATAAATCATACACTACGTTAATGAGAAAAGACGAAATAATAAATTATAAATATAAAAATAGTTACTCTGAATACTACTCTTAATTAATATACTGGGAACTATATAATATTCACTGCGGTCCTGGGAAATTAAGCCGACGCGACGCCATCTTTCTCGCCATCTTCAGCGAAATATTTATACCTTAAAGGATCGTATTAAATCCAAGTCATCCTTTAACTGAATCGATTGAGTATTGTATCCTTTCAGAATATATACTGTCAAGATTTGAGTGAGTGCGAAATTTCGACCGTATACCCATCAAGTAATACACATCTTTAGGGTAAACATAAGCGAGTCCCCATTGTTTTGAAGGAAAAGGGGGAGTGGCCATAACTTGGACACAAAAACATCCAATGATGAGCACATAAGGACATCGATAATATAAGATTTGCACTGTTAATGATAAATGTATGGGATTTCCAATATACCAAGTAGCATTTGTAACTCAATTGACAATGATGGTATAGAGAATAAGCTTTCCTACACGCCTTTGTTACAACTTCGAGTGTAAAATGCTGAGTTGGCACTTTTGATTTGAATTGCTTAAATGCCTTACTAGAAAAGCTAGACAAAATAGTACCCAATCTAATTGATTCACTTCATGTAATTGTTGTTTTGTTGGTTTTAACATGAGATGCATGATTTTAATCCCTCTAATGACCGTTCTTATTCTATAATCTGCCACTTTCGAGGACCTGTGTCAGTGTGTGCATCCCATGACCCCAGGGTATTTAAATGCATGGTACTGGGGCCAGTTGCACCAACGTGATTCAGGCTCAAACTCAGGCTCAAGTCTCAACTTGATTGTCTACAACAATAGCATCTATTGTTGTAGACAACCAAGTTGAGCCTGAGTCACGTTGGTGCAACTGGCCCCTGATGTATAGATAGATAATCTTTATTTCAAGTTGGTAATCATTTTACAATGTAAACACGAGCTGCCAGGGCTCTTGGCATACTACGTGAGCTGACTATGTGAAAGGAACATTGTGTCTCTAGCCATGCCAAATAGACAATCTGAAACAGTTATTTAGGTATTAGGATTAGATTGGGAATAGGTTATTTCATAACCTTAGATGACCAAACACAAGTGGATTCGAAACCAGCCGGTCAACCTGAACATGCTAGCCTCAACCAGCGTCAACTAATAGCCCAAAATTGATGCCCAGCTGATGGTGGAGATCAGGATTCTCTGTAATGTAATCGATACGAGAGCCCTGATTGGTCCTTTTTCCCACGTGACCTCGCGCTACTGCCAGGCAGTGATTCTTGGCATGAGTCCAGCATCTCACTATAGCGCATATAGTAATTGATATCTCGCTACATATCCATTCTTTTCTTTATCCAAGTTCATAACCTAAAGTTCACAATTGTCAATTGTGACAACGTTTAATGAGTGAAATGTTTTCCTGTTTATTGACAGTATTGTATGTACAGAGATATACAATTAATCTGTTGATCACATAGTTTTATTCCTTGATGGTTTGTTTTCCAGACATTGCGAGAGAAGATACCAGCTACTAGGAAGAATATGGCTTCAGCGGGTGTTCCACAAAAAATCGTGCTGAAAAGCACAACAAAAATGTCACTTCATGATCGGTGAGAACCACATTGTTTGCAAGTTTGTTGGCTTTCTAGTTGATAAGTCGGTTGGTGAGGCAGGTCGATAGTGTTGTTCTTCACAATGACACTAGGAGGCGCTTGGCCAGCGAGGCCGAAAATACCACCATAGAAATACCTGACCTCAGCCAGTGTTGAGTGTAACACCGACATAGAAAATAGATGAAGTGCAGTGAAAATATAGCGCGCATGATCTTTTTGCCAAGTACCAAGTTGCCAACCCCACCATTCCTCAAAGTACTTAAAAAGAGCACGTTAAATGGTTATATATATATCGCTTGAAAGCTGTGTATTTAATGCCTGTTAAAATTTAATGATATCTATGAAGTCATCCTTTGCATGGAGTTTTATTCACCGCTGCTCTGTAATAATAATTTGGCTATAAAGTTTTATTGGTACCAAACTTGCGTTGACCATGCCAACATCATGCATTGTTCAGGTTCTCACCCACAGGTGGCGCCACCTCAAGGCGAGAGATGATCCGGCCCACCCTGTTGCCCTGTCCTGATTGGCGGTGAAACACCACACGTAAGTGGCGCTACTGGTGCGGGTGGACGGAGATTGCGAGAAGAGCACCATGTCGCCGCCCTGGTGGTGCGTAGTTGCGGTCGTAAGTGGCGAGGCATTCCCCGGAGCGTTCCCGTGTGTCCTGCAGCAGTTCGGCTGCGTGTCGTAAGAGGCACAGGGTTCTGCTCAACTTGTCTGTCCTCCAGCACATCTCGGTGAATGAAAGCGAGATTCATGACTTTCTTTTTCCTCCTCTTCTTCAGCCTTTAGAACAGATCTTCACGATCGCACCTTTCTCTTTTTTTTCTGTCGACATGACTTCCTTCCCCCTCTTTATTCTTTCAAATAGATCTTGATTGCATCTTTCTCTCTCTTCTATATTTGTCCGCTGATATTGTTATCAGAGATCCACTGTGCCCCCATCATCACATTTTCATTTATAGTTGTCCCTTCTCAGATATACATGTAGTTAAAGGTGAAAGCAAGATGACTTAGAACTTCCTTTTTCTTCCTTTCGAACAATTCTTTTTAATCGCATCTTTCTCTTAATTATAAAGTTGTCCTCTGAGATTGTTATCAGGGATCGACCGTGCCCCTTTCATTACATGTTAGGAATTTCGATCTAACAACAACATATGCATAAAACTACTGTTTTGCAGTTACAAAGTATATTATATACCAGTGTCTTAGCCAGGATTTAGAAACTGGGTGCCTAAAATTGGCAGTTGTAAAATGTTTGTGCGTCCAAATTTTTAAGGGGGATCAAAATATACTCATATTTCATCCATAAACATGTATAAATTCACCAAAATAAGGCATGTCATTAAACAATGTCATGGAAATTATAAGGAGATAATAAAAAATCAATAATAAGCTTGAGATTGAGATTTTTAGAAAATCCACACAAAACAATTTGGTATCTGGTGCTATCTATCTAGACTATTTTCACAAGTCTCAGCTACACATTGATTTAACATGTGAATTTATCATGGACTTAACATCATATCAGGGTGTCAGGGACTTGGCCAGGACCTGTCCTGCCTGTCTTTTGAACAGGCATTTTCCTGAAAAGCTCCTTTTTTGGACAGGCAATTGTGACTTCTTGGGGTTAATAACCAAATAGTTTACTAAGGAACCATCTTTTAAGGCACAGCTGAAGTGTAAATTCCATATTTGACACAATATAGACTATTAAATGTAGATAGTATAATTGAAGTAGATTAGTATCTAGATCTGGATGCGCAGAAATTTTGGAATTGCTGTTTTGAACAGGCATATTTTTTTGACATCCTGGCTAAGACCCTGCATTACATACATACATTTAATTAGGGAAAACTTGTACTTCAATGAACAACTATCTTGGGCAAACACATAAATACTCAACATATTTTGACGACATCAAGATTAGAAGTTCAACACATTGGTTCCATACTTCATTATCGCTCATCTTGGTTCCATTTCTCATTTCTCTCCTTTCAGTAGCAAATTCCTTTCTGAAACCTTCATTGTTTTTCCTTGCTTCAATTTTTGGTATTCAAATCAAGTTACATGATATATATTTCGCATGATACAACCTTAAAACTGAAGGCAGGTTTAAACAGAAAAAAATCACTTTTTGAAATATCAAATGTTTGGCTCTAAAAATACATCATTTTAATGATGAGGAGAATTAATCCAATTTTGTAACAAAAAAGTCATTCCTTATGATTGATGTAATGAAAATATTCTGTTGAATTGATTCAGTCTGGGGCATGGCAGAAAGTTGCAAGTGACTTCAGGTTATGTGGAGTCTTTTTCTGAGTGCGACTGGCTAGTCATGGCTTAGCCGAAGTATGGCAGAAAAAGTAACGAAAAAATCAAAATTCCATTTTCTAAATTTTTAAATTGATATTTCAAATGAGATACTATTCCTGCCTGAGGTCGATGTTCCTTACTCCAGGATTTCTTTCCTGTAAGGAAAAAAACACACAGCCTGGAGATGGCTTGAGTGAGTAAGTGCCAAGGTTTAGTCATGTTTACAACAAGAATAGTTTATATGTACCATCCATGTATTGACCATTGTTCGAGAGAGGGCAAAGGTCGTATGCAAATGAGCTGTTCCACGGAGCTGCCATTGGTCGCGTGGTGGAAGAGGGGGCGTGGCTCCGTCGACCAATCGTGTGTTTTGCTGATACCCATCCCACATTTTCCACCAATCAAGCTTCACAAATATCCAGCCTCTGCGTCCGCCACAGCAGCCATCTGGGCAGCCACAGCAGCAGCAGGTTCGCGCCCGCATGTCAGCCCTGACGCAGGCCTCGCAGAAAAACAGGCGGCTCGCCCAGCAGATGGCTAACAGGCCTGCCGTGCAGGCTGCTCTCAAAATCAAGAAGGTGAGTATTATAGAGTTGTATAGGCATAGAAAAAAGTTTTTCCTGTAACAGTCAAAAAAAAGGGAAGGAAGGTCGGTAAAAAGATTTTTTTTTTTTGGGGGGGGGGGGGTATTATTTTTTTGTTCAAAAATGTGTGTTTTATCCATATTTCATGTTGATTAGAAGTTGAAAGGGCAGAAAAAACTGAAGGGTAGGGATCTCTCAGTAAAAATTCTTGTTAGGGTATGGTTACAGGAAACAAACAACTTTCTGTTTGGCCCTATATCATTTCAATACAAAATATACTGTTACCATATATACTAATACATACAAATACAAAGTATACTGTTTCTGTCTAACACAGGGTCTGACACTGAGATTTCAGGCTAGGGGCCCGAAAAGGTCTTCCGATAAATTTAGTGGTCAAAAACAGTATTTCTGTATTATTATGTATACTAATTCAGGCCCCTAGTCTGAAAAAACTAGGGGCCCACAGCAAAATCTAGGGGCATATATATAGATGCCCCTGGGAAAGTCGAACCCTGCTTACATACATATATGTTATGTTTCCTTGACAAGTATCGTCTGGACTTGAAGTACTTATCAAAATAACTTCCAAGTTATGCATAAATTGGAAAAATACTTGAATAAGAGTTGTTAGTATGTTTCTGATCAACATTTCTCCTTTAAATAATTTCCTGAAAATTAACCCATTCATGCCTGCAGCACCCATAAACGCCTTTCTATTAACCCATTAATACTCACAGCGGCCAAATCTTTCTGGCTTTAGCAAAATTGGCAAAATAATTGAAGGAGAAATGTTGATCAGAACATTGCCAACAACTCTCCTTCAAATATTTTGTAAAATCATTCTCAATTCAAAAGTTATTGTCAAAGGTATCTTAGATCCAGACAACAATTTCTGTAGGAACCTTTAAGCATTAATGGGTTAAGGTGATAAATCTAGAAGAGCAGTGCCGGAATTGTGGGCAGGGTGTCAAATCTGAGGATTCATGAAATTTGGGAGTCAAAAGTCAGTTGCTCATTTTCCAAAAACAATCATACCAACCCTCTATATTGATATTAACATAGCAAGACAAGTTTGCTTCTTTATATTATTTAATTACCTGGGAAGAATTTCGAATTTAGAAACTCAAGTTTCCACTCAAAGAATAATAAGAAAAGTGTAGTTGTCTTTCATGTGTATTTTAGGATTATATCATCAAAAATATAGTATGATACATAGGGTTCGGATAAGAAGAGATTTTTTGAATCGATTGATTGAAAAATATTTCGAACAATTAATCGATTCGGTTCGAGTTTTACGGCCACATTGCCGTAATTTTAAGGCAAACGATTTCAAACATTATGGTGCCGCGGCATGCGCCGGCACATGACAGGCACACATGCGGTGTTCTTGATGAATCGGTGCACCAAATACGGCACAATAGATTTGTTTACCCTTGAGTGTTGACACGGTGCCGTTTCGTGTCACTTAAACGAAAGTTTTTTGTCAATTTTGGCCGCATAATTTCACAAAATTTCTTCAGAAATTTCACATTTGAAATAATCGATTATTTCAAATGCCGTTCGAACGGGTCGAGTCGGCCTCAGCTCAACAGAATGCTTGAGTTCTCGCTTAATCGTCCGACCACTAATGATACATGGAATCCACTCTGGCTTTAAAGTGTAATTCTTCCCTCCTCCTGCAGAAGAGTCTTCAGCAGCGACTGGGTAAGGGTAACATCAAAGCGAGGCTGAACCTGTCTGCGGGGCCAGGAGGAGCCAGAGGTCGCGGCGGCGGCGGAGGAGGAGGAGGTCGGGGGTCGGCGAGAGGTCAGCGGGGGTCGCCGCGAGGAGGGCGTGGACGGGGCATGCGGGGAGGACAGCGTGGGATGAGAGGAGCCGGGTCGTTACAGCGGCTGAACAGCACGGGATCCAGCGGCGCCGGGGACGCAGGGTTCCGCGGGGGACAGGCCGTCAGGAGGGGACGGGGTGGACGATTCCAGAGGGCACGAGGTATGAGTAATGATTTGAGTGGTAATAATGATAATGATGATGGAAGAAAGATGATTATACAATGCTGAGGCTACTTTCCTCCGAAATACAAGGATGCAAAGATTTTTGAAAGACATCTTAACCCTATCATCTTGGTATTCATTGGATAGCTCTCAATGAGTACTCTCAGATGAGTAGCCATATGCCAGGGTTTCAATCATTTTCCATGATTTTTGCATAAGATTTCTGAAAAACATCTTAACCCTATCATGTTGGAATTCATTGGATAGCTCTTACTGAGTACTCTCAGATGAGTTCCCATATGCCAGGGTTTCAATCATTTTCCATGTTTTTTGCATAATTTTGTAATGCCCAAATTAGCCACCAGCAGCATAAGAGATAATGAGCATAGTAGTAAAAATGATGAATTAATAATGATAATGATGATGGAAGAAAGATGATCTATGTACATTGCTGAGGCTACTTTCCTCCAAAGCGCAAAGGAAGTAAGATTTTTGAAAACCCTCTAAAACCTATCATCCTGGTATCCATTGGAAAGCTCTTGCTGAGTACTCTCAGATGAGTACCAATGTGCCAGGGTTTCAATCATTTTTGTTGTTTTTTGCATCATTTTGTATTGGCCAAATTTGCCACCAGCAGCATGAGGGTTAAAGATTAATGTGTTATATTTGTTTGTTCCTTGAAGGTGGTGGTTTTGGAGGGCGAGGAGCGACGAGGGGATTTGTTAAAGGCTTCCGTGGGGCGCGCGGCCAATTCAACAAGTAAGTAAAATGAACAAGATATTTCGCCACCAAACTTTTTGGATAACTTCCTGATTATTCTTAATGGAAGTTACCTAACATGGCGGCGGGCCATCAATCTCCAGCAACATTCACAATTGAATTGATTTGATCCTTTTTAACTGCAATAAATGGTTGCGGCCATAGTGGCCAAAAGCAGCCCTCAATTGATAGGGGATTAGTTTCATCTTATTTTGGCATCAGATATTTTCTGCGAACAATGGCCACGATCAACCAGCAAAATATTAATCAATAAAAATTATCATGATTTTCCGAGAATAATAATAGTAATTGATAAAAAAATTAGATTGTCCCTCTTTTGCTAGATTATACAGTATATCTCCACATAATGGCTTTATCTAAGTTTTATATCTAAGAGATTTTTTTTTGTCACAAAGGCATCTTAGTGACAGGCGATAAAAAGGTGCCGAGTTTGTCCTCCCAGTAAGGCCACTCCAATTTAATTACTTGTCTTACAAGCTTTTTTTGGAAAAAAAATCCTGTCAGACTCCAAAAAAAAAGAAAAAAAATGTCACTTTTGGTGTCTTACGGACGAAAGTGGTTTTGAAATTTTCTGTCAGACTCCAAAAAAAAGTTTTAAGAATATTCTTTGTAAGGGTGATTCAAGCAACTACAGGAAGCTATCATTGCTCTAGTAGAGCCTCACACCTGAGGAGGTATACCTCCCACCCTTCAGGTTACAGGGATTAATTGATTGATTGATTTTATTTAGTTGAGAATAGGCTGGTAGAAACATATCGCTACCAGTCCTAGTCGACAGACTCTAAAAAAAAAAAATAATAATAAAAAAAGTCACATTTTTCAACTTTTTTTTTTATTCCAAAATGACTCATTTCCTACCTCCTGAGCACGTAAGACAAGTAAATAAATTGGAGTGGCCTAAAAAAGACTTAAAAGGGGAGGACCGTAGATTCTCAGTAATTTCGGACACTTTTCAATAAGTTTTCATGAATTTTCATGGGTTGAGGATGGCCCATGTTTTCTGAAAATACTTTGATTTTGTATCAGCAAGATTTACAGCTAGATCAATAAATATTTTGTGAAAGGGCGACTGGCAATAAACCCTTTTTCCCATTAGTTACTGTTGAATGGCTAATTTTTCTGTGAGTTTATTTTTCCGTTTTTTTTCCAAATGCTTTCAAACGGGAATATACAACAGGAAAAAGCAATACAGTACATGTCTGGACTTAATAAACACAGAGAAATCCTTGTCCTTACACAATAATATTTACTTTTTGCTATAATGAAATTAAAAATCTACATAAAACAAGAAATTTAGAAACGGAAAAAACATATGTCCTCTCTTCGGAAATATTAGAAACGGAAACACCCAAAAATGAAAAATAAGGGAAAATTGTTACACGGAAAAATTAGCCATTCTACAGTATTTTGCAAAACAATTATAGTGGCTTAAATTCCTAGTGATCTAAATTTCGCAGAGTTTATGGTACCCCAATTATCATCTTATCCCATTTCCACTCAGAACAGGTCTGATTATTTCGGAAATATTATACTTAGAAAAAGAAAAGAATGCTTTATGAAATACATTTGAAGGAAAAATGTTCATCACAAGCCCCACAACAACTCTTTTTCAAATCTTTTGCAACCTTCTGCATAATTCCTGAGTTATTTCATGTAAGTGTGAGAGAAGATGACGATGACATCTAAAGAAACACAGCGGCCAAAAGCAGTCTGACCATGGTCTTAGCCAGCAGGGCGTCTAGGTGTCTTTTTCGACACCCAAACCCTTAAAAAGCATCCCTCAGGACACCCAAAACTTTTTGTGAGAAATTGTTTAAAATGTCAAGCTCAAGCATATAATTGAATTTTTTCATCTCCATATAATTCCCATGACATTGTTTAAGGATATCATGCCTTATTTTGATAAATTTATACATGTTTATGGTTGAAATCTGTGTATATTATGGCCCCCCATAAAAATTTGGACGCCCAAAAACTTTACAGTAGTCAATTTTGGGCACCCAGTTTCTAAATCCTGGCTAAGACCCTGAGTCTGACAATTTTGATGAACTTTTGCAGGCAAAGGCCATGTTGGAAAAATATTTGAAAGAGATATGTTATTCACTATAATACCATCAACTCTCCTTCAAATGTCATGTAAAATCTCTCCGAAATTTCAAAGTTATTATCAAAAGTATCCAGACGACAATCTCAAGCATATCTCATAACCATTAATGGGTCAAAGAATATTTGTTCGTTGGAATTTATTTTGGTCACTTTTTCTGCCACATTGTGGCTAATTCCTGACTAGCTAGTTGTAACTAGAGTACCCGGCGAAAACCACCGCCTAACCCCAAATCACTGGCAACTTTCTCACATGCCCCGACCGGGATTCAAACCCAGGCAGTGGTGAGAGACAGTTAGCAGTCAGTGGCAACGCCTTAGGCCACGCAGCCATCAGGGCAGTCCATTTGTTTGATGGAGCACTTATGCTATGTCCCCACTTCAGTCGCTCTGATGAGTTTGGCGGTGGCGGTGATCGTAGGGGGCGTGGTCGCAGCCCGTACCGCGGCGGCGGGCGTGGAGGGAGAGGAAGGAGCAGAGGCAATGAGTAAGAATTTCTGCAGCAGCCGGGCGCCAACCTGACTTGATGAAAAACACAGTGTGTGAAGTCAGGCTCCTACTGCTACTACTACTACTACTACTAACTACTACTATTACTACTATTATTTCTACTACTGCTACTACTACTACTACTACTACTACTACTACTACTGCTACTGCTACTACTACTACTACTACTACTACTACTACTACTACTACTATTATTTCTACTACTACTACTACTTACTACTACTACTACTACTACTACTATTATTTCTACTACTGCTACTACTACTACTACTACTGCTACTACTACTACTATTATTTCTACTACTACTACTACTGCTACTACTACTACTACTACTACTATTATTTCTACTACTACTACTACTACTACCACTACTACTACTACTACTACTACTACTACTACTACTACTACTACTACTACTTCTACTACTACTACCACCACCACCACCACCACTACTACTACTACTACTACTACTACTACTTCTACTACTACTACTACTACTACTACTACTACTACTACTACTACTACTACCACCACTATTATTCTACTACTACTACTACTACTACTACTACTACTACTACTACTACTACTACTACTACTACTACTACTACTACTACTGTTACAACCGTGGCAAGTTGTTTTTGGATACTCTTCACAACACTGTGATCATCAAGTTGAGTGCATGCCTGGTCTATTAGAGGTGATTGCATGGAGAGAGCCCCTCCCCCAGAGAGCTAGTAGCCGGAACTGTGCTCCTACCAGCAATTAATGATATTACAGGTTTCTGTTTGTAGATAAAGAGGGCAGCACCAGTACTAATGCTTGGCTTCTGTTCTGCTGTAGAGACGGACCGGCGTGTGTGCATTAGGCATCCCTTAATCCTTCCAATGCTGAGGCTACTTTCATCCAAAGTACAAGGATGTAACGATTTTTGATAACCATCCAAACCCAGTCATGTTGGTACTCATTGGATAGCACTCGCTGAGTGCTCTCAGATGAGTACCCATTTGCCATGGTTTCAGGCATAATTCAGGTTTTTTGCATCATTTTGTAATGACCAAATTCGTAACCAGCAGATAAGGGTAAATAATCAGGGATTGACCTTAACCCTTATGCTGCTGGTGGCTAATTTTGCCAATTCAAAGCGATGCCAAAAACCTGAAAAATGACTGAAACCCTGGCAAATTGGTACTCATCTGAGAGTGCTCAGCGATAGCTATCCAATGGATACCAACATGACAGGGTTTCAATGGTTTTCATAAGTCTTTGCGTCCATGTGCTTTGGACGAAAGTAGCCTCCGCATTAAAAAGGGTTAATGGTTGATAAGGGGCATTTTGCCCGTGGAGCATGTGATTTTGCAACCAGATATTAAAATAGGAGCAAAGTTTGTGAATGGACACTTAGTCTAAGCCAGCAGGGTCTCTGGACACTCAAGATCGGCCATTAGGACACCCAAAATTCTTGAGGAATTTCTAAAAATGTCAATTTCAAGCATATAATTGACAATGTTCACATTAACATTCAAGGATATTGCATAAGGATATTATGTCATATTCCAATGAGTAAATTACATATTCAGGGTTGTAATTTGAATGTATTGTGGTCTTCCTTAAAAAATTGGACACTCCAAAATTTTACAATTGCCAATTTTGAGCACTCAGTTTCTAAATTCTGGCTAAGACCCAGAATGGACATGTCAATTATCAACTGGAACACTTAGAGATTTTTTTCATTTTTCTACAATTTTTATCTCCCCCTCATTTTACCTATATGTCCTGATATACCCAACTGGTATTTTAGTCCCAAATCTTTTGCAGTGTTGGGACACAGGAAGCATTTGAAGCACTATACAATGGTCTAATATTTAGAGCACATCTAGTAGCTTACTTTGAAAACTCTGCAACCCTGTATCAGACGACCTTCAGTCCTGTTCCAAGGTCATGTGAAGGTCGGGTGTTCTGTTGCAGCATGGCCTATCATTAGAAATGCATTGGTGAATTATGGAGAATAAGCAATATTCCTTTCCTCCAACATTTTTTTACAGCTGACCCTTTAAACTCCATAATCCTATATTCTGTGACCTTGATTTGTGTGCACAGTGAAAGAAATATGTATTCCAAGTTCCTCTCCAACACATCTTTTCCAAATAGTCCTTTTAAGTTCCCTATCCCCACCCTTGCAATTCTATCTCCACTGTCATTGGTTCATGATCCCAAGGTCGCATAAAGGTGTCAAATATCTGTTGCTGAGTGTCAGTGTGCCATAGGAAAATGAGCCAACCCATCTTTTCCGATTAATCCTTAATTGAAGTTCCCTATCCCAACCTTTGCAATTCTAAACCATTGACCTTGGCACATGATCCCAAGGTCACAAGAAGGTGGCAGGTTTTATGGCTGAGTATTTATGTGCCATATGAAAATGAGCCAAAATTCCTCTCCAGCCATATTTTCCAATTTGGTCAGTGAAGTCCCCCCCCCCCCCCCCCCCCCCCCCATCCAAAAAAAAATCCTTCATCTTAAATGACCTTGCTTCCAAGGTCACACTAAGGTCACAAGTCTTGTGGCTGAGAACATTTGACCTTTCAGTAGAAATGCACTCATGGGAGAAATGAATTTCTCCAGCTCATATTTCCTTGATAGCAATTTTGATGAACCTGCATATCCTCCTTTTATGGAATCCATTGAATTTCATTGCATGGAAATAGAGTAGACGTTGCCTGTAAAGTTTTGGGTATTTTGTTTCCCTTTTGAATGCCCCGATTGCAGTATGACTGGATATGAGTTGAAATTTACTAAAACTTAGTTGTTATTATTTGTTTCATTTTGTTTTCTGGTTTGGTGGTTTTGTGTTCAACTAATATTCTCTTTCAGATTCAAAAAAGTTATGATCATAGTTTGTGTGCTCTTAAAAAAATATATCCTGTTATTATGTTTTCAGATAACTGAGGGTCATTAGATATGTTTGTTAATTATTTCCAAATGTTTCATGTAACCAAGATTTGCTAAAATAGATGACAGAATCATGTATGTTGTATGTATAGGAGAAATTTAAAAAGAGAATAGAGTGATTATTGTGAGCATAATTTTCAGGGACCGTTCCATTTGTACCTTATTCATTTGCAGACCTGTGAGATGTGAAGTCATTTCTCCTGGTCAGGGACTTAGCCAGGACCCGTCCTACCTGTCTTTTGGACAGGTAGTTTCCTAAAAGAATCTCCTGTTTGGACAGGCAAAAATTTCTATGATGATTTTTCAAGTTTGACTTTTGGGGTGTAATAACCATATATTTCTCTAACAAACCATCTTCTAGGACATAGCTGAAGTGGAGATTGCCCCTTTTGGCACACTAAGCCATTAAATGTAGCCGGTATAAGGATTTGAAGTAGATAAGTAGCTCAATCTGGATGGGCAAATTTTTTTAAATTGCTGTTTTGGACAGGCATTTTTGAAATCCTGGCTAAGATCCTGCTCCTGATCCCAAGGTGTTCACATTATTGAGATTTCACTGTGTACCACCCGATGCCTGTGATTGTGAGCATAATTTTCAGGTTCCATTTACAATATATACATTCAGAGACCTATAAGATGTTCATCTATTTCTCCTGTTTCCAAGGTGGTCACATTATTCAGGTTTCACTATATATCACCTGATTGTGAGCCTGATTTTCAGGTTCCATTTGTAATATATACATTCAGAGGCCTCTAAGATGTTCATCTATTTCTCCTGTTTCCAAGGTGGTCACATTATTGAGGTTTTACTATATATCACCTGATCGTGAGCCTGATTTTCAGGTTCCATTTGTACCATATACATTCAGAGACCTCTGAGATGTGAATTCATTTGTTACTGGTCCCGAGGTGTTCACAGTTTTGATGTTTCACCGTATTTCCCTTGATGATCAAGATTGACTAATCGCAAACCCGTGATTGGTCGATCTCAGTCGTAATGATCTGATAGGGATGTGACGTTTATTGTAATTAGTATTGTTGATAATTATTGTGATGTGAATATTATAATTGTATGTTTTATATTAACTTGTATGAGATAATGTGATTATTATAGTTGTATGTTTCAGATTAACTTGTATGGGATAATGTGATTATTATTGTTGTATGTTTCAGATTACGTGGCACAACACGTGGGCGTGGCACTCGGGGGCGTGGCTTCGCGGGCCGTGGTGGGCGTGGCCGGGGTGAAGGTCGCGGCGGGGGCAGAGGTCGCGGTGGCGGAAGAGGTCGCGGGGGAGCGAACCCCAACGTGAGCCGAGAACAGCTGGACAATCAGCTGGACGAGTACATGAGCAAAACGAAGGCTCACCTGGACGCAGAGCTCGACGCCTACATGGCTCAGGCTGAAACAGACTGAATACAGGGCGCGGCGTGATCAGAACTCTCCAGTAGAAAAAAGATAAAAATGTCACTGCATTTTTTCTATGGCAGTGATCGGAACTCTAGTGAAAAAAGACAAAAATCTCACTAATTTTATTGTATGGCAGTGATCGCAACTCTCTAGTGAAAAAAGACAAAAATCTGACTACATTTATTGTATGGCAGTGATCGGAACTCTCTAATGAAAAAAGACAAATATCTCACTGCATTTATCCAATGGCGGTGATGGGAACTAGTAAAAAAAAGATAAAACTGTCAGGCATTTATTCTATGGCAGCGATCGGAACTCTCTTGTGAAAAAAGACAGAAGTCTCACGGCAATTATGCTATGGCAGTATTTGTTTCAATGATGGCGACGTGACATGATCGGAACTCTCCAGTGAAAGAAGACAAAAATCTCACTGCATTTATTCTATGTCAGTATTTGCTTCAATGATGTCGGGTGGGATAGTTTAAGGCTTGGAGAACAGGGGACGTGCAAAAGTGTCTGAAGACCAGTGAATGGCCCACACAGTGAACTAATATCAAAACAGGGCAGGCAAATCTGCAATTAATCCTAAATTTCTTGGGATTATGAGTTAGGGGCCAGCCATACCCCTGATATTAAACAATGGAGTTGCCCTAAAAATCAATCGGGCCCAATTCCTATTTATTTCCAATTTCTCTTAGAAGGTCATTAAACATGCTTTTCTTTCCTTGTACAATATAGATGAGAACACAAAATCTGAGGATTTAGTTGGTGGTTGTAGATTTGAATTGAAATGACCATATCTTGTTTCCTGTTGGACTGCTAGTACAGGTGAACTTGAATATGACGGACCACTGTACAACAGATATGCTTGGTCCCAGTCCGATGCATAATAAGTATTCGTCATATGTATATGACGGATTTCGCATATGACAAACCAATTTTCATGGGTTCAGGGTGGACCATGTTTTCTGAAAATACCTTGGTATTATATCAACAAGATTTACAGCTAGTTCCATATTTTGCGAAATGGCAACTGGCGATAGATTTAGGGCTGCCCAGATTTCCCATGAATTATTTTGCAAAATAATTATAGTGGTACAAATTTTTTCAAGGTGGTCTAAATTTCCGAGAATTTATGGTAGTAGCAGACATCTCTGAGAGTGCAATGACCTCGTTGTCATGTCTGGTTTAGTATACTCATGTGTCACCATGCAACAAGTACTATAGATTCACAATAGATTGTGTAGAGTAAATTTTGCGAATTTACAGAAAATCAATTTTTGCGTCCAAGGCTAGAGGCTAAACGCTAAAAAACGCAAAAATTAAACTAACACAATCTTTTACGAATTTACTGTATGTCATCTCATTTAGTTCACCTAGAGATAAGAGAATGAATATGTATCATGTACTTAAAGCAAGAACATCTGAATCATCAGATTGATCCATTAATGCTCACAGCAGCCAAAAGCAGCCTGACAATTTTGATGAAATCTCGTACGCAAATGTAAAGTTTACAAAATTTTTGAAGGAAGAATATTAAACAGAACATTACTATCTACTCTGACTCAAACATTTTGCAAAATCGTCCTTAATTTCGAAGTTATTATCGAAAGTATATAAGATCCAGACGACAATTTCAAGAGTAACTTTTAAGCATTAATGGGTCAATAGTGCGAAGATGAAGGAAGTTGATTGAACCAGGTTTACCATCGGGACCTGAAATATTCATGTATTTGACCAGTAGTTCATAGATATTTAGGCTTTTGCCAGCTTTTTCAAGAGGTATAAATCAAGTCTCAAATTTCATGCTAACAGTTTTATTCTAAGAGGGTAGTGAGCACATCAAGAAGCAGGGGATAAGCCAGGATTGAGAAATCAGGTGGCTAAAATTGGCAATGCTAAAACTTTTGGGCCTCCTATTTCTCAATGGAGATCACAATATACTCTTATTACAACCGTTATCATGCATTTACTTATTGAAATTAGCCATAATAGTTTTATAGTGTCATGGGAATTGTATCAAAATGAAAAAAATGTATGTGCTTGAAATTGACATCTTCGAAAAAAAAATTTACAAAACATTTTTGGGTGTCAGGAGATGCATTTTGAGGGTTCGGGTGTCCAAATGATGCCCAGACACCCTGCTTAGGGGTTTTCCACAATGAATAAGTATTGAATAAGGACAAGGGTTTTCACAGTAGGTGTTCATATGTCCTTGATTTTCACACTGAGTCGTCACGATTTTAGTTGCATTCTCTTAAATCAGTTTAAGTCTTGTTGGTGAACTTTTATTATGTGTGTTTTTTCTTTACTACATTCTAAGACTTCTAAGAGCTGTTTATTTTAAGAGATATTGGTGACTCATCCGCATTTACGGCCCAGTGAAGGTTTTTAGTTGTGTAAGGTCGTAGCTTCATTCTTTCAGAAATTGTAGCACTTGGTGCCTGTGTTTGAGTGATAAAAACAGGCACTTGGCAAACATTTTATGTGTATTTATTTTAATCATCAATTGAGAGTCTCATCGAAAGATTTGATAATAAACTGTAAATACCTATCAATGTGTTTGGTTTTACTGCTGTTTATTCCTTGTACTTATCGTAATAATAATAATAATATTGTCATTTGATATTGCGCCCTTTCCATATAAACATGCTCAAAGGCGCATTACATTCATTGTCAGAGGATAGATGTTGATATCCACATAGTTATTTGATAAATACATCTTTGAACAGATGTGTTTTCAATTGTCGTTTGAAGATTGCCACACTCCCAGCTGCCCGAATATTATTTGGGAGCTGATTCCATAGTTTTGGGGCACAGGCACTAAATGATCTGTCACCGTAGGTTTTCATGTTGGTTCTCGGCTCGCAGAGTAAGTTCTTGGATGTTGATCTCAGTGTCCGTGGTGGGACATACTCTTTCAGCATTTCCCTCAGGTAAGAGGGTGCAGTTCCATGCAAACACTTGTACGCCAGGAGAAGAATCTTGAATTCAATTCTCTTCCTGACTGGTAACCAGTGAAGTTCCTTTAGTACTGGAGTGATATGGTCATACTTCTTTGTGAGTGTGATCACCCTGGCGGCATTATTTTGTACTCTCTGGAGCTTACATATTAGCTCTTCAGGTATTCCACAGAGAAGTCCATTGCAGTAGTCGAATCTTGAGGTTACCAGGGATATGACAGCACCTTTAGTTGATTCTGCAGTCAAGTATTTTCTGATCCTTCCAATGTTTCGAAGGTGATAGTTTGCAGATTTGACTGCCTTTGACACATGTGCGGCCATATTCATGCTTGGATCAAAAACAGAGCCCAGATTGCCGATAGGTATATTGAGAATCTTAACAATCTCACCATTTACGGAGATGCTAGGTACAGATATTTTGGCTCGCTGCTTAGGGGTACCTAGCACTAGGACTTCCGTTTTGTCTGCATTCAGTTTTAGCTTGTTCTGTGACATCCATGTATATATGTCAGTGAGGCAGCCCTCCAGCCTAGCAACTCCTATGTCCACAGCTTGTTGAGTGATAGGTTTTATTGCCAGATAGAGCTGTGTGTCGTCTGCATATATGTGAAGCTCTAAACCATGCTTTCTGATGAGTTTTCCAAGGGGTAGGAGGTAGATCAGGAACAACAACGATCCTAACACTGATCCCTGTGGTACGGACCACAGAATGTCCTGTAACTCAGAGAATGACTTGTCAATCTTGATGCGGAGTGTGCGTCCTGACAGGTAAGACTTAAACCAAGCAAGTGCTTGACCCGTAATACCTAATGTATTTTCCATTCTGTTGAATAGAATATCATGGTCGATGGTGTCGAACGCCGCACTCAGATCTAACATGACCTAACATGATCTAACATGACCGTAAACATATTTTCACTGTGCCCTCTGTGAGATATTCTGCGGCATCAGTCGTGCTTACGATGCCTGGCTTCAAAGCGTGAGTTTGCAGGTTCGAGCCTCCGCTTGATCCCCAAATGAGGTCGGCCAGGTCCCTAATGAGGGTTCTGCTGAGACCTAGTGGTTGCGATGCCTGGCTCCCAAGCGTGAATCACAAGTTTGGGTCTCCGCTGGATCCCCATATTGGTTTGGCCTTGTAGCTATAGAGGGATCTGCTGTGACCTAGTGGATGCCTGGCTCCCAATCGTGAATCGCAGGTCTGGTTCTCCCCAGGATCCCCATGAGCGGCTTGGCCTGGTCGCTATATAAATATTATAAATGTGCGGCGCTGTGTAGTGCTGTCAGTGGTCTTTCTCCATCTGAAAGACCCCTTGAACTGTTTGTGACGGGAAGGGAGTTTCTTCCCTGTTCCAAGTTTCTATTTCATTGCAATATGACCTAGGCTGTTGAAAACGACTCAAAAAAATCAATCAATTCCTTCATGACATAATCCCAGTAGGGTGTTTTGGCCTATACTGTCATGAATTGGTAGATCCTTCAGCTTCTGTAGCATGAAAACAGTCTGATTAAATTGGTTACATCTTTTTGACCAAAACATTTTGTAAAACATAGGAAGTCGGAAGGTTTCTGAAAACGTCCCAGAGCATTTTAATATATGCTATCCTGATATTTTGATAATCCATGCTCTAAAAACTTTTCCATAAGCTCTCCAGATATTTTACTAATTAATGCTCTAGAAATTGTTCTAAATCTTCCTAGATATATGACTAATTAATGCTCTAGAAATTGTCAGAAAACTTGCCATATATATTGCTATTTTATGTTTTTTGAACTCGCTCAAAGCTCTCCAGATATTTTACTAATTAATGCCCTAGAGATTGCCCAAATCTCACCAGATATAATGGTAATTTGTGCTCTACAACTCTTGTCAAATCTCACCAGATATAATGGTAATTTATGCTTTACAACTCTTGTCAAATCTCACCAGATATAATGGTAATTTATGCTCTACAACTCTTGTCAAATCTCACCAGATATAATGGTAATTTATGCTCTACAACTCTTGTCAAATCTCACCAGATATAATGGTAATTTATGCTCTACAACTCTTGTCAAATCTCACCAGATATAATGGTAATTTATGCTCTACAACTCTTGTCAAATCTCACCAGATATAATGGTAATTTATGCTCTACAACTCTTGTCAAATCTCACCAGATATAATGGTAATTTATGCTCTACAACTCTTGTCAAATCTCACCAGATATAATGGTAATTTATGCTCTACAACTCTTGTCAAATCTCACCAGATATAATGGTAATTTATGCTCTACAACTCTTGTCAAATCTCACCAGATATAATGGTAATTTATGCTCTACAACTCTTGTCAAATCTCACCAGATATAATGGTAATTTATGCTCTACAACTCTTGTCAAATCTCACCAGATATAATGGTAATTTATGCTCTACAACTCTTGTCAAATCTCACCAGATATAATGGTAAATTATGCTCTACAACTCTTGTCAAATCTCACCAGATATAATGGTAATTTATGCTCTACAACTCTTTGTCAAATCTCACCAGATATAATGGTAATTTATGCTCTACAACTCTTGTCAAATCTCACCAGATATAATGGTAATTTATGCTCTACAACTCTTGTCAAATCTCACCAGATATAATGGTAATTTATGCTCTACAACTCTTGTCAAATCTCACCAGATATAATGGTAATTTATGCTCTACAACTCTTGTCAAATCTCCCCAGATATAATGGTAAATTATGCCCTACAACTCTTGTCAAATCTCACCAGATATAATGGTAATTTATGCTCTACAACTCTTTGTCAAATCTCACCAGATATAATGGTAATTTATGCTCTACAACTCTTGTCAAATCTCACCAGATATAATGGTAATTTATGCTCTACAACTCTTGTCAAATCTCACCAGATATAATGGTAATTTATGCTCTACAACTCTTGTCAAATCTCACCAGATATAATGGTAATTTATGCTCTACAACTCTTGTCAAATCTCCCCAGATATAATGGTAAATTATGCCCTACAACTCTTGTCAAATCTCACCAGATATAATGGTAATTTATGCTCTACAACTCTTGTCAAATCTCACCAGATATAATGGTAATTTATGCTCTACAACTCTTGTCAAATCTCACCAGATATAATGGAAATTTATGCTCTACAACTCTTGTCAAATCTCACCAGATATAATGGTAATTTATGCTCTACAACTCTTGTCAAATCTCACCAGATATAATGGTAATTTATGCTCTACAACTCTTGTCAAATCTCACCAGATATAATGGTAATTTATGCTCTACAACTCTTGTCAAATCTCACCAGATATAATGGTAAATTATGCTCTACAACTCTTGTCAAATCTCACCAGATATAATGGTAATTTATGCTCTACAACTCTTGTCAAATCTCACCAGATATAATGGTAATTTATGCTCTACAACTCTTGTCAAATCTCACCAGATATAATGGTAATTTATGCTCTACAACTCTTGTCAAATCTCACCAGATATAATGGTAATTTATGCTCTACAACTCTTGTCAAATCTCACCAGATATAATGGTAATTTATGCTCTACAACTCTTGTCAAATCTCACCAGATATAATGGTAATTTATGCTCTACAACTCTTGTCAAATCTCACCAGATATAATGGTAATTTATGCTCTACAACTCTTGTCAAATCTCACCAGATATAATGGTAATTTATGCTCTACAACTCTAGTCAAATCTCAACAGATATAATGGTAATTTATGCTCTACAACTCTAGTCAAATCTCACCAGATATAATGGTAATTTATGCTCTACAACTCTTGTCAAATCTCACCAGATATAATGGTAATTTATGCTCTACAACTCTTGTCAAATCTCACCAGATATAATGGTAATTTATGCTCTACAACTCTTGTCAAATCTCACCAGATATAATGGTAATTTATGCTCTACAACTCTTGTCAAATCTCACCAGATATAATGGTAATTTATGCTCTACAACTCTTGTCAAATCTCACCAGATATAATGGTAATTTATGCTCTACAACTCTTGTCAAATCTCACCAGATATAATGGTAATTTATGCTCTACAACTCTTGTCAAATCTCACCAGATATAATGGTAATTTATGCTCTACAACTCTTGTCAAATCTCACCAGATATAATGGTAATTTATGCTCTACAACTCTTGTCAAATCTCACCAGATATAATGGTAATTTATGCTCTACAACTCTTGTCAAATCTCACCAGATATAATGGTAATTTATGCTCTACAACTCTTGTCAAATCTCACCAGATATAATGGTAATTTATGCTCTACAACTCTTGTCCAATCTCACCAGATATAATGGTAATTTATGCTCTACAACTCTTGTCAAATCTCACCAGATATAATGGTAATTTATGCTCTACAACTCTTGTCAAATCTCACCAGATATAATGGTAATTTATGCTCTACAACTCTTGTCAAATCTCACCAGATATAATGGTAATTTATGCTCTACAACTCTTGTCAAATCTCACCAGATATAATGGTAATTTATGCTCTGCAACTCTTGTCAAATCTCACCAGATATAATGGTAATTTATGCTCTACAACTCTTGTCAAATCTCACCAGATATAATGGTAATTTATGCTCTACATCTCTTGTCAAATCTCACCAGATATAATGGTAATTTATGCTCTACAACTCTTGTCAAATCTCACCAGATATAATGGTAATTTATGCTATACAACTCTTGTCAAAACTCACCAGATATAATTGTAATTTATGCTCTACAACTCTTGTCAAATCTCACCAGATATAATGGTAATTTATGCTCTACAACTCTTGTCAAATCTCACCAGATATAATGGTAATTTATGCTCTACAACTCTTGTCAAATCTCACCAGATATAATGGTAATTTATGCTCTACAACTCTTGTCAAATCTCACCAGATATAATGGTAATTTATGCTCTACAACTCTTGTCAAATCTCACCAGATATAATGGTAATTTATGCTCTACAACTCTTGTCTCAAATCTCACCAGATATAATGGTAATTTATGCTCTACAACTCTTGTCTCAAATCTCACCAGATATAATGGTAATTTATGCTCTACAACTCTTGTCTCAAATCTCACCAGATATAATGGTAATTTATGCTCTACAACTCTTGTCTCAAATCTCACCAGATATAATGGTAATTTATGCTCTACAACTCTTGTCTCAAATCTCACCAGATATAATGGTAATTTATGCTCTACAACTCTTGTCAAATCTCACCAGATATAATGGTAATTTATGCTCTACAACTCTTGTCTCAAATCTCTCCAGATACTTCGCCAATTTAAGACTTTCCAGACATTTCGCCAATTTATGCTTTACAACTCCCAATATTTCAATTTATGCTCTAGAACTCATTTCAAATCAACTCATATCAACTTTCCAAATAGTTTAATTTATTCTCTAGAACTTATCTCAAACTTCTCAGGATATCTATATTTATGCTCTAGAACGTTTCTCAATTCTATCCAGTTTTTTAAATTATGATCTAGAAGTCACTAAAGATCTCAAGATGTGGTAGAACTCAAATCTCTTCAGATAATTTATTAATTAATTTATGCTCTAAAATTCGTCCCAAAACTCTCCAAATAATTTGCTAATTCATGCTCTAGAAATTGCCAAAAGAATTCTTAGATACATAGCTGATGTATGTCGTAGAACCCATCTCAAATCTCTCGATATTTCACTAATTTATACTCTAGAAATTGTCAGAAAACCTTACAGATATTTTGCTAATTTATGCTTCAGAACTCGCACAAATCTCTCTTGATATTTTGCTAATTTATGCTTCAGAACTCGCACAAATCTCTTTTGATCTTTTGCTAATTTATGCTTTTGAACTTGCCTAAAGCTCTCTTGATCTTTTGCTGATGTAAGCTTTAGAACTCACTCAAAGCTCTCTTCATATTTTGCTGATGTAAGTTTTAGAACTCGCTCAAAGCTATCTTGATATTTTGCTGACTTATGATTTACAACTCGCCCAAATCTCTCTTGATCTTTTGCTGATGTATGATTTAGAACTCACTCAAAGCTGTCTTCATATTTTGCTGATGTAAGTTTTAGAACTCGCTCAAAGCTGTCTTGATATTTTGCTGACTTATGATTTACAACTTGCCCAAATCACTCTTGATATTTTGCTGATGTATGATTTAGAACTCACTCAAAGCTGTCTTCATATTTTGCTGATGTAAGTTTTAGAACTCGCCCAAACCTCTCTCCATATTTTGCTGATGTATGCTTTAGAAGTCGCCCGAAGCTCTCTTGATATTTTGCTAATGTATGCTTTAGAACTCACCCACAGCTCTCTTGATCTTTTGCTGATGTATGCTTCAGAAGTCGCACAAATCTCTTGATATTTTGTTGATGTATGCTTTAGAAGTCGCCCGAAGCTCTCTTGATATTTTTGTTGAGTTGTGATTGAAAACTCGCCCAAATCTCTATTGATAGTTTACTGACGTACGCTTTATAGTCTGTCTGACTTGATTTGGCTAACAGCTTTTTCCTCTTTTTCCCCACAAAAAGTTCGTTTTCACCTTCCAAACTGGGCAAACAACTTAGGAGCACTACCGCGTGTATGTATAAACATACTTTTTATCTCAACTCCGCAAAATGTTGATTTTGTCCATTAGGTCCCATTGTAAAATTTGCCCATTGCCAACAATTGCCAACAGTACAGACACGCGAGATCGTCATTGTTGGCAATGGGCAAATTTTACAATGGGACCTAATGGACAAAATCAACGTTTTGCTAATCAACGATAGCCGTGGTCTCCAAACATTCCAAATAACACGCCCGCATGAGAGCGAAGTCTTAAGCTAGGTCATAGTGGCGGTAAAACGAGTAGATAGGCCGGATTGCTTCTTACCAGTCTACAACCATCTACATCTGAATAAACCGCCATCTATCAACGGTGGATGGAACTACGACAGAATTCGTATTCTCGTATTCTGTGTGACAGAATTACATTCTGTCGACAGAATGTAATTCTGTCCAACAGAATACAATTCTGTCCAACAGAATTCGTATTCTGTGTGACAGAATTACATTCTGTCGACAGAATGTAATTCTGTCACACAGAATACAATTCTGTCCAACAGAATTCGTATTCTGTGTGACAGAATTACATTCTGGCGACAGAAATCGTGATGTTACAAACGGCGCCCCATACTACAGTGCTGATATTTGATTCCTGCACTTAATGTGTGGGCAGCATGACCGCATGCCCAATTGCCACGCAATTCCATGGGCAGGGATGCAACCACAGGTCACTGACTGACCTCACAGCTGAATGTAACTTTGATTTGCAAACTGCGTGGGGGATTGATGTGCTTGGCTTATTTTTTGGCATGTTATCCTTGCGTGTCTCTTCATCTGGACACACGTCCGGTCAACTGGTGCCGGAATCAATTGTCTGTGCTGTAATCTCCAAGCATACCTGATGCTGGGTACCTATCTTTCATTTTCTAGAATAATTACTTTTTCATTTTGAGTATTTAGGGTGCCACCTTGTGAATGTCCTTATCACATCCTCATTTATTGCTTTTTGAAAAGCTTTTTCTTAAAAAGTTGTCTTAATAGATGCAAGCGTTTTGAGTTTGCAAAAGCCAAAAGCACTATATCAGATATTTGACAAATACTTTTGTGAAAGACTTTTATTGTGTGTAACCGATCCCCATTGGAGGGACATTGTTTCTATTGAATACATCTTGGGAATGAGATTTGTCACACGCTATGCAGACCTATTTGGAATGCCATTGTGGGTTAATAATATTTTACGTCTACGAAAAAAAACCAGTGGCTTGAAAATGGTGTTGTGTTAATTGGAATTATTTTAGGTGCAAAATGAGATACCTTGGAGGTAGAATATCTACAGGCTTTGTTAGCCGTGAAGATGTAAACTTTGGAAAGATACTACCAATTGAATAAAGATCCCATATACTCTATGAAATAACAAACCCACCCAATACATTTTAACAACTTTATTAATAAAGACAGTAAGAGTTACATAAACATCTTTAAGATAGTACATATATCTAATACCAAGAGTATTATAGAAAATATTGAAAATGGGACTCCAATAGGACTGTTACAATTAGTTATGAAGAAATGGCTGAATCTTTCGTGAGCAATCATACATACAATCAAAATATTAACTCAATATATTTTCAATATATAGTCCTGCACCACATAATATTCACAAGAGATAAATTGATAAATTGACATTGATAATGGCAATTGCTTGAAATTATAATTACCTGACAACATTAAACATTTATTCATCAACTTCAAATATTTAGTAACTTTGTGAATCTACATTGTTCAATGATATTACAATTTATAAAGCACAAAATTGATGAAATAAAAATTCCTGACGAAAAAAAATTCATTATCAATCTTATTCTGTTATCGACCAAACAATATTTATGTCAACAGAGTGTCAAAAACATATACTACCATTCATGCATGCAAGAAGAAAATTTTAAGAAATATGTTAAGAACGAAAAATATTGGGCACAAATAAACGATTGCTTCGGGCACTTCCTATGTAGATGGCACCCAGATATTGCAGAACTGGAGAGATTCAAATAACAATTTCTTACTAAATAAGAAGGGTTATATATAGTTATGTGATTCATGTAACTCTCTATATTTTTCGTACTACATTCACATTTTGCCAATAGTGAAGCAGGCCCTTTTTATTTGTGCTGTGTTTTCTCTCATTCTTTTTTGTATGTGCACTAAGATGAGACATTTTGTCTGTTTTAAGATATGCAATAAACTAAAAAGAATCTAATTGAAATAAAGCACATCGAGGCACTACACTTATTTACATTTTACCCTTTTTATATTTCTATTAGGTACCTGGCGTTCTTTTGCTAAAACCATTGTTCATAAGCTGCTTTAGGTAAAATATTGGTTTCCTGGACAACTGGGCAATTCTATATCTCTTTATGATTCTACTGTATTGCAATTATTCCATCAATGTCATAACCATGTTATCAACATGTATGTGCATCATACTAACATTTTCTATTATAAAACAGACAGACCAATTTTGAGACTCCTCAATCTGGTTGCAAATAAGGATAAGCTACCCGCTAAATATAATGGTGACCCCATTTTAAATGAAAGCAATTAATTAAGATACAATAGAAATTCCATGTATAACTTTGATTTCTAGATTAACACCCGTTCTGAAGCCAGGTTTGTTGAAATGTGATTGTCTAAGTCAACTGGGCAAGCAATTCTCATTCCATCATGATATTTCACGGTTATAAAGTTATTCATGGCACCAATCATACAAAAGTGTCACTTTAGAATCTTCAAATAAATTTTAGCATTTTCACCTTTTTATTATTTTTTTTCGAAATAAGAGATAATAGGGAAATTGAAGTCTCACAAGAGTTTGTTTGTAATTTAGATATATTATGTCATGTAGTTCAGCACACCTATCATGTTCAAAAAATGGGATTAAACCCCATGCAGTGGTGAGAGAAAGCGTGCAGTCAGTGGCAGCGCCTTAGACCACACGGCCGTCACAGCCATGGCCTAAGTGATTGGGGATAACATGCATTGACGTCTTCCCCAGACTACTTAATAAACTGGCAATAACGCTTTCAGTATGTTACTGACTATTATAAAAGCTGATGTGGGTACAAAGCAAAGCTTTAAATGCTCACAAAGCTCGATACTAATTCTGCTTTCTCCGTCAACAAATGCAGTCACAAAGTAACGACTCTATAGTTTGTGACGGTGTGGGGTCTCATCATGACGTCATTCTTTGCCATTCTCCGCCAATGAGGTTGTCTTTGCTCGCACTTCGCACATAGCATGCGCACGTTACATCACAATTGTCTTCCAAATTAACTTCCAGTACTAAAGAAAAATGGCAGAAGAATTTTAAAGTTATGTGTGTCTCTCACGCATGCCATAATCGATGTTGCACAGAGGCTATGTGTGCCACTCTCTCCGTGAGCCACTACTGAAAAACACTTTGTGATAGTCATAGTCTCATGATCACTGTAAACATCCTAGTCCCAAGTGGACATGAAGGCAATTGTATCTGTATTTGTCATTGACAATTGAATCCATCTTTAGAATTTACAGAGCAGTTGATGCTCTTGTTCCTGACATAGCATTTGAGGCTGGTTCTTTACCTCTTGCTTTATTTTTCCCTTTTCCTGATTTGCAGCAAAATACTTCCAGGAATTCGTCTCTGAACCGTTTCCCACTGAATATATAGAGTAGGAAGTTGACGCCATGGTTGACAGCAATGAGCATTTCACTGGTGTATCCAGCAAGGGCAAATTCCGACACCCCAATGGGATCATTGAAATCCATGAGGAACCTTTCTACTAATTTAGATGTTGCCATTGGCAGGTTACACAGGACGAATGTGAAGGATACGGTGAGAACTGTCACTGTGATCTGTTTACTTTGCCCATTCGCACCTGAATTTGCAGCATCATTGGTCATTTTTTTCTGTGAGGCAACTGCTTTGCGGACACCATTTACTATGGTGGTGTTCAGCACCAGGAGCAACACTATAGGTATGAAGACAGCGAGAGATGAGCCCACCCAGCTCACGACCTGGATAGTTTTGATGTACTCATAAGCAAGCGTGCATACCTTACCTCGAGGATGCAACTCTATGAACCAGAAGTTCTGCATATTGTACAGTAAAACAGACATGGTGATGCAGGTAGTAGTAATGCCAGCTGTTTTCCTTGTGCACACGGTTGAGGCCTTCAGAGGGTAGCAAACAGCGACAAAACGCTCTGCTGTTACTGCGATGGTGAGCCAAACAGAAGAACTAATAGTACTGCCAGTTATGAAAGATGCTCCTTTACACCAGATGTCAGAATCCAATTTTAGGTTTACATAGTATCGGTTGAGATTACCTATCAGAAACAAGATCAGCGTGGTAGCATCAGCAAATGCCAGGACTATCAAGTAAATTGCTGAAGAGGATCTTCTCATCTTTGGTCGGCAAAGTATGATGAGGGCCAGAATATTTCCCAGAATGCCTACACACTGCACACCAAGGGAAACGTATTTTCTTAGGATCTCTGCTGCCTTCCATTCTGGTATAGCTGCCAGGATACGGCGCCTGTTGGCTAACCAACATGCACTATCACATTCCATATGTTCTGTGGAGTTCAGAACCAGCTGGGTGATGTTGGCAAGCTGCATGGTCATGTTCAGCAGAGCCTCTGTAGAATTCATTGTTGCAGGATCAGAAACTTGTAACTAAAATCAAATTGAAATCTGCGATTAGGATATTAAGTCATAGATATTTTTTTGACAAGAGGAGTCGGGACTTCGGAAATTTATTTTAGTTCTTTTCCGAAACAACCATTGTATTCTTGTAAAACACTATTTAAGAAAAAAATATATACTGACCTTAGAGAACTAAGAGAGCTGCCTTTTCGGATACTTACACAAGCTTGCCACCAGACAGAACAGTTAGGCGTGGTATTTTGTTGCCAAATGATACACTAATTGTAATGACTCTGTTTACACAGTGAAGTAATTCTCCAATACGCATGCGCAGGATTACACCTGTTTATTCGTCTTATTCTGTATGCTGATATTCTCTATGGTGACGGGCCATGAAATGTTTAGCCAGGACACAACACCCACATGTGTTGATTAGATATTGATATTCCTTTGTACCTTTAGGGTAAGCAATCTCAGCAGCTTCAGCTGAACACACTAGTTGTAGTTGATAGCTTATTGTATAAGCCTTATCTTTTGCAAACAATTGAAGCATTACAGATCAATTCTAAATACTGTAAAACACTTAAATATGGCGTGAACATTATATAGCGCAATTACAGTATAGCCCTGGATAGCGTGATCTAAGTTTAGCGGTGAATGGGAACAGGAGTAGCAAGTTCAATTATGAATTTAATAAAAGCGGGGATTTTACAATAGCGCATATGGGCAGAGCGCTATTATCGCTATTTTATTGTTCCCGCTATACTTAAGTGATTTACAGTATGGCCTATGATGTACCATTACATTGGAAATATGGATAGCAATTCAACAGATAGCTAAGGCTGGAAATGTTGCGAATTATTTCATAAATACTGGTTGTAGTCCCGGGGGGGCACTTGGGTATTTAGGGGGGGCGCATACGTTCGTTATCAAAATTAAAAAATACCCCTAAAGCACTGATTTCTGACCAAAAAAGCACCCTTATTTTAGTAAAAACGCTGACTTTTTCCACTAAATAAACACCCCTTCTTTTATCAAAACGCTGACATTGGATGAACGGGAACACGTATTTTAACTTTAGATTTTATAATCCTCTGCGTGTTTAGCGGCAGCAATTGGCAGCAGCAAACTCGGAAGCCCAGATACTTCGGGAGTCAATCGGCGTCAGAGCCGCGTATGTTTCGTGGATTGTAAGGGGATTTTGACCCCCATACTTCGTACCTCGGTACAAAAAAGTACCCTTCTTTTACAAAATCGCGGACATGCAGAGGTCTTCAAAAAAGACCCCTTCTTCCGCGAAATACGTAACTAAGGTGCGGCCCCCCTCTGTACCTGAGTGCCCCCCGCCCCCGGGGTTGTAGTTTTGTACAAACAACAAATGCCTTTTTTGCATCTTGATATTCTGATTTGCAAAATGACAATATTCATGCAAAAATGATTTTGATACAATAAGCAAACAACTCTACATCATTATAAATTAACATTACCAACACATGAAATAATCAACTAAATCCCATTTAATAAAGGTAACTTTTTGATACGGGTCTTTATGTCCTAGATATTATGACCTTCTGTTTGATGGTGAAAGCAGAATGGTTTGCCTTTAGAACCCAACCTAAACTTTCCCTCAAATATCTGATGAATTTGTTATTAATACCAAACTCACTTTCTAAACTCACCACATGTCATATGTCCAGCAGACACCTATTTACGGATTTTCAGGCAGGAGTAGGTTAATAGATTTGTCACCATACAAACATTTCTCTTCCCAACTAGGTAGCAGAGCTTCAGTCCCTAAATATACAGAGAAAGCATTCTAAGGGCCGTATCATTGTAGTAGTGCTAAGCCACTCAGAGTTAGGGAGAACTGTTCTGTTCCCTCATTTTGCTAACAGGAAATAGGGGAGTTGTCCTGGCTGAGATCCCATTGACAACGTACCCTGGTACGGTATGTGTCAGAGAAGGATTGGCCAAACAACGGAAGAAAAATATCCCTTGTGTACGTAATTAGCATATACGTGACTGTCTATATGCACAGCTGTCCGGCAGTTATTACAATCATCTTCAAGGGCTCTAATTCAGAATCCCTTGTGACTTTACAGTGACTAAATATTTTCTGGTAGATACATTTAAAGGTCAGTGAACCTGTAACATTACCCCCAGTTACATGGTAATTACTATATCAGTCAAGATGCCAATCCCATGGCGTAACATGCTTTATCAGAGGCTTAAATAAAAATTAGCAATCTCTCAAATATACAACAAACTCAGGCAGAGTATAGAGTGGAGAGAGAGGAGGATGGAGAGGAATCTTCAAAACACTATAGATGCAATCATGCTGAAGTTTGATTTTTGTGGAAAAGGGGAATTTCTTCCTCACACTACTGTAAAGTTTGAAATATTAGCGAAACTATTTAGCGAACTGATCCGTTTTTCCATAATAGCGGATCGTAATATTCGCGTGTGCACCATCTCCAAAAGCACCACGTGTAACTGAGGCTACATACGCATTTGTATACAAAATAGAACAAACATCCACAGAACGTTATATTAGCGAATCGCACCCATTCGTTAAACTCGCTAATATCACTTTCACGTTAATATTTCAGTATTTGATAGTTTTATTGCATACTGCAATATCTGTGATTGGTCAGGGGATAAGAGATTATAAGCCTTCCCTCTCTTTTTGCATAGAGATGCCCTGACTTGCTTCAACCAACTCCTGAAAGAGTTTAAGACTAACCATGAGGAATAGACTAAGGAATTCCCTGATCACTTTATGAATATCACATCCAAGTGGGTAAGGGAGCAGGAATTGATGCAAACGGCTGATATATAAGGCAGTCATTATTGGCGAGTTAAGTAGGGCTCTCGCTGATAATATCCAAAGGCTTGTGTGTGATGCTATCACTTTAATGGATGAACAAGATATACTTGTATTAGCTGCAAAAGTTCTGGCTAGGGTACAAAATCGCACTGTGCGAGTGAGGTTACTTAAGCCGTTCCACCACCTATTTCCTCTACTACAGGTACTTGGCACCTATGTTGCCTCATCTCCATGCCTAACCCCTGATACAGACATAAGTGATACATTTGTGCTCAAGCTACCACACACAAACTGGACGCACAGGCAGAGGGTCAGGAGTCAATTCTGACCTGACCATATTACACCCGCTTAATTTAGCTTTCCTAACTAATATATATCCCTAATATGAGATATGCTATGTGTCAGGTGTCACTGTTTTCACCAAACCTTGGATCCTTCAGCTACCCAATAACTGTATGCTGCCTTGCGTGGTACAAAATTGCCAAGAAGGTTAAATCATTCACCTTAGATGTAGGTAAAATTGCATTCACTATAAAGAATGAAGCCCTTATGGATGAATTGATGAGTTCCTCATTTTCAGATGAGGATGTAGATTTCAACCCCTACCAGCTACTACTACTTTACTTTTCTGTAGCTATGGGCTGTGCTCCTTGCTGGGCCTAGGCATAGTTTATACAAACTTCAAGATGGAGAAATTGATTACAGCATTAATGGTAGCAAGCGCATCCCATGGGACTGGGGCTGCCTGTCTACTGTTGTCCCTACTCATCCCACCAAACCAGGTGATAAACAAACTGCATAAATCCAACTTGATTTTCTTCACAATTGCTGAATTGCCCTGATTATTTTTGTAGTCTCTGTAAAATTGTCGAATCTGTGATGCAAGCTATTCGTTTTTGCTCAATATTGGCCATACAACTGCATGGCAAAGATTCAATAGTTAGCAGTGTTTGTTGTCCATATACCCACCCCACTGACTTTCGTAAAAACAGTGGTTCCCCCTGTCATTAAGTATAGATCCAGTTATTCATCTCCTGCTGCCAGCCTTCCCTACTATTAGAAGACCCATGCCTGTACTGCGATGATGGGGTACTTTCTGCTACCCTGCCAGAGTCGGTACCCATACCTTTTCAGTACTAGTATCAAGCAACAGCCCATGTACTATTGACCCAAGTATATTCCTTCAGACTGCTGCGCCAAACGGGGGTGAAATCTTTGTGTTGATCTATTCAACCTGAAGAGGATACAGTAATATATGATCCATCTGTCAATGAATAGGAAGAAAGACTGTCATAAGATACTCTATCTCTAAATAGTTCTCACATAGTGTGTTTCACATCTGTTTAACTACTAGTAGTATTAGCTTGCAACTCTTATACAACTCGTTCCTGGCCAGGAGAATTATCGCTGTTGGAAAAGTATCCCTGTACATATGGAGAACTGCAATATGACAAGCTACTGGTTGTACAGGTTTCCATCCTGTGATGTTCACAGCACATTTTACCATTACCTGAGAATAGTATGAAAGAACGTGCAAAATTACTTTATGATTGAGTTTGGGGCCGGCTGTATATGAAGATGCCCTAAGAGTCCAGAGGGGCCAACAACTCTTTATATACTTCCATTTTTGTCTTAAAAAGTTATCAAAACACTTCTTTTTCCTTTCTTTAATCACAGTAAAACGTAGATGGCAACAGAAAATCTGAGGATTTAGTTGGTGATTATATATTTAAAAGGACCATATTTTGTTCCGATGGGTCGCTAGTAATCTGAATTCAGTGGCCAAGAGGAAGCTCTAGTCTCAGAATAATCTCATTGTCATATCTCATTTAGTTCATTTATGTTTGCCATGCAACACGTATGTCGACTCATTTACTGTGAATCTGGAATTAGGTGTGTGTGTGTGTTTGTGTGGAAGTATTGCATCTTTTGCATCATACTCGACATACACTTATTTCCAGTCGCCAAAAATGTCGTTTTAGGTATCCAACATGTGGTTGCGCTGGTGTCAGGCTCAGCCTAGCTTCGCCGACTCTATTTTACATATTGATGCCTTCTGGTAATAGTGTGGGGAAACCTCCCTCTACTTTGCAATGTTGAAATCGTCCTCCCCAAATGTGTCCCTCGGTGCCGAAACTTCATACCTGAGAGCACTAGGATGACTACTGTGAGCGGACAATGCGTGCCACAACTTTATTTTTCGATAGACTCACTTATAACTGAGAGGTAGTCCAAATATGTCTTGAGAGGTGTCGTTTGTCTTACGATGGCCATCATCTTGAGGAATCCACGTGAGGTTAAAGCAAGCGGCTAGCAAGGATCTTATTCAATATGTAAGTGGGCATATGTGCCAGGTCCAAAGACAAATTCCGTACACACAACATTTCCCAAATCATGCAATCACGATGAACTACAGTGTTCCTTGTCAGAAATAATTGTTTGGTATATGATGACTATTTTTTTTTCATCGACAGAGATCTTTCAAATTGTTTTTGCCGTTTTTTCGTAATAAAAATAATGTCCCTAATTTGACAATAAAATCTCTTTCAAAGATCTCGCAACAGGTCAGATTCAAAATGTACATTTTTCAGTGATTGGATAGGGGGCTTGTCCTAGCCCCTGACAACCAGCCTTAAAATAGCTTTGTTTGTAAGCTCACCAGGTTTGTGTACTGGTTGTTAGGGGCAACAAAAACACTCTAGCATAAAAGTAATATTGAGTGGCTTCCCTGCTACATAACTAACTCTCTTTTCTGGTTTGGCAGGATGTTCACGGCGGCCATGTAGGCCAGTAGTAGAAATGCCATCTATTGAATAGCATCGGAACAAAACTAGGTAGTTTAGTTCCGATGCTGCACAATGGATGGCGCTTCTGCTGAAATGGTGATAAACACAAAGAATTAGAAATAGCGAAAATCCAAAAATGAGAAAAACGCAAAGCTCTCCAGACATTTTGCTGATGCTTGATGTATGCTTTACAACTCATCTTTGAAGCATTTCGGGTGCTTTACTAATCTATGCTCTAGAAATCTCACAAAGTCTCATGAAGTTGCATTCTTAGATGAAAGCATTTCAAAGTTGCAAAAGGCAAACGGAAAATGGAAGCATCTACTAAAATTCTAGCTCTAAACTAGATAAGGCTTTACAATTTGCAAAGGACTTTTTTGTGAAAGACTTTTATTGATTGTAACTTATCCATTGTGGAAGGACAATGTTGTTTCCACTTAATATGTCATTTAAATGTCAGAGATATTTCACATACTATACAGATTTAATTGGAATTGCCATTGTGGTTAAATATTATTCTACGCCTACAATTAGAGAGACAATGGCATAAAAATGGTATTTTGTTAGTTTGAGATATTTTCGAATGAAACTGTCCACAGTCTTCGATAGTTCTCAAGATTTATTATATTCAATATGGGGAGCTAAGTTGAAAACTATGGAAAGGTACCATCAAATAAATAAAGATCCAACTATAATCTATAAATATAACAGATCCATCAATTTATCATCAACACTTTATTAATCAAGACGGTGAGGGTGCGAAAATATTTATAAAATAGTACATGTATCAGTATTCAAAAATTGGATTCCAATTTGAATGTTACAATAAGTAAAGAAGAAATGCTTTTGTGTGCAATCATACATACAATTAAAATATTTACTCAATATATATTCAATATAGAGATATTCATCACAAGATATTCACAAAAGATAAATTGATAAATTGACATTGATAATGGCAATTGCTTGAAATGATAATTACCTGACAACAATAAACATTTATTTATCAACTTCAAATATTTAGTAACTTTGTGAATCTACATTGTTCAATGATATTACAATTTATAAATCACAAAATTGATGAAATTAAAATTCCTGACGAAAAGAAATTTCATTATCAATCTTATTCTGTTATCGACCAAACAATATTTATGTCAACAGAGTGTCAAAAACATATACTACCATTCATGCATGCAAGAAGAAAATTTTAAGAAATATGTTAAGAACGAAAAATATTGGGCACAAATAAACAATTGCTTCGCGCACTTCCTATGTAGATGGCACCCAAATATTGCAGAACTGGAGAGATTCAAATAGCAATTTCTTACTAAATAAGAAGGGTTATATAAAGTTATGTGATTCATGTAACTCTCTATATTTTTCGTACTACATTCACATTTTGCCAATAGTGAAGCAGGCCCTTTTTATTTGTGTGTGTTTTCTCTCATTCTTTTTTGTATGTGCACTAAGATGAGACATTTTGTCTGTTTTAAGATAGGCAATAAACTAAAAAGAATCTAATTGAAATAAAGCACATCGAGGCACTACACTTATTTACATTTTTCCTTTTTTTTATTCTATTTAGTACCTGGTGCTCTTTTGCTAAAACCGTTGTTCATAAGCTGCTTTAGGTAAAATATTGGTTTCCTGGACAACTGGGCAATTCTATATCTCTTTATGATTCTAGTGTATTGCAATTATTCCATCAATGTCATAACCATGTTATCAACATGTATGTGCATCATACTAACATTTTCTATTATAAAACAGACAGACCAATTTTGAGACTCCTCAATCTGGTTGCAAATGAGGATAAGCTACCCGCTCACTCTAATGGTGACCCCATTTTAAATGAAAGCAATTAATTAAGATACAATAGGAATTCTATGTATAACTTTGATTTCTAGATTAATACCCGTTCTGAAGCCAGGTTTGTTGAAATGTGATTGTCTCAGTCAACTGGGCAATCAATTCTCATTCCATCATGATATTTCACGGTTATACATTTATTTATGGCTTCAATCATACAAAAGTATCACTTCAAAGAAGTTTTCAGCATTTTCACCTTTTTATTAACTTTTTTAAAAATAGGATATAATAGGGAAATTGAAGTCCTACAAGAGTTTATTTGTAATTTACATATATAATGTAAGATAGTTTAGCACACCTATCATGTTCAGAAAATGGGATTAAACCCCATGCAGTGGTGAGAGAAAGCGTGCAGTCAGTGGCAGCGCCTTAGACCACACGACCGTCAGAGCCATGGCCTAGGTGATTGGGGATAACATGCATTAACGTCTTCCTCAGACTACTTAATAAACTGGCAATAGCGCTTTCAGTATGATACTGACTATTATAAACAGCTGATATGGGTACAAAGCAAAGCTTTAAATGCTCGCAAAGCTCGATACTAATTCTGCTTTCTCCTTCATCAAATGCAGTCACAAAGTAACGACTCTATAGTTTGTGACGGTGTGGGGTCTTATCATGACGTCATTCTTTGCCATTCTCCGCCAATGAGGTTGTCTTTGCTCGCACTTCGCACATAGCATGCGCACGTTACATCACAATTGTCTTCCAAATTAACTTCCAGTACTAAAGAAAAATGGCGGAAGATTTTTTTAGTTGTGTGTCTCTCGCGCATGCCATAATCGATGTTGCACAGAGGCTATGTGTGCCACTCTCTTCGTGAGCCACTACTGTAAAACACTTTGTGATATTCATAGTCTCATGATCACTGTAAACATCCTAGTCCCAAGTGGACATGAAGGCAATTGTATCTGTATTTGTCAATGATAATTGAATCCATCTTTGGAATTTACAGAGTAGTTGATGCTCTTGTTCCTGACATAGCATTTGAGGCTGGGCTTTTACTTCTTGCTTTATTTTTCCCTTTTCCTGATTTGCAGCAAAAGACTTCCAGGAATTCGTCTCTGAACCGTTTCCCACTGAATATATAGAGTAGGAAGTTGACGCCATGGTTGAGAGCAACGAGCATTTGACTGGTGTATCCAGCAAGGGCAAACTTTGACACCCCAATGGGATCATTGATATCCATGAGGAAATATTCTACTAAATTAGATGTTGCCATTGGCAGGTTACACAGGATGAATGTGCAGGATACGGTGAGAACTGTCACTGTGATCTGTTTACTTTGCCCATCCCCACCTAAATTTCCACCATCACTGGTCATTCTTTTCTGTGAGGCCACTGCTTTGCGGACACCATTTACTATGGCGGTGTTTAACACCAGGAGCAACGCTAAAGGTATGAAGACAGCAAGAGCTGAACCCACCCAGCTCAAGACCTGGATAGTTTTGATGTACTCATAAGCAAGCATGCATACCTTGCCTCGAGGATGCAACTCTATGAACCAGAACTCCTGTATACAGTACAATAGAACAGACATGGTGATGCAGGTAGTAGTAATGCCAGCTGTTTTCCTTGTGCACAAGGTCGATGCTTTCAGAGGGAAGCAAACAGCAACAAAACGCTCTGCTGTTACCGCGATGGTGAGCCAAACAGAAGAGCTACTAGCACTGCCAGCTATGAAAGAATGAAGTTTACACCAGATGTCAGAATCCAATTTTAGGTTTACATAGTAGCGGTTGAGATTACTTATCAGAAGCAAGATCAGCGTGATAGCATCAGCAAATGCCAGGACTATCAAGTAAATTGCTGAAGAGGATCTTCTCATCTTTGGTCGGCAAAGTATGATGAGGGCCAGAATATTTCCCAGAATGCCTACACACTGCACACCAAGGGAAACGTATTTTCTTATGATCTCTGCTGCCTTCCATTCTTGTCTAGCTGCCAGGATACGGCGCCTGTTGGCTAAGCGACATGCACTATCACATTCCATATGTTCTGTGGAGTTCAGAACCAGCTGGGTGATGTTGACAAGCTGCATGGTCATGTTCAGCAGAGCCTCTGTAGAATTCATTGTTGCAGGATCAGAAACTTGTAACTAAAATCAAATTGAAATCTGCGATTAGGATATTAAGTCATAGATATTTTTTTGACAAGAGGAGTTGGGACTTCAGAAATTTATTTTAGTTCTTTTCCGAAACAACCAATGTATTCTTGTAAAACACTATTTAAGAAAAAAATATATACTGACCTTAGAGAACTAAGAGAGCTGCCTTTTCGGATACTTACACAAGCTTGCCACCAGACAGAACAGTGAGGCGTGGTATTTTGTTGCCAAATGATACACTAATTGTAATGACTCTGTTTACACAGTGAAGTAATTCTCCAGTACGCATGCGCAGGATTACACCTGTTTATTCGTCTTATTCTGTATTGCTGACATTCTCCATGGTGACGGGGCATGAAATATATATGTTTAGCCAAGACACAACACCCACATGTGTCGATTAGATATTGATATTCCTTTGTACCTTATGGGTAAGCAATCTCAGCAGCTTCATCTGAACACAATAGTTGTAGTTGATACCTTATTGTATAAGCCTTATCTATCCCCATTAGGTACCAATTGGGTATGCTAGGTAGACAACACACAGTAGTTGCTCGCTAAAATTAGAAACAAATATATCTTTTGCAAGCAATTGAAGCATTACATATCAATTTTAAATATGGCCTATGATGTACCATTACATTGGAAATATGGATAGCAATTCAACAGATAGCTAAGGCTGGAAATGTTGCGAATTATTTCATAAAATACTGGTTGTAGTTTTGTACGAACAACAAATGCCTTTTTTGCATCTTGATATTCTGATTCGCAAAATGACAATATTCATGCAAAAATGATTTTGATACAATAAGCAAACAACTATACATTATTATAAATTAACATTACCAACACATGAAATAATCAACTAAATCCCATTTAATAAAGGTAACTTTTTGATACGGGTCTTTTGGTCCTAGATATTATGACCTTCTGTTTGATGGTGAAAGCAGAATGGTTTGCCTTTAGAACCCAACCTAAACTTTCCCTCAAATATCTGATGAATTTGTTATTAATACCAAACTCACTTTCTAAACTCACCACATGTCATATGTCCAGCAGACACCTATTAACGGATTTTCAGGCAGGAGTAGGTTAATAGATTTGTCACCATACAAACATTTCTCTTCCCAACTAGGTAGCAGAGCTTCAGTCCCTAAATATACAGAGAAAGCATTCTAAGGGGCGTATCATTGTAGTAGTGCTAAGCCACTCCGAGTTAGGGAGAACTGTTCTGTTCCCTCATTTTGCTAACAGGAAATAGGGGAGTTGTCCTGGCTGAGATCCCATTGACAACGTACCCTGGTACGGTATGTGTCAGAGAAGGATTGGCCAAACAACGGAAGAAAAATATCCCTTGTGTACGTAATTAGCATATACGTGACTGTCTATATGCACAGCTGTCCGGCAGTTATTACAATCATCTTCAAGGGCTCTAATTCAGAATCCCTTGTGACTTTACAGTGACTAAATATTTTCTGGTAGATACGTTTAAAGGTCAGTGAACCTGTAACATTACCCCCAGTTACATGGTAATTACTATATCAGTCAAGATGCCAATCCCATGGCGTAACATGCTTTATCAGAGGCTTAAATATATAATTAGCAATCTCTCAAATATACAACAAACTCAGGCAGAGTATAGAGTGGAGAGAGAGGAGGATGGAGAGGAATCTTCAAAACACTATAGATGCAATCATGCTGAAGTTTGATTTTTGTGGAAAAGGGGAATTTCTTCCTCACAATACTGTAAAGTTCGAAATATTAGCGAAACTATTTAGCGAACTGATCCGTTTTTCCATAATAGCGTATCGTAATATTCGCGTGTGCACCATCTCCAAAAGCACCACGTGTAACTGAGGCTACATGCGCATTTGTATACAAAATATAACAAACATCAACGGAACGTTATATTAGCGAATCGCACCCATTCGTTAAACTCGCTAATATCACTTCCACGTTAATATTTCAGTATTTGATAGTTTTGTTGCATACTGCAATCTCTGTGATTGGTCAGGGGATAAGAGATTATAAGCCTTCCCTCTCTTTTTGCATAGAGATGCCCTGACTTGCTTCAACCAACTCCTGAAAGAGTTTAAGACTAACCATGAGGAATAGACTAAGGAATTCCCTGATCACTTTATGAATATCACATCCAAGTGGGTAAGGGAGCAGGAATTGATGCAAACGGCTGATATATAAGGCAGTCATTATTGGCGAGTTAAGTAGGGCTCTCGCTGATAATATCCAAAGGCTTGTGTGTGATGCTATCACTTTAATGGGGGAACAAGGTATACTAGTATTAGCTGCAAAAGTTCTGGCTAGGGTTCAAAATCGCACTGTGCGAGTGAGGTTACTTAAGCTGTTCCACCACCTATTTCCTCTACTACAGGTACTTGGCACCTATGTTGCCTCATCTCCATGCCTAACCCCTGATACAGACTTAAGTGATACATTTGTGCTCAAGCTACCACACACAAACTGGACGCATAGGCAGAGGGTCAGGAGCCAATTCTGACCTGACCATATTACACCCGGTTAATTTAGCTTTCCTAACTAATATATATTCCTAATATGAGATATGCTATGTGTCAGGTGACACTGTTTTCACCAAACCTTGGATCCTTCAGCTACCCAATAACTGTCTTCTGCCTTGCGTGGAACAAAAGGTTGAATCATTCACCTTAGATGTAGGTAAAATTGCATTCACTATAAAGAATGAAGCCCTTATTCGGCCATAGATGAATTGAAACTGAACGCACTATTTTCACCAAACCTTGGAACCTTCAGCAACCCAATAACTGTCTTCTGCCTTGCGTGGTACAAAATTGCCAAGAAGGTTGAATCATTCACCTTAGATGTAGGTAAAATTGCATTCACTATAAAGACTGAAGCCCTTATGGATGAATTGATGAGTTCCTCATTTTCAGATGAGGATGTAGATTTCAACCCCTACTCAGCTACTACTATTTTACTTTTCTGTTGCTATGGGCTGCGCTCCTTACTTGGCCTAGGCATAGTTTATACAAACCTCAAGACGGAGAAATTGATTACATCATTAATGGTAGCAAGCGCATCCCATGGGTCTGGGGCTGCCTGTCTACTGTTGTCCCTACTCATCCCACCCAACCAGGTGATTAACAAACTGCATAAATCCAACTTGATTTTCTTCACAATTGCTGAATTGCCCTGATTATTTTTGTAGTCTCTGTAAAATTGTCGAATCTGTGATGCAAGCTATTCGTTTTTGCTCAATATTGGCCATAAAACTCCATGGCAAAGATTCAATAGTTAGCAGTGTTTGTTGTCCATATACCCACCCCACTGACTTTCGTAAAAACAGTGGTTCCCCCTGTCATTAAGTATATATCCAGTTATTCATCTCCTGCTGCCAGCCTTCCCTACTATTAGAAGACCCATGCCTGTACTGCGATGATGGGGTACTTTCTGCTACCCTGCCAGAGTCGGTCCCCATACCTTTTCAGTACTAGTATCAAGCAACAGCCCATGTACTATTGACCCAAGTATATTCCTTCAGACTGCTGCGCCAAACGGGGGTGAAATCTTTGTGTTGATCTATTCAACCTGAAGAGGATACAGTAATATATGATCCATCTGTCAATGAATAGGAAGAAAGACTGTCATAAGATACTCTATCTCTATATTGTTCTCACACAGTGTGTTTCACATCTGTTTAAATACTAGTACTATTAGCTTGCAACTCTTATACAACTCGTTCCTGGCCAGGAGAATTATCGCTGTTGGAAGAGTATCCCTATACATATGGAGTATACTGCAATATGACAAGCTACTGGTTGTACAGGTTTCCATCCTGTGATGTTCACACCACATTTTACCATTACTTGAGAATATTCTGAAAGAACGTGCAAAATTACTTTATGATTGAGTTTGGCGCCGGCTGTATATGAAGATGCCCTAAGAGTCTAGAGGGGCCAACAACTCTTTATATACTTCCATTTTTTTTCTTAGAAAGTTATCAAAACACTTGTTCTTTTCCTTCCTTTAATCACAGTAAAAGATAGATGGCAACAAAAAATCTGAGGATTTAGTTGGTGATTATATATTTAAAACGACCATATTTTGTTCCGATGGGTCGCTAGTAATCTGAATTCAGTGGCCAAGAGGAAGCTCTAGTAGCAAAAATTTCTCAGAATAATCTCATTCTCATATCTCATTTAGTTCATTCATGTTTGCCATGCAACACGTATGTCGACTCATTTACTGTGAATATGGAATTAAGTGTATGTGTGTGTAAGTATTGCATCCTTTGCATCATACTCGACATACACTTATTTCCATTTGCCGAAAATCTTGTTTTAGGTATCCGACATGTGGTGGCGCTGGTGTCAGGTTCAGTCTAGCTTCGCCGACTCTACTACCCATTTTATATATTGATGCCTTCTGGTAATAGTGTCGGGAACCCTCCCTCTACCTTGCAATGTTGAAATCGACTTCCCCAAATTCTCCCTCGGTGCCAAAACTTCATACCTGAGAGCACTAGGATGACTACTGTGAGCGGACAATGCGTGCCACTACTTTATTTTTCGATAGACTCACTTATAACTGAGAGGGAGTCCAACGATTTCTTGAGAGGTATCGTTTGCCTTACGATGGCCATCATCTTAAGGAATCCACGTGAGGTTGAAGCAAGCGGCGAGCAAGGATCTTATGCAATTTGTAAGTGGGCACATGCGCCAGGTCCCGAAACATTTGATTTCACAATGTGCACAAGTTTACTCAAATCAATCACCAAGAACCAGAGAGTTCTTTGTCAGAAATATCTGTTTGATATATTATGAATATTTCTTTTATTAACGGAGATCTTTCAAATTGGTTTTGCCGTTTTTTCGTAATAAAAATAGTGTCCCTAATTTGACAATCAAATGCTCTTTCAAAGATCTCGCAACAGGTCAGATTACATATGTACATTTTTCAGTGATTGGATAGGGGGCTTGTCCTAGCCCCTGACAACCAGCCTTAAAATAGCTTTGTTTGTAAGCTAACCAGGTTTGTGTACTGGTTGTTAGGGGCAACAAACACACTCTAGCATAAAAGTAATATTGAGTGGCTTCCTGCTACATAACTAACTCTCTTTTTCTGGTTTGGCAGGATGTTCACGGCGGTCATGTAGGCCAGTAGTAGAAACGCCATCTTTTGAATAGCATTAAAACAAAACTAGGTAGTTTAGTTCCGATGCTGCACAATAGATGGCGCTTCTGCTGAAATGGTGATAAACACAAAAAAATTAAAAATAGCGAAAATCCAAAAATGAGAAAACTCACAGCCCTCCAGACATTTTGCTGATGCTTGATGTATGCTTTACAACTCATCTTTGAAGCATTTCGGGTGTTTTACTAATCTATGCTCTAGAAATCTCACAAAGTCTCATGAAGTTGCATTCTTAGATGAAAGCATTTCAAAGTTGCAAAAGGCAAACGAAAAATGAACGCGTCTACCAAAATTCTAGTTCTAAACTAGATAAGGCTTCACAATTTGCAAAGGACTTTTTGTGAAAGACTTTTATTCTTTGTAACCAATCCATTTTGGAAGGACACTATTGTTACTAGTTATTTCACATACTATACAGAACTATTTGGAATACCATTGTGGTTAAATATCCTTTTACGCCTACAATTAAAGAGACAATGGCATGAAAATGGTGTTGTGTTAGTTGGAGATATTTTTGAGTGAGACCGTCTACAGTCGTCGATGGTTCTTAAGATAACCGGGTAATGGTATCCAATATGGGGAGCTAAGTTGAAAACTTTGGAAAGGTACCATCAATTAAATAAAGATACCACTATAGTCTATAAAAAATAACAGATCCATCAATTCATTATCAACAACTTTATTAACCAAGACAGTGAGAGTGCAGAAATATTCATAAAATAGTACATATATAAGTTATGAAGAAATGCCTGAAGCTTCTGTGTGCAATCATACATACAATCAAAATATTTACTTAATGTATTTTCAATATAGAGACATTCATCACAGGATATTCACAAAAAATAAATTGATAAATTGACATTGATAATGACAATTGCCTCAGATGCCAATTACCTGACAACATTAAACATTTAGTTATCAACTGTAAATCTAACTTTGTGATTCTACATTATTTAATAATGTTACAATTTATAAATCGCAAAATTGACAAAATTAAAATTTGTGGCAAAAGACAAAAGACATTAAATTATAAATCTTATTCTGTTATCGACAGAAACTATTTATATCTCAACTGAGAGTCAAAAGCATATACAGGTGAACTTGGATATGACGGACCACTGTACGACGGATTTTCGCATATGACGGACGATATGCTTGGTCCCAGTCCAATGCATATCAAGTATTTTTCATATGTATACGACGGATTTTGCATATGACGGACCAATTTTCCTGGTCCCACTGAGTCCGTCATATCCAAGTTCACCTGTACTACCAATCATTATGTAAGAAGAAAACTCAAGAAATATGTTGAGAAAGAAAAATATTGGGCACAAATAAATGATTGCTTTGAGCACTCCCTATATAGATGGCACCCAGATATTGCAGAACTGGAGAGATTCAAATAACAGCTTTTTTACTAAATAAGAAGGGTTATATATAGTTAAGTGATTCATGTAACTATATTTAATGTACTACATTCAAATGTTGCCATAAGTGAAGCAGGCCCTTTTTATTTGTACTGTGTTGTCTCTCATTATTTTTGTATGTGCACTAAGATGAGGCATTTTGTCTGTTTTAAGACATGCAATAAACTTAAAAAATCCAATTGAAATAAAGCACTTCGAGGCACCACACCTGTTTACAATTTACACTTTATAATTCTATTTGGTACCTGACAATTCAACCATTGTTCATAAGATATTTTAGGTAAAAGTTTGTTTTTCTGGTTAACTGGGCAATCCTAAATCCCTATAGGATTATACTGCATAGCAATTATTTCTTCAATGTCATATCCATGTTATCAACATGTATGTGCATCATACTAACATTTTCTATCATAAAATAGACATACCAATTTTCAGCCTCCTCAATCTGGTTCCAAATAAGGATAAGCTACTCGCTAACTGTAATGGTGACCCCATTTTAAATGAAAGCAATTGATTAAGATACAATAGGAATTCCATGTATGACTTTGATTTCTAGATTAACACCCGTTCTGAAGCCAGGTTTGTTGAAATGTGATTGTCTAAGTGAACTGGGCAATCAATTCTCATTCCATTATGTGATTTCACGGTTATAAAGTTATTTATGGCACCAATCATACAAAAGTATCGCTTTAGAATCTTCAAATAAATTTTAGCATTTTCACCTTTTTATTATTTTTTTTCGAAATAAGAGATAATAGGGAAATTGAAGTCTCACAAGAGTTTGTTTGTAATTTAGATATGTCATGTAGTTCCGCACACCTATCATGTTCAAAAGATGGGATTAAACCCCATGCAGGTGATTGGGGATAACATGCATTGACGTCTTCCCCAGACTACTTAATAAACTGGCAATAACGCTTTATGTATGTTACTCACTATTATAAAAGCTGATATGGGTACAAAGCAAAGCTTTAAATGCTCGCAAAGCTCGATACTAATTCTGCTTTCTCCTTCAACAAATGCAGTCACAAAGTAACGTCTCTATAGTTTGTGACGGTGTGGGGTCTCATCATGACGTCATTCTTTGCCATTCTCCGCCAATGAGGTTGTCTTTTCTCGCACTTCGCACATAGCATGCGCACGTTACATCACAATTGTCTTCCAAATTAACTTCCAGTACTAAAGAAAAATGGCGGAAGAATTTTTTAGTTATGTGTGTCTCTCACGCATGCCATAATCGATGTTGTACAGAGGCTATGTGTGCCACTCTCTTCGTGAGCCACTACTGTAAAACACTTTGTGATAGTCATAGTCTCATGATCACTGTAAACATCCTAGTCCCAAGTGGACATGTAGGCAATTGTATCTGTATTTGTCATTGATAATTGAATCCATCTTTGGAATTTACAGAGTAGTTGATGCTCTTGTTCCTGACATAGCATTTGAGGCTGGGCTTTTACTTCTTGCTTTATTTTTCTCTTTCCCAGATTTGCAGCAAAAGACTTCCAGGAATTCGTCTCTGAACCGTTTCCCACTGAATATATAGAGTAGGAAGTTGACGCCATGGTTGATAGCAGCGAGCATTTGACCTGTGTATCTGGCAAGGGCAAACTTTGACACCCCAATGGGATCATTGATATCCATAAGGAAATGTTGTACCAAGGTAGATGTTACCAATGGCAGATTACACAGGATGAATGTGAAGGAAATGGTGAGAACTGTCACCGTGATCTGTTTACTTTGCCCATCCCCACCTGAATTTGCAGCATCACTGGTCATTCTTTTCTGTGAGGCGACTGCTTTGCGGACACCATTTACTATGGCGGTGTTCAACACCAGGAGCAACGCTATAGGTATGAAGACACCAAGAGCTGAACCCACCCAGCTCACGACCTGGATAGTGTTGATGTACTTATAAGCAATCGTGCATACCTTGTCTCGAGGATGCAACTCTATGAACCAGAAGTTAAGTATATTGTACAATAGAACAGACATGGTGATGCAGGTAGTAGTAATGCCAGCTGTTTTCTTAGTGCACACGGCTGAGGCTTTCAGAGGGTAGCAAACAGCGACAAAACGCTCTGCTGTTACCGCGATGGTGAGCCAAACAGAAGAACTACTAGCACTGCTAAGTATGAAAGAATTAAGTTTACACCAGATGTCAGAATACAATTTTAGGTTTACATAGTAGCGGTTGAGATTACCTATCAGAAGCAAGATCAGCGTGATAACATCAGCAAATGCCAGGACTATCAGGTAAATTGCTGAAGAGGATCTTCTGATCTTTGGTCGAAATAGTATGATGAGGGCCAGAATATTTCCCAGAATGCCTGCACACTGTACACCAAGGGAAACGTTTTTTCTGATGATCTGTGCTGCCTTCCATTCTGGTCTAGCTGCCAGGATACGGCGCCTGTTGGCTAAGCGACATGCACTATCACATTCCATGTTTTCTGTGGAGTTCAGAACCAGCTGGGTGATGTTGACAAGCTCCATGGTCATGTTCTGCAGAGCCTCTGTAGAATTCATTGTTGCAGGATCAGAAACTTGTAGCTAAAATCAAATTGAAATCTGAGATTAGGATAATAAGTCATAGATATTTTAATCTATGTATCTTTATTGGCTCTCACTGTAAAAACATACAAATTGCAATAATATATGAACTATGAAATCACATGATCATTGATCAGAAGAACATTGAACATTCAAGGCAAGTAATGAGAACAAAAAAAAACGTCCAAGTTGGACATTGTCAAAGAACTTATCATTGCTTTATATTTAGATAAATATTTCCTTAGTTTATGGCTTTTCTACGGATGATGATTTGAAACGTCATTGTGGTCTACAACTTATTTGTATGCACATATTTATTTAGCATCAGGTCAGCTATGCATCCTCTCACATCATTAAAGCATTAATGACTCTTAACCAGGGCAGTATGCGTATTTAATGTGCCCCTGAAGGCATCCTGGCTAGAGCCGAAGGCGCAAGGTCTGGTCAGGTTGTCTAAAGGTACACATTTAATACACAGCAGGGAGCTGGTACAAAGGTACCTATATAAGTTGTCCGGGATCGTTAAAAAATAAATGAGAAATAGTCCAATCGTGTCAGTGACTAACCTAGTTAGCTTTCGAGAGCATTATGAGGTGATAGTTACTGCCCTGCGTCACAGGGCATTATGGGGATTTAATGACCGGTCACATGGTTCAAATTCTGATTGCTGATTGGTGCATCCAAAGCAAGCAATAGTAATAGAGTTTGACAGGATAAAAAACTACATGCAGATATATAAAACTTATCAGGCATGGAATAGTTATCAATTGTTATGTCATGAAGTACTGTATAACTGGTTAATTTGGCGTGTACTTAAGTTGGCGGTTTTTTCAAAAAAGTATTTTCCCTGTATTTATTTTGGCGTCTGGAGCAGTCAGAACAACGCCATCTTTGTGTAGACATTTTTTATGCGATCTTTAATTTGGCGTTGACGGGCATTCGCAAAAAAAAAACGCCAAATTAAAAACCACACCAAATTAACCAGTTATACAGTATACATTCCAGTCCTCCACTAAATAATTGGCTATATTTCCTTATCAATAAATGATCAAATTGTTATAAACTGTATCATAGCAGTCCATATAGTCAGTCTATTTCTATTGTTTGCGTAATATAGAAAATGTCTGCCGACAAGAATGATAGCTCGTAAATATTTCACCTTAATACAATGGCCACGTACATGTAGCGCAACTAACAATGGTTGATGCAAGTGCCATATGCTGATGGTATTGATGTTTGTGGGCTTCCAATACATGACACAAACATCAAAACATACTTGTATCCACAAAATCGACATCGTGTCCCTTGTTCAGCATTTCACATACTACTGCTGCGAGAGATGCACACATTTACCCAACGTCAGGTAGACGTTAGTTTGTTTGGATTGTCAGTGTTCTGTGTGTGTACGTATATATATATATATATATATATATATATATGTATGTATGTATGTATGTATGTATGGATGGATGGATGGATGGATGGATGGATGGATGGATGGATGGATGGATGCATGCATGCATGCGTATGTATTTTCTTTAAAGAAAAATCTTCCAAAGGGATTTTAGACGAAGTTAAAGTCATGATAATTTTTTTTTTAGAATTTCACTTTTCCTCATTTTTGAAGACAGATTAAAAAAGTAACTAGACCATACATCAAAAAAGTTTTTGAAAAATACTACGTGCCCAAGGATGTTTTAATCATCTAGTGAAATTTCATGTAAAGGTGCGAAGGTCCCGAGCCTCCTTAAGGCAAAAAAAAATGTTAAGGAACATAATGTATAGCGCGAGGTTATGGGATTAAGTTCCTTTTTATAACGACGAACATCGACATCATAGTTTCATTTAATGACTGATTATATGAATAGAGTTAAAAAGCTGCCTCTGCCAAGAATGTTAACCAATTCACAAATCGCTTAATGAAATTCAGAAAGATAAAAAAGGGTGAGAAAATTTATTTCGTCCTTTTTGCCATGTGGAAAATCCACTTGCTAACCAAAACATTTTAACATAAACCAAAGCATTCCTAAGTATGCTATTAGATTTGGAGTACATATATGCTCTGGCCCACTATCAACTCATCGATGGAAAGAGGCCAACCTATTTAGTGGTGCCGATATATTATTTGTTTGTCCATATCAAAACTTGGTGGTCAGCACGAACAAAACAGCAAATTTACCTCTTATAAGCTTAGGAATATGCATTCTTCAAAAGTTGCTTTTAAAAGTAGTATAAATCCAGAATTAGCCAACAGACAGGCCTTAACATTTTGATGACTTCTTATTTTTTTTACAAAAGAAAACATTGAAATATGCTAGTAAGAACACAACTAATCATAGTCTACCAAGCTAAAAACAGTGTGTTATCTTTGCTTACAAATAAATGATCGAATGAAATGTGTTATCATTAAAACATGCAAAATGGCGAGAAGCAAATTTGAATGACGCGAGAAAACAACACAAAAAATACATTGTAATGTCATATGTAACGAAAATAACGTTTTATGATATCTGTAGTCCATTCTCACATTTGCGTGTGCGTGAAAATCTCAATTGTACGTTATATACAAATGATCAGTTGTAAGCAAATGTTTTGTATATTTTGTATTTTATGCATGACATTTCGTTGGGGAAATAACCTTTTTAATGGAAGAGTTTTCCTTACTTTCAACAGTAGTTTAGGAAACTCAGTTTAGATGTTTTCCGAATCTACCATTGTAAACTTATAAAATACTATTTCACAAAAAGGTTTAATGATACTGACCTTATAGAACAGAAGAGCTGCTTCGTCGGATAGTTGCACAAGCTTGCAGCCGGGATGGTGAGGCGTGGTATTTTGTGGCCAAATGATACATTAATCGTTATGACTCGGTCTACATTGTGAGGTATTCCTCAAGTGCAAATGCGCAGGACGTTACCCTTTTCCTCTGCTTATTCTGTATGATGGTAATCTCTATGGTGACGGAGCATGAAATATATATATATATATATTGGCATTGTGCCAAAATCACTTTGCCTGGATACAACACGCACATGGATTGACTAAACATTGATAGTCCTTTTTACCATTATGTTATATGTCACAGTAAGATAGTCAAACCAGGTATTTGCCCAAAGCACTAAAACTTTCAGGGATTTGGCCAAATCCCTGAAAATAGGAGGTTCATTTTTCACTAGTTTATTTCAAATTTCAGCGAGATTACCATATGACGATAAGATACTGTGTATGGTTAGTATTAGTAGTAGTAGTAGTATTAGTAGTAGTAGTAGTAGTAGTAGTTGTAGTAGTAGTAGTAGTTACGGTTTAGTAGTAGTAGTAGTAGTAGTAGTAGTAGTAGTAGTTGTAGTAGTAGTAGTAGTTACGGTTTAGTAGTAGTAGTAGTAGTAGTAGTAGTAGTAGTTGTAGTAGTAGTAGTAGTTACGGTTTAGTAGTAGTAGTAGTAGTAGTAGTAGTAGTAGTTGTAGTTGTAGTAGTAGTAGTAGTTACGGTTTAGTAGTAGTAGTAGTAGTAGTAGTAGTAGTAGTAGTAGTAGTAGTAGTATAAGCATTATTATCATTATTATTATTAGTAGTAGTAGTATGATGATGACGATGATGATGATGATGATGATTACAGTAGTAGTAGTAGTAGTATTAGTAGCAGTAGTAGCAGTAGTAGTAGTAGAAGTAGTAGTAGCAGTAGTAGCAGTAGTAGTAGTAGTAGTAGTAGTAGTAGTAGTAGTAGTAGTAGTAGTAGTAGTAAAGGGTCTTTGTAACATAGTTTTGCAATGATGTGACACTAAATGTTTCAGGGCTGTTCATATTGAAGACCCTTGCCCTTGCCCTCGGGAAATAATTCCTCCTCGGGGTGATAATCTGCACTATCCACCAACAAGCCAGGCAATAACTGTTTATCATCATTATTATTATTATCATTATTATTATTATTATTATTATTATTATTATTATTATTATTTTTACACATCTTTATCATTATAATGTTTATAATACCACACATGAAATTGCCTGCATATCACACCATGCTGGCGTTTCTGGTATTTCAACGATTAGATGTTCAGTCCTAGCGGTGGCACTGATAAACATACTCCTCACACATCACTGCTTCACCTTGTTTCGCATATCGGCGTGAAATGTTTTGTGTGCATACACTTTTTCTTCCTTGCAAGTTAATGAATTTTGCATGCACTCATCATGTAATGTAATAGCTGGCACAATTATAATATAGTAAGAAGTACTGTGTGTTGGAACTGAGTCACTAACTGGCATAAAAGGCTACCAAATACTTCTAGAGCCACTGAGAGTGTTGGTACAGTTAAGACATTTAACGCCTGCACTATACTTGTTTGTTATGCTCCAACAGCCGAGTGGTCTAAGGCCTTGCCACTGACTGCTTGCTGCCTCTCACCACTGAGGGCCTACCCTGACAGCCGAGTGGTCCAAGGCATTGCCACTGACTGCTCGCTGTCTCACAACACTGAGGGCCTTCCCTGGTGGCCGAGGGGTCAAAGGCATTGTCACTGACTGCTCACTGACTCTTACCACTGAGGCCCTGTTCTGATAGCCTAATGGTCTAAGGCATTGCCACTTACTGCTCAATGTCTCATACCCTGGGGGCCATGTGGCCTAAGGCATTGCCACGGACTACTTGCTGATCCTTACCACTGAGGGCCTGTCCTGATGGCTGAGTGGTTTAAGCATTGCCATTTACTGCTTGCTGTCCCTTACCACTGGGGGCCTGCCCTGTGGTTTAAGGCATTGCCATTTACTGCCCACTGTCTCCCACCACTGTGGCCCTAACCTGATAGCCTAGTGGTCTAAGGCATTGCCACTTACCACCCAATGTAAGTAAATCAATCCATTCAGTCAGTCAGTAAATACACATAGATTTTGGATTTGCAATTTTGTTTATCGTCACTTGTTCTGCCATACTGAGGTTAATCCGTGACTAGCTAGTTGTAAGTTGTGGAGGAAACCAGAGTACCTGATAAAAAGCACTGCTGAACCCTAAAATACAAAGGACTTTCTCTCGTGATCCGGCCGAGATTTAAACTCGGTAGAGAGACAACGCCTTAGACAACTTGGCTATCAGAATAGCCCCATACACATACAACGATGACATTAAATAACATCCCTTACAGTCATTGAAGTGCTTGCTTATTTTTTGACATGTTATCCATGTGTGTTTGTACGACCGGACATCTGCAAGTGTCTGGTTGTACAAACACACATGGATAACATGTCTGGTGCAGGAATTAAATGTCTGGCCTGACGTCTGCCAGTACCTGTCTGTACAAACACCCATTTTCAAAAAATACGTCAAGCACATCAATCACCCACATAGCATGAGAATCAAAGTTATATAGGAACCTGTGGTCGCATCCATATTAAGGAAACTGCGTGAAAATTGGGCGTGCGGTCGTGTATTATGCTTAGGCTGTCCAAGCATTTAGTGCAGGAATTAGATATCGGCACTGAATCTATGATTAGTATTTTATTAGCGAGACTGCTATCATACAAAACTATTTGATATGTAAATGTCACTAGACAAATAATCTCTAAAATGTCTATGTCAAAATCTCACGATGTATGGTATTTTACTGATAAAAGATATCCTTTAGAAAAGGTTTGGTATGAACAAGTCGTTCTATTGTAGCAAACATTTGAAGAAAGCAATAGTAAATTATAGTTATGCTCACCTGGAATGGCGTTATATCTTTATAATCAGTATGTTATTTCGCAACTCCTTTGAGATTCCGAGAAAGTCCTTATCTTAAAAACTCTGAATGGTAACATTTAATCCTTATGCTACTGATGGCCAATTTGGTCAATAAAAAATGATGCGGAAAACCTGAAAAAATGACTGAAAACCAGGCACATGGTTACTCATCTGAGAGTACTCAGAGAGAGTTTTCCTATGAATACCAACATGACAGGGTTTAGATGTTTTTCAAAAACCTTAGTGTCCGTTTGAACGAAAGTAGCCTCAGCATTGGAAGGGTTAAACACTTAACAAGCACCTTAAAGGGTTAAATGGCGTATAAAAAGTAGCTGAAACATTTTTGTCAAAATCCAACTCTGTTCGAGACGTGTTTTTTTCTGCTGACAGCATACTACTAGTATATAAAAGTTTGGAATGAAAGGGGTGTTCTTATTGGGGTGAACATTCAATGAAACATATGGTATATTTCATATCTTGATGCAGTCAGCTCATAGCTATGGAAGCCTATTAGGACCACTGAAAAAAAATCCTTAGAAATCCGAAAATCTCAAAAAAACTAAAATAATATTAATAAAATAGATAAATAAATTAAAACAATTGTCAATTTAAGATCCTCGTTCACAATTTCTTTTTGAGATTTTCGGATTTCTTAGGAAGAAAATTAAAATTGAAAAAAATCAGTGGTCCTTATAGGCTTCTGTACATAGCAGCAGTGCCCCTGTTTTTTATTTCCATATAACATAAAAGTAAGTATACAAATCAGACCAGAACCAAATCACTTCTTTGCGCATAACCATATACATGAAATACACGAGATTCGGTAAGATTACTTCCTACTCAGAGTATTTCAGATAGGTGCCCAGAAGCCACTGAAGTATGGTATGCTCTAAATATTAATTATTCAACTTTTCAAAATATCGTTCAACCTGTTTAAATAGATCGTGCTACTTTCAAAATATGGTGCAACATTTAGAAAGATATCATGCAGCTCAGGTTGGATGTATATTTTTAGGGAACATGTATAATAAAAAAATGTATGACGTGGCGGCCTTTATCTTCACACAGATGACGGATTGTTTACTTTTATGTGAATTAAGACGAACATGGCTTGACTGACAGTTAGGCCAGTGGACCAACTGATGCAGCTAAAAGAACTGTTGATTTGATACAATGATAACAGCAAGAGAATTGTTTGTTACAGCTCAGACAAAGGTTAATCAATTAATACAACTATGAGCATCCACAAAAACTTACTTCATGAAAACATCTCTCACACTGCCTGTACTGTACTGTACTGTACCTGTATTTTTCGATAGACTCACTTATAACTGAAAGGGAGTCCAACGATTTCGTGAGAGGTATCGTTTGCCTTACGATGGCCATCATCTTGAGGAATCCACGTGAGGTTAAAGCAAGCAGCTAGCAAGGATCTTATTTAATATGTAAGTGGGCATATGTGCCAGGTCCAAAGACAAATTCCGTAAACACAACATTTCCCAAATCATGCAATCACGATGACCTACAGTGTTCCTTGTCAGAAATAATTGTTTGATATATTATGAATATTTCTTTTATCAACGGAGATCTTTCAAATTGGTTTTGCCGTTTTTTCATAATAAAAATAATGTCCCTAATTTGACAATAAAATCTCTTTCAAAGATCTCGCAACAGGTCAGATTACATATGTACATTTTTCAGTGATTGGATAGGGGGCTTGTCCTAGCCCCTGACAACCAGCCTTAAAATAGCTTTGTTTGTAAGCTAACCAGGTTTGTGTACTGGTTGTTAGGGGCAACAAACACACTCTAGCATAAAAGTAATATTGAGTGGCTTCCCTGCTACATAACTAACTCTCTTTTCTGGTTTGGCAGGATGTTCACGGCAGTCATGTAGGCCAGTAGTAGAAACGCCATCTTTTGAATAGCATTGGAACAAAACTAGGTAGTTTAGTTCCGATGCTGCACAATAGATGGCGCTTCTGCTGAAAAAACTCACAGCCCTCCAGACATTTTGCTGATGCTTGATGTATGCTTTACAACTCATCTTTGAAGCATTTCGGGTGCTTCACTAATCTATGCTCTAGAAATCTCACAAAGTCTCATGAAGTTGCATTCTTAGATGAAAGGATTTCAAAGTTGCAAAAGGCAAACGGAAAATGAACGCGTCTACCAAAATTCTAGTTCTAAACTAGATAAGGCTTCACAATTTGCAAAGGACTTTTTCGTGAAAGACTTTTATTGATTGTAACTTATCCATTGTGGAAGGACAATGTTATTTCCATTTAATACGTCATTTTAATGTCAGAGATATTTCACATACTATACAGATTTATTTGGAATTGCCATTGTGGTTAAATATTATTCTACGCCTACAACTAGAGAGACAATGGCATAAAAATGGTATTGTGTTCGATTGAGATATTTTTGAGTGAAACTGTCTACAGTTTTCGATAGTTCTCAAGATTTATTATATTCAATATGGGGAGCTAAGTTGAAAACTTTAGAAAGGTACCATCAATTAAATAAAGATCCCACTATAATCTATAAAAATAACAGATCCATCAATTTATTATCAACACTTTATTAGTCAAGACGGTGAGGGTGCGAAAATATTTATAAAATAGTACATGTATCAGTATTCAAAAATTGGACTCCAATTTGAATGTTACAATAAGTAATGAAGAAATGCTTTTGTGTGCAATCATACATACAATCAACATATTTACTCAATATATTTTCAATATAGAGACATTCATCACAAGATATTCACAAAAGATAAATTGATAAATTGACATTGATAATGACAATTGCTTCAAATGCCAATTGCCTGACAACAAACAATTATTCATCAACTGTAAATCAGTCACTCTGTGATTCTGCATTGTTTAAAAATATTACAATTTATAAATCACAAAATTACCAAAAATTAAAATTTGTGGCGAAATCTGAACAGAGAGTCAAAAACCTATACTACCAATCATTATGTAAGAAGAAAATGTTAAGAAATATTTTGAGAAAGAAAAATATTGGGCACAAATAAACGATTGCATTGAGCACTTCCTATGTAGATGGCACCCAGATATTGCAGATTAGATTCACAAAACAGTCTTTTTACTCAATAAGTAGATTTATATAAAGTTATTTGATTCATGTAACTATTTAATGTACTACATTCAAATTTTGCCAATAGTGAAGCAGGCCCTTTTTATTTGTACTGTGTTGTCTCTCATTATTTTTTTTCGAAATAAGAGATAATAGGGAAATTGAAGTCTCACAAGAGTTTGTTTGTAATTTAGATATGTTATGTAGTTCCGCACACCTATCATGTTCAAAAGATGGGATTAAACCCCATGCAGGTGATTGGGGATAACATGCATTGACGTCTTCCCCAGACTACTTAATAAACTGGCAATAACGCTTTCAGTATGTTACTCACTATTATAAAAGCTGATATGGGTACAAAGCAAAGCTTTAAATGCTCGCAAAGCTCGATACTAATTCTGCTTTCTCCTTCAACAAATGCAGTCACAAAGTAACGTCTCTGTAGTTTGTGACGGTGTGGGGTCTCATCATGACGTCATTCTTTGCCATTCTCCGCCAATGAGGTTGTCTTTTCTCGCACTTCGCACATAGCATGCGCACGTTACATCACAATTGTCTTCCAAATTAACTTCCAGTACTAAAGAAAAATGGCGGAAGAATTTTTTAGTTATGTGTGTCTCTCACGCATGCCATAATCGATGTTGCACAGAGGCTATGTGTGCCACTCTCTTCGTGAGCCACTACTGTAAAACACTTTGTGATAGTCATAGTCTCATGATCACTGTAAACATCCTAGTCCCAAGTGGACATGTAGGCAATTGTATCTGTATTTGTCATTGATAATTGAATCCATCTTTGGAATTTACAGAGTAGTTGATGCTCTTGTTCCTGACATAGCATTTGAGGCTGGGCTTTTACTTCTTGCTTTATTTTTCTCTTTCCCAGATTTTCAGCAAAAGACTTCCAGGAATTCGTCTCTGAACCGTTTCCCACTGAATATATAGAGTAGGAAGTTGACGCCATGGTTGATAGCAGCGAGCATTTGACCTGTGTATCTGGCAAGGGCAAACTTTGACACCCCAATGGGATCATTGATATCCATAAGGAAATGTTGTACCAAGGTAGATGTTACCAATGGCAGATTACACAGGATGAATGTGAAGGAAATGGTGAGAACTGTCACCGTGATCTGTTTACTTTGCCCATCCCCACCTGAATTTGCAGCATCACTGGTCATTCTTTTCTGTGAAGCAACTGCTTTGCGGACACCATTTACTATGGCGGTGTTTAACACAAGGAGCAACGCTATAGGTATGAAGACACCAAGAGCTGAACCCACCCAGCTCACGACCTGGATAGTGTTGATGTACTTATAAGCAATCGTGCATGCCTTGTCTCGAGGATGCAACTCTATGAACCAGAAGTTAAGTATATTGTACAATAGAACAGACATGGTGATGCAGGTAGTAGTAATGCCAGCTGTTTTCTTAGTGCACACGGCTGAGGCTTTCAGAGGGTAGCAAACAGCGACAAAACGCTCTGCTGTTACCGCGATGGTGAGCCAAACAGAAGAACTACTAGCACTGCTAAGTATGAAAGAATTAAGTTTACACCAGATGTCAGAATCCAATTTTAGGTTTACATAGTAGCGGTTGAGATTACCTATCAGAAGCAAGATCAGCGTGATAACATCAGCAAATGCCAGGACTATCAGGTAAATTGCTGAAGAGGATCTTCTGATCTTTGGTCGAAATAGTATGATGAGGGCCAGAATATTTCCCAGAATGCCTGCACACTGTACACCAAGGGAAACGTTTTTTCTGATGATCTGTGCTGCCTACCATTCTGGTCTAGCTGCCAGGATACGGCGCCTGTTGGCTAAGCGACATGCACTATCACATTCCATGTTTTCTGTGGAGTTCAGAACCAGCTGGGTGATGTTGACAAGCTCCATGGTCATGTTCTGCAGAGCCTCTGTAGAATTCATTGTTGCAGGATCAGAAACTTGTAGCTAAAATCAAATTGAAATCTGAGATTAGGATAATAAGTCATAGATATTTTAATCTATGTATCTTTATTGGCTCTCACTGTAAAAACATACAAATTGCAATAATATATGAACTATGAAATCACATGATCATTGATCAGAAGAACATTGAACATTCAAGGCAAGTAATGAGAACAAAAAAAAACGTCCAAGTTGGACATTGTCAAAGAACTTATCATTGCTTTATATTTAGATAAATATTTCCTTAGTTTATGGCTTTTCTACGGATGATGATTTGAAACGTCATTGTGGTCTACAACTTATTTGTATGCACATATTTATTTAGCATCAGGTCAGCTATGCATCCTCTCACATCATTAAAGCATTAATGACTCTTAACCAGGGCAGTATGCGTATTTAATGTGCCCCTGAAGGCATCCTGGCTAGAGCCGAAGGCGCAAGGTCTGGTCAGGTTGTCTAAAGGTACACATTTAATACACAGCAGGGAGCTGGTACAAAGGTACCTATATAAGTTGTCCGGGATCGTTAAAAAATAAATGAGAAATAGTCCAATCGTGTCAGTGACTAACCTAGTTAGCTTTCGAGAGCATTATGAGGTGATAGTTACTGCCCTGCGTCACAGGGCATTATGGGGATTTAATGACCGGTCACATGGTTCAAATTCTGATTGCTGATTGGTGCATCCAAAGCAAGCAATAGTAATAGAGTTTGACAGGATAAAAAACTACATGCAGATATATAAAACTTATCAGGTATGGAATAGTTATCAATTGTTATGTCATGAAGTACTGTATAACTGGTTAATTTGGCGTGTACTTAAGTTGGCGGTTTTTTCAAAAAAGTATTTTCCCTGTATTTATTTTGGCGTCTGGAGCAGTCAGAACAACGCCATCTTTGTGTAGACATTTTTTATGCGATCTTTAATTTGGCGTTGACGGGCATTCGCAAAAAAACGCCAAATTAAAAACCACACCAAATTAACCAGTTATACTGTATACATTCCAGTCCTCCACTAAATAATTGGCTATATTTCCTTATCAATAAATGATCAAATTGTTATAAACTGTATCATAGCAGTCCATATAGTCAGTCTATTTCTATTGTTTGCGTAATATAGAAAATGTCTGCCGACAAGAATGATAGCTCGTAAATATTTCACCTTAATACAATGGCCACGTACATGTAGCGCAACTAACAATGGTTGATGCAAGTGCCATATGCCGATGGTATTGATGTTTGTGGGCTTCCAATACATGACACAAACATCAAAACATACTTGTATCCACAAAATCGACAGCGTGTCCCTTGTTCAGCATTTCACATACTACTGCTGCGAGAGATGCACATATTTACCCAACGTCAGGTAGACGTTAGTTTGTTTGGATTGTCAGTGTTCTGTGTGTGTACGTATATATATATATATATATATATATATATATATATATATATATATATATATATATATATATATGTATGTATGTATGTATGTATGTATGTATGTATGTATGTATGTATGTATGTATGTATGTATGTATGTATGGATGGATGGATGGATGGATGGATGGATGGATGGATGGATGGATGGATGGATGGATGGATGCATGCATGCATGCGTATCGACAGCGTGTCCCTTGTTCAGCATTTCACATACTACTGCTGCGAGAGATGCACATATTTACCCAACGTCAGGTAGACGTTAGTTTGTTTGGATTGTCAGTGTTCTGTGTGTGTACGTATATATATATATATATATATGTATGTATGTATGTATGTATGTATGTATGTATGTATGTATGTATGTATGTATGTATGTATGTATGTATGTATGTATGTATGTATGTATGTATGTATGTATGTATGTATGTATGTATGTATGTATGTATGTATGTATGTATGTATGTATGTATGTATGTATGTATGTATGTATGGATGGATGGATGGATGGATGGATGGATGGATGGATGGATGGATGCATGCATGCATGCGTATGTATTTTCTTTAAAAAAATTCTTCCAAAGGGATTTTAGACGAAGTTAAAGTCATGATAAATTTTTTTTTAGAATTTCACTTTTCCTCATTTTTGAAGACAGATTAAAAAAGTAACTAGACCATACATCAACAAAGTTTTTGAAAAATACTACGTGCCCAAGGATGTTTTAATCATCTAGTGAAATTTCATGTAAAGGTGCAAAGGTCCCGAGCCTCCTTAAGGCAAAAAAAAATGTTAAGGAACATAATGTATAGCGCGAGGTTATGGGATTAAGTTCCTTTTTATAACGACGAACATCGACATCATAGTTTCATTTAATGACTGATTATATGAATAGAGTTAAAAAGCTGCCTCTGCCAAGAATGTTAACCAATTCACAAATCGCTTAATGAAATTCAGAAAGATAAAAAAGGGTGAGAAAATTTATTTCGTCCTTTTTGCCATGTGGAAAATCCACTTGCTAACCATAACATTTTAACATAAACCAAAGCATTCCTAAGTATGCTATTAGATTTGGAGTACATATATGCTATGGCCCACTATCAACTCATCGATGGAAAGAGGCCAACCTATTTAGTGGTGCCGATATGTTATTTGTTTGTCCATATCAAAACTTGGTGGTCAGCACGAACAAAACAGCAAATTTACTTCTTATAAGCTTAGGAATATGCATTCTTCAAAAGTTGCTTTTAAAAGTAGTATAAATCCAGAATTAGCCAACAGACAGGCCTTAACATTTTGATGACTTCTTATTTTTTTACAAAAGAAAACATTGAAATATGCTAGTAAGAACACAACTAATCATAGTCTACCAAGCTAAAAACAGTGTGTTATCTTTGCTTACAAATAAATGATCGAATGAAATGTGTTATCATTAAAACATGCAAAATGGCGAGAAGCAAATTTGAATGACGCGAGAAAACAACACAAAAATACATTGTAATGTCATATGTAACGAAAATAACGTTTTATGATATTTGTAGTCCATTCTCACATTTGCGTGTGCGTGAAAATCTCAATTGTACGTTATATACAAATGATCAGTTGTAAGCAAATGTTTTGTATATTTTGTATTTTATGCATGACATTTCGTTGGGGAAATAACCTTTTTAATGGAAGAGTTTTCCTTACTTTCAACAGTAGTTTAGGAAACTCAGTTTAGATGTTTTCCGAATCTACCATTGTATACTTATGAAATACTATTTCACAAAAAGGTTTAATGATACTGACCTTATAGAACAGAAGAGCTGCTTCGTCGGATAGTTACACAAGCTTGCAGCCGGGATGGTGAGGCGTGGTACTTTGTGGCCAAATGATACATTAATCTTTATGACTCGGTCTACATTGTGAAGTATTACTCCAGTGCCCATGCGCAGGACGTTACCCTTTTCTCTGCTTATTCTGTATGGTGGTAATCTCTATGGTGACGTAGCATGAAATATATATATATATATATATATATATATATATATATATATATATATATATATATATATATATATATATATATATATATATATATATATATATATATATATATTGGCATTGTGCCAAAATCACTTTGCCTGGATACAACACGCACATGGATCGACTAAACATTGATAGTCCTTTTTACCATTATGTTATATGTCACAGTAAGATAGTCAAACCAGGTATTTGCCCAAAGCACTAAAACTTTCAGGGATTTGGCCAAATCCCTGAAAATAGGAGGTTCATTTTTCACTACTTTATTTCACATTTCAGCGAGATTACCATATGACGATAAGAGGGGCAGTAGAGGGATAGGGGGCAATCAATAAAGGGGCAGTAGAGGGATATGGGGCAGTAGAGAGATAGGGGGCAGTCAATAAAGGGACAGTAGAGTGACAGGGGGCAGTTAATAAAGGGGCAGTAGAGTGACAGGGGGCAGTTAATAAAGGGGCAGTAGAGTGACAGGGGGCAGTTAATAAAGGGGCAGTAGGGTGACAGGGGGCAGTTAATAAAGGGGCAGTAGGGTGACAGGGGGCAGTTAATAAAGGGGCAGTAGAGTGACAGGGGGCAGTTAATAAAGGGGCAGTAGGGTGACAGGGGGCAGTTAATAAAGGGGCAGTAGGGTGACAGGGGGCAGTTAATAAAGGGGCAGTAGCGTGACAGGGGGCAGTCAATAAAGAGACAGTAGAGAGATAGGGGGAAGTCAATAAAGGGGCAGTAGAGAGATAGAGGGGCAGTCAATGAGGGAATTGTAACACCACAGCCCTGAGTACACATGCACTAATATTCTCCCTATCAACCTAGTGCTGTATGTTTTTTGCAACATTGTATACTTTTATAGACAGAGTTGAAAGAGGGGGAGAGCAACATTGTATAATTTCATAGATACAGTTGTACAACATTGTATGAAATACATTGTATCATATCGGGTGGCTGCAGACGTATGTCATTGATGTGACCTGGACTGCCTGCAGACACTTTTTCATTGCCATTGGCAACCGGCTATTTTTCAAGATAATAAGTTAAGTAAACACAATTTCGAAAAAACAAAAGTGAATGCATTTATCGGAAACAACTACCAATTGATCCATGGCAGCAGTGTAGCCCGGCAGGGCATATCCCACGAGAAAACCCCCAACAACGAACCTGCCAAGTGAGTATTAAAATATAGATGAGCATCCACAATCAATTTCTCCATGGGAACCCCTCTCTCTATCTCCGCGCATGGATGCTCATACCAGCGCTATATTTATATACATATCCGTTTTATAGCCAGTTGAGCTCTAAAAAAAGTACAGCGTGTTTATATATAGCGAAGCAAAACCACACGCTATGTACTCTATATAGAAACAGACGCGTACATTGTGTGTTATACAGTATTTAACCCAAGGGGCATTTAGAGAGCCACAGTGAGCAAATGGCTGAAATAAGAGAACTTCCACAGCATATATTAGAATAGAATTATAATAAAATACTATGGCTACACACAAAAAAGGCTTGGAACTCTTATTACATTCCAGCAGGGGACTGGAGTTATTCAGTTTATTTGGAATTTTGACATAATTGGACGGTTAGAATATGAATGCTCAATATTGACCTGTCAAGGCCATGGATTTAGTGACATAAGTGGCTGAAATACCTGAAATGAGGCTTACCTTGGCCCCTTGCCACGAAGAAGAATTCTGTGTGTTTGTATAGCAACTGTGACATTGCGAGAAAACATTTATATATATATATATATATATATATATATATATATATATATATATATATATATATATATATATAAATATATATATATATATATATATATATATATATATATATATATATATATATATATATATATATATATATATATATATATATATATTCTTGGCAACTTTCAGTGTTTGTGTGAAAGTTATATTTTACGATCGGGTCTGGAGATAATGACGACATGTATTTGACTATAAATGATAAAAATTCTTTTACAGGTAGATGTTTCGTGATTAAGGCTGTGATGCTGGTGACACACTCAAAATAAGACGACTCCTAGTTCAGCACTCCTGTACCCTTTCTAACAATAGTTATCTAATCCCTGAGGTCTTGGTGTTTCAAATATAAGTTATCTTTAACTTACCTGCTTGAGCCTTAAGACTTCGAGAGCTTGACACTGGAACTCAAAACAACTGTTTCTACGATTCCTGTACGCTCTAGTTCAGCTTTCTAATGAAATAGTTAAAGGTCAAAACCGTGTTACGTTATCCTTTCTAACCCATTCATTCCTTCCTGTTCCTCTAGAAATTGTCATCTGGACCTATGATACTTCAAACAACAGTCTGGATAAAAAGAATAGTTTTACAAAAGATGAAAAGAATGGTTTTGCATTTGGAGGAGAATTGTAAGTAATGTTCTGGTTAACATTGCTGCTTTAAATATTTTCCAAACAATGTAGTGGGGAGGCTAAGGGCGAAAATCGTTCACTTTTTTGACAAAAGCGTGAAAATTGGCACAGGTGTAGTTTGACGGATGGGGAATTTTTTAAAGCCAGGTACCCATCTCGGTTGCCATGGTAACCGGCGGCCATCTTGAATTTCAAAATGGCCGCCTTGGAACTCTCCTTCTCGCCATATTCCTGCCTTAAAATGTAACAGAAATACAGTCTCAGTGTCTAAAACCATGTTTTATGGGGTAAGGATTCTATTTCTGATATGGAAAATAGCATCAAGAAGGCGGCCATCTTGGATTTCAAGATGGCCGCCATGTGAAATTATGTTTTTCCGCATAACTTTAGTTCTAAATAACCTAGCTAAACAATGTTGGTTTCTATACCAACATTTTCAGGGATCAGGAATTCATTTATGACATCTTCAGTTTCACTAGAGGTTTTATTTTACCATATTTGACCACAAAATGGCTTTTCTTCACATATGGAGGCCGTTGGACAGGGGAAGAAGCTGTTCATCTTCAAACAACTGTATTTGCCTCCAGATAACTATAATGGAAAGGTGGTTAAAACAGTTGCACTGAGCGACCTACAGTACGTACAGAAATAGTCTTAGTGTCTGAAACCATGTTTTCTATTTCTGATATGGAAAATAGCATCAAGAAGGTGGCCATTTTGGATTTCAAGATGGCCGCCATGTGAAATTATGTTTTTCCGCATAACTTTAGTTCTAAATAACCTAGCAAAACAATGTTGGTGTCTATACCAACATTATCAGGGACCAGGAATTCATCTATGATATTTTCAGTATCACTAGAGGTTTTATTTTAACATTTTTGACCACAAAATGGCGCTTTTTCACACATGGCAGCTGTTGGACAGATAAAGAAGTTGTTCAGCTTCAAGCACCTGTATTTGACTCCAGACGACTATAATGAAAAGAGGTGGTTAGAAACAGTAGCACTGAGCTACCTTCAGTGCGTACTAAACATAAAAATACTCAAATGATCATCATATGACCTTTAGGTCACCTTCAAATGACCTTGAAAGAAAAAGAGTGGAAAGATGCAATTGACAATTTCCTATAAATTGGTACCTGTATGTTACAATGTGTAAAGAAATGAGTGAGTTATGTCAATTTTACTACAACAGATATAGTTGGAGTTGATCAGATCTAGATGATTGAATTCCAATGATATCTTTACCCATAAAAGACTGTCCTCTTGCCCATAGTGCATTTCTCCTTAGCAACACTTACAACAATATATTTGGGAACAGTCATATTGGAATCCAGAGTTGGGAGTTATGGTAAGTTTGTGTTTCCAATTAGCAACACATGTTACCTACATTGTCAGGGCTCGACAAATAGCATAGTCCCATCTCCCGGGAGATCTGAATTCCAAAAACAGCCCTGTCGGGCCACCTAAAGTTGGATTCAGGTAGGCTGGACTACCTGAATCCTGGGGAAGTTTCCCACTAAAATCCTACAAAATGGTAGCGAAAAAAAGAAAAATATTGCATTCCTTAAGCATGCAACCTAAAAATTAGAAGAAAAAAGCATAAGTACCATTACTAACATGAAAAGGGGGAAAAAGAACCTTTTTGCCTTTTTAGAATAAATGGCGGGACTACCTGATTTTGGGCTCAGGTAGCCCCGTCAACCTACCTGGTCCTTCTGGGGACCGTCGAGCCCTGATTGTGTGTAGGTATTACATATGAACAGTTAAGCATCCCAGTGAAATAAAGTGTTAAAGAGAATATAATTCACGGATTAAATTTGATGTAGTTTACTTATGAGAAATGCATTTTACCTATTTTTCAAGACAGATGAAAGTGGTTGAAATATCCTCACTGTCTTAATCTGTGATATCAATTTCGAGGCTAAATGTGGGACATTAAGAGATTTATGAAAATTGGGTAAATAGGAAAGTAGACTTTGTTGTGGTACATGTGGAAACGAGCTAAATACAATGGGGGACAGGGAAATTAGATGTGGGAGAGTATGGAAAGTAGGCAGAAAGGCTAATGGACCAAATAGACAGTTTAGGAAAGGGTTATGGATGTGGTCGAATTTAATACCAAGGGAGGACCAAGGGGGAGATGGGGATAAGGAGTGTTAGACCAGCTAACGAGTGATTAGGGTAATAGAAAGGAAGGGGTGGGGATATATATATATATATATATATATATATATATATATATATATATATATATATATATATATATATATATATATATATATATATATATATATATATATATATATATATACATCACACTGGAGGATGATTATGCCAGAGGGGCATAGAGCGAGGGAAAATGGTTACGGAATAGCTTAAACTGCAAGAAGGGGAGGGTAGGGAAGAAAGAGGAAAAGATGTGGGGCAAGAAGAATATGACAAGAAAAGGAAGCCAGAATAGAACTAATCAATGTAAGATGAGAGAGGGGCAAAGGAGAAATACAGAAGATGAAGGGATCAGAAGTAGATGTGGGGCTAGTCATGGACACACATGAAATTGAGGGAGTATGGGCAAAGGGAATTCCAGGATTTGAGAGGTTAAGAAAGAAAAGGGGGGAAAAGTGCGGAGGGATAGCTATATATATTAGGAAAGGGATAGCGGGGACAGATAGATTAGGAAAAAGGACATAACAGCAAAATGGGAGAGGTCAGAGGTCTTCAATGAGAGAGGGTAAAATTGATGTTAGGTTGAGAGAGGTCTTCAGTGGGAGTAGTGTACATGGGGAGGGAGAGGGTTGATAGAACGCGGTATGATACAATAATGGATTGGCTTAAAGGACAAATTCAGGATGTACAGCAAAGAGGATGTAGGATAATCTTGGGGGGAGAGAGACTCTAACAGACACATAAGGAATGAGGAACAAGGTATAAAGGGAATTAAAGAAGAAATAAATGTAAATGGTAAAGGGTATTGGAGTTAGCAAATGACACAGAGTTGGAGATAGTAAATAGATAGGATGGAAGTTTGGGAAAGTGGACAATGATATAAGGAATGAAGGCTATTTAAGGCCATAAAGATTTTCCGAAAAGTGGTCTTTTCTCACTGTTGAAGTACAATGACAAAGCATACTAATTATAGGTGAAAGAAGAAAAAGAGAAAGAAAAAGAGTTGAGCCTTCAAATCCAAAGTGGACCATGGGATCTTTTAGATACATGGTATCCACAGACAGATCCACACATCCCCTTTCTTTTATAAGGCGAGCAGGGTGCCACACCAGCAAAGGGTTCCCCGGGAGGTGCCAGCTTCTATTGCAGATCATTGAGCAAGCCAAGAGGGTGTGCTCCTGTATTAATTAGTGTGGGAAACATGAAAGATGTGATAAGTTTCAGAGTTGGTTAGAAAAGGGAGGCTGAGTATACCAGCAGAACTGAGGCAGACAATAAAAGAAAGAAGAGAGGGCTTAAAAAACAAAAAGAGGACACAAGAAGACATTGGGGGAAATTACAGGAACAAAAGAGGAAGGTATTGAAACTCATAACTGGGATAAAAATATTGAACAGGAGGAAGATGAAACGGTTCATGAGGATTAACGGCAAACAGAATCAAGGGTGAAAAGGGGAATTAGTGTTAGAAGACGGAGGTAGAGATATAGTGGACAGATAGGAATGAGCAAGCCTCTTAGAAGAGCATTGGAAAGCCTCATATGTGGCTCATATATATGTATGTATGTATATATATATATATATATATATATATATATATATATATATATATATATATATATATATATATATATATATATATATATATATATATATATATATATATATATATATATATATCGAGTTAAGGGATAACATGAAAAATATAGACCAGGAGAAGGGGGCCTAGGGGAGGCTATTAAAAAAGAGGTATGAGGAATTACATAAAAAAATGAAAAAGGGGCAGGCTGTGGGAGTAGATGATATACCTAGCAAGTTTCTCATGGATAGGAGGGGGGGGGGGATCTTGAATGGTTAACATAAACTTTCAGAGAAAATACCGATAGTTAGGAAGAGAGGGATAGTTAGGAAGAGGGGCCTGGGGGAGGCTATTAAAAAAGAGGTATGAGGAATTATGTAAAAAATGAAAAAGGGGCAGGCTGTGGGAGTAGATGATATACCTAGCAAATTTCTCATGGAAAGGGGGGGGGGTCTTGAATGGTTAACATAAACTTTCAGAGAAAATACCGATAGCTAGGAAGAGAGGGATAGTAACCGCTTTGTACAAAGGAGGGAGGAAGCAAGATTTGGAGAACTACAGGGGAATAACACTTAACAGTAGCATACATAAACTTTTCACCAGAATCCTTCGGGGAAGGATGGAAGTGGAAGGGAGAGGGACACTAAGGGAAATGCAGTTTGGTTTTAGAAAGAGGAAAATACCTGTTATGCAGCATCTATATTGAGACAGATCTTTGACCAAGCAAAAAGAAGGAACAATGCTAAGTTAGTTTTCTTAGACAAGTAAAGCATATGATAATGTTTGGAGAGATGGCCTATGAAGTAAAAGTCTTAAAAGAGCTATATAAAGAGGGTACATGTAGGGTGAGGTTTGGGGAGATGGAGACAGACAGGTTTGAGGTTGAGGGACTAAATCAGGGATATTCTCTGTCCCTGGTGCTCCTCACATTATACAAGCCAGAATAAGAAGATAGATTAATTACAAGTGGATCAGGGATCAAAGTTGGTAATTTAGTGATACCATGATTGTTCTTTGCGGATGATATGGTTGTCAAGGGACAAAGAGAGGGAGATTTAAAGGAGTAGTGGAGAATGGGAGGGGAGTAAATTAGAGAATGGAAAATGCAGTTTAACTCGTCAAAGAGCAGGGTGGTGAACATACAAAAGAAAAGTAACAAAGACAGCAAATGCAAATGGAGAGGGACAGGTAGGGAAAGGGAATGTCTACTGTTTTAGATGAAAGAAGAGAAAGAAAACAAATACCTAGGAATCTGGTTCTCAGGAGCAAAGGTACTAATAGGTCTAGGGACTTTGCAAATGAAAGTAAAGACAGCAGTAGCAGAAAGAAATAAGAGTACACTAGAAAAATACAGCAGGAAGTAAGAAAATAAATTTGAGTTGAGTGAACAACATATGGTGCTAAAATGTGTAACATACAGAGTAGAAGGAACAGAATGTTGGGGAAGGTAAGGAGAATATGAAGGGAACAGAGATATAGGTGGGGGTCTGAATGGGCAAGGGGGGGGGGGAGCAGCTCAAGGAAAAAGTAGGTCTGGTTGGGGAATCATACTAGCCAGAACAGTTGGAGAAGGGGTTTAAAAAATGATGAAGAAGAAAGAAGGGTAGAAAGGGAAAGGGGTGTGAAAGGAGGCATTTCTAGAAACAACCCAGCGGGCACTGTACGTACAATGTACGTACATTGTACGTACATTGTACCAACTGTACGTACAATGTACGTACATTGTACGTACAGTGCCCGCTGGGAAACACTGAAATAAAATCATACTTGGCATGGATCAAATAAAAAGTATGAAGAAAAATAAAGATTTCTGATGTCTGCCATCTTGGAATCCAATACAGCTGACAGCTGTGTCATAAATTGATTCTATAACCCATAAAACATAGTTTTAGACACTAAAAAACACATTCTAGTGGCGGCCATTTTGAAATCCAATATGGTGCTGTTTACCATGGCAACCTAGGTGGGTACCTGACTTTAAATGACACTAAAAAACACATTTTAGTGGTGGCCATTTTGAAATTCAATATGGTGCTGTTTACCATGGCAATCTAGGTGGGTACCTGACTTTAAATGACAATAAAAAACACATTTTAGTGGCGGCCATTTTGAAATCCAATATGGTGCTGTTTACCATGGCAACCTAGGTGGGTACCTGACTTTAAATGACACTAAAAACACATTTTAGTGGCGGCCATTTTGAAATTCAATATGGTGCTGTTTACCATGGCAACCTAGGTGGGTACCTGACCTTAAATGACTCTACATGGTCTAAAGTACAACTGTCCCAACTTAAGTAACTTTCTTTTTAGTATAAAAAATGGCAATACTTGGTAAATCTTCAGATGTTGTTGGTCAAGTTCACCACAGTGGAGGACATTTTTATGCAAGTTTTTGCATCAGAGCATTTTCCAAAGCTCAACACAATAGTCTTATCAATCTCATTACTTTGATGAACAAAGTCAGGATTGACATCCTCAGAAAACACTGACTCTCCCCAAAAATGAATTTATGAAAATAGCATTTGTTAGAAGAATCAGAGAAAATAAAGTCATATTCAGCAAGAATCAAATAAAAAATATGAAGAAAATAAAGATTTCTGCTGTCGGCCATCTTGGAATCCAATATGGCTGACTTCTAAGGGTCCTATAGATGTCATAAATGGATTCTATAACCCATACAACATGGTTTTAGATACTTGGATCTTGTTTCTACCATACTTGAAGGCTGAGATATGAAGAAAAACATATTTTAGTGGTGGCCATTTTGAAAGCCGATATGGCGCTGGTTACCATGGCAACCTGGGAGGGTACCTGACTTCAAATGATTCTACACGGTCCAGAGTACAACCGTGCCAATTTGTATATAATCTTTTTAAATTAAAGATAGCAATGCCGGTAAATCTTCAAATGTTGCTGGTCAAGCTTTCAGCAGTGGTGATCGAGTTAGGACATTTTTATGCCATTTTTTGCATCAGAGCAATTTCCAAAGCACAACACAATAACCTCCTAAATCTCAATACTTTGATGAACAAAGTCAGGATTGACATCCTCAGAAGACACTCATTTTCCCAAATAATAAATTCTGAAATAAAAATAGCTTTTCCAAGAACAAAACAGAGAAATAAGATCATATTTGGCATGAATTAAATCAAGTGTATAAGGAAAAAATAAAGATTTCTGCTGTCGGCCATCTTGGAATTCAAGATGGCTGACATCTAAGGGTCCTAAATATGTCAGATATGCATTCTACAACCCATAAAACATGGTTTCAGACACTTAGATCTTGTTTCTATCATACTTAAAGGCCGAGATATGAAGAAAAACATATTTTCGTGGCGGCCATTTTGAAATCCAATATGGCGCTGGTTACCATGGCAACCTGGGTGGGTATCTGGCTTTAAATGATTCTACATCGTCCAAATTACAACTGTGCCAACTTTTACAATTTTTTAATTTAGTAAGAACTAGCAATGCCAGTTAATCTTTACATGTTGCTGGTCAAGCTTACAGCAGTGGTGAGTTAGGTCATTTTTATGACTTTTTTTGCATCAGAGCATTATCAAAACACAACACATTATAACCTCATAAAACTCATTACTCTGTCGAACAAAGTCCGGATTGACATCCTCAGAAGACACTTATTTCCCAAATAATAAATGTTTAAATAAAAATAATATTTCTAAGAATAAACAGAGAAATAAAATCATATTTGGCAAGAATTAAATAAAAATTGTTAGGAAAAAATTAAGTTTTATCCAGCCGGCCATCTTGGAATTCAAGATGAACGACATCGTAGGGTCCTAAATATGTCATAAATTGATTCTACAACCCATAAAACATGGTTTTAGACACTTAGATCTTGTTTCTACCATACTTTAAGGCTGAGATATGAAGAAAAACAGATTTTTGTGGCGGCCATTTTGAAATCCAATATGGCGCTGGTTACCATGGCAACCTGGGTGGGTACCCGGCTTTAAATGATTCTCCATTGTCTAAAGTACAACTATGCCAATTTTCACACTTTTGTCAAAAAAGTGAACAATTCACCCAAATTTTGGCTCTTAGCCTCCCCACTAATGCTTTTTGCCTGAATGATTTCACCCAAATCGTCAGGCTGCTTTTGTGAGCATTAATGGGATAAGTGAAAGACTACATCTTCCTTTATGAGTGGTTCCCCCAACAGACGAGCGGTCTAAGGTATTCTTCGCCCAGGTAACTTAGTATTCTAAGTCGTTGGCATTGATCGCTTGCTGTCTCTCACCACTGGTTAAGTTCCTTGCTACTGCTAGTTCAGACATGAAACCTACCTATTTTCCCGTTTATGTTATCCTATTGGACGGTATTAAATAGAAATCGGCTGTAGAAACATCAGATGCATACGTAAGGTTCAGTATTGTTGAACTAGGCTACTGCATGTGAGAAAGTTGCCAATAGTTAAGGGTAAGGTGGTGGTTTTCACCAGATACTCTGTTTCCTACACCACTTACAACTGATTTATCATGATTTAGCCTAATCAAAAATCCCTGCATTGCGCACCGACTGCTTACTGTCTTTTCATCAAACTTACGTTTCATCAAATAGCAAATTGGCTTATATTGTTCAATCTTAATGGTAAGCAGCTCTATGCTTACATAGAAATGTTTACTATTGATTTACATAAAATGCTGCAGTATATTTTCTCAGGTCAATGAAATATTCATAGATGCAAAATGTCAGTGTAATGTACTCCTATTTGACATGAATGTATTAGAAATATACCATTCACAAACAGAGGAAAATTTCTCCTTCGAATACATTCCATACTATATCATCGAAAAGATTAAATTTTCTCCCACTCTGGGGTGTGTTTTACAGTTAAGGATTAGGCGTCCTCAATGGGTGTTCTTCAATGGGGTTAAAGGTCAAACTGGTGTAATTGTCCAATCAGATCCCTCAATTTCAATCAATGGGTCACTGCTGCTGGGTCAAAGGTAGAACCAACAATAGCGCGCGCGGATTTGAACAAGCGTCACATACGTGATCTGGCGCCAGTTTCTGGGGAAACAAACGGTGCACGTCACAACAAACGCGTATTACCATTGTTGAACTAGTGCGCGGGTGACCTTTGGCTGACCTAGTTTAGCTAGCTAACTTCACGGTAAAACGTGTAAATTTCTCCTTTTTATCGTGGGAGAAACAGGTTCTATCACTCATGGATGGAAAGTGCAGGAATCTTGCACTCTTGAGTGATTTTGTGTCTTGGGACGAGGCTTGCCGAGTCCCAAGACAAAATCACTCACTCGTGCAAGATTCCTCCTCTTTCCATCCACTCGTGATAGAACCTCTATTTCTCCCACTCTGAGGTGTGTTTTACAGTTAAGGATTTGTCGTCCTCAATGGGCAATCCTCAACGGGGTCAAAAGGTCAAACTAGTGTAATTGTCCAATCAGATCCCTCAATTTCAATCAAGGGGTCACTGCCTCTGGGTCAAAGGTAGACCTAACAATGGTGCGCGTGCATTCGAACAAGCGTCACGTACGTGATCTGGCGCCAGTTTCTAAGGAAAACAAACGGTGCACGTCGCAACAAACGCGTATTACCATTGTTGAAATAGTGCACAGGCGACCTTTGGCTGACCTAGTTTATCAAGCTAACCTCACGGTAAAGCGTGTAAATTTCTCCTTTTCATCGTGGGAGAAACAGGTTCCATCACTCGTGGATGGAAAGAGGAGGAATCTTGCACTCGTGAGTGATTTTGTGTCACAAAATCACTCACTCATGCAAGATTCCTCCTCTTTCCATCCACTCATTTACTTCTGGAGCATAAACTTGGTCAGAAAATACCTTATAGGACAATTACACCATGGATAAAACATAGGCCCAAAAAGTTTCCTAGAGTATTCTCTCCTTTAACCCAAGTTCCCAATACTGACAATCTTCTTACAAGAAGTATATTGCTGTTTAAACACATCCTAACGCACAAGAAATGGAGGTACTAGGAGCGGCCATTTTAGTCTATTAATAGCATATCTCAGGCTCGGCACCCATATGTCATTAGCAGCTACCTTACTGCTAATAATGATAATGCATAATTAAGAGAATTATTTGATTTAAAGTTGCTTTTCCTGTATCGTTTGATAATCTCTCATTAAATAACTTCCAGACACTACTTTATTGAATGAATAAATTCAAAAGTTTTCAAGCCATTTGCATGCTAGTTGTGTATGGGTTAAAACGAATTGAATCATATGGGCCTGTTCTAACCCTTCCAATGCTAAGGCTATTTTTGTCCCAAGCACAGGGATGCAAAATCTTTTGAAAACTGTCTAAACCCTGTCATGTTGGTATTCATTAGATATTCTCGCCGAGTACTCTCAGATGAGTACCCATATGCCAGGGTTTCAGACATTTTTTAGGTTTTTGCATCATCTTTTAATGGCCAAATTGGCCACCAGCAGCATAAGGGTTAAGGTCAAGCAGGGTTGAATATAATAAGAGACAAAAACAAAAATAACAACTACTCAATGTTCTTATATAAATTGTTTTTGTATTTTCTTGAGTATATGATACAAACAATGGTCATGATACATCAGAAACCAGGCTTTTAAATTTTCCTGGTCTGTTTTCCAGTGGATAGTCACAAGGATTTATGCAAATTAACACAGGTTAAACAGGAAGAAGGGGGGGGGGGGGGCTGCTCAAATCATAAATACACCAAACTAATTGACCAGGTCCCTAGTCTATTAAAGCTGATTTAGGATTGATAAAATGATAAAAACATTGGATAGAATTTTTCTAAAATTTTGCTGGATTTCTTTTCAGGTCTCGAAATTAGGTTGGTTTTACCAGGGAGCCCAAATGATACTTTGACAGCTACCTAAAGGTGGTGTGTATAGAAACCAGTACATCTCTGGCCTCCCTGCAGAAATCTGAGGGAGCTGCAGGAGAATTTAAGGGAGCCCTGGGCTACCAGCACCCCCTATTTTTTCTCAGGGTGTTTATTTATCCAAGGAGTGTGTGTAAAAAGGTACCCTGAAAACCTTAACTCTTCCAATGCTAATGCTACTTATGTCCAAAGCACAAGATTGCAAAGATTTTTGAAAAACATCTAAACCCTTTCATGTTGGTAGTCATTGGAAAGCTCTCGCTGAGTACTTTCAGATGAGTACCCATATGCCAGGGTTTCAGTCATTATTCAAGTTTTTTGCATTATTTTGTATTGGCCAAATTAGCCACCAGCAGCACAAGGATTAATACCAAGTATCTTAACCCATTCCTGCCTGAAGGTCTTCATGTACTTATAACATTTTTGAAAATAATTTTGAAATCAAGCATAAATTCACAAAATATTTGTAGGAGAATTGTGGGTTACATTTTGAACAATCTTCCTCTTTGAAATATTTTCTAAAATTACCATTTGTAAGAGAGAAACCATCAAAATAGTCTGGCTGGATAAGAAATTTGTTTTGGTTCATGCTTCGGTGGCAGTCTTTTTCTTGCTCACATGTCTTTTTGTGAGTCCAAGGACTTAGCCAGGACCCGTTATTCCTGTCAATTTTGGACAAGCAAAATTCTTAATGAAGAATTTTCAATTTTGACTTTTTGGGAATAAAAACCAAATATTTTCCTAACAAACCATTTTCAATGACATGGTTGATGTGTAAATTTAACTTTTTGACACAATAGGCTACAAAATGTAGTTGGTATAAGGATCTGAAGTAGCTAACGGATGGGCGATCTTTTGGATTTGCTGTTTTGGAAGGCATTTTAAGAATCCTGGCTAAGACCCTGCAGTTGTGACACTATATTTCATACAACAGGGTCTTAGCCAGGATTTAGAAAGTAGACAGCAGGGTGTCTGGGTGCCTTTTTGGATGCCAAACCCTTAAAAATAACCCAACAGGACACCCAATTTTTTTATTGTGGAATTTCGAAAAATCTCAATCTCAAGCTTATGATTGAATTTTTATTATCTCCTTATAATACTCATGACTTTGCTTAATGATATCATGCCTTATTTTGATGAATTTATACGTTTATGGTTGAAATATGAGCATATTGTGATCCCCCTTAAAAATTTGGACGTCCAAAGATTTTACAATTTCCAATTTAAGGCACCCAATTTCTAAATCCTGGCTAATATACTGGTCACAGCTGAACGTAACTTTGATCCTCAGCTATGTGGGTCATTGTGCTGCCAGGCTTTTTATTTTTTTCTCATGTTGATCACGGATAGTAGCACAACCAGTCGCTGACAGACATCCGGCTGACTGGTGCAGGAATCAAATATCTTCACTGTACATATGTTCTTGTAAAAGGCATTTTGGTTTAGACTTCTGCCTCAGCCCTTACATCAGAAATAAAGCATTGTATACAACAATATTTCATCTTAGACTCGTGCATCAGTACAGTAACCTTTTAGACTGAAGTTCCAGCATTTGAAGGTGAAAATACCAACCATTTAGACTGGTGAGTCAGTTCTTCCCTTGCACCAATGTCATCTCATTAGACTGATGTTCCAGTTTGCAAAGGCGCCACAGTCACATAGACTAGTGTGTCAGTTTTTCCTTCGTACAAATGTCATATCATCGGACTTGTGTTACAGCTTTCCGAGTATCGGTCATTTAGACTGGTGTGTCACTCCTTCCCTAGTAAAATTGTTGTCTTACTAGGCTGAAATTCCAGCTTTTTAGGTGAAAATACTGGTCATTTAGACTGGCGAGTAAGTCCTTGCCTTGCACAAATATCAAAATAGACTTATGTTCCAGTTTGCAAAGGTGCATCAGTCACACAAACTGGTGCATCAGTTTTTTTTTTGTAAATAAGTCACATCCTTAGGCTGGTGTTTCAGCTTTCTAAGTGTGGCGTATAAGTCATTTAGACTGGTGTGTCAGTCCATCCTTTGTGCAATGTCATATCATTAGACTGGTGTTCCAGGTTTTTCCCGTGTAGAACCTCAGTCGCTGCCTTCTATTAGACTGGTGTGTCAGTCCTTCCTTTGTACAAATGTCATGTCATTAGACTGGTGTTCCAGGTTTTTCCCGTGCAGAACCTCAGTCGCTGTCCTCCATTGGTTCTTCCCCTCCTGATGCAGGAGATTTCCCTCCACCACTTCCTGCGCCGCTTCCGGCATCGCTGCCGCCACCTCCCTCGTTGTCTGAGCCGCTTCCGCCACCTCCGTCTTCATCGTCACTCTCGATGATCTTAGCTTTTCGTTTCTTCACTCCCGTATCTGAGCCCGAGTCCTGAAAAGAAAGATATATATTAATAACAGACACTACTCTTAAGTCTTAATGCTGATTGGTCCTAGAAGAATAGATATACATATATTCTTCACCAACTCTTCACTTTGGTATTTGCCTCGAGTCTTAGAAGGAAAGATATATATTCATTACAAACACTACTCTTAACTCTGCTCTTGCTAACACCGGATATATCCGGTGCTACATATCTTGCCTGTGTGACCAACACCGGATATATCCGGTCTTTGGGTACCCTTGCACTTAGCAAAATAAAAACTACCTAGGTTGATTAAGGGGTATTGCATTATACTAGGTATCAATGTTTTACCTTTTACTATGTTTCTATTTCAGTTTGTGAAGCACATTATTGAAACAGTAATAGAAATTTATGAAATCCTTTTGATTTGTTGGGTAGACCCACAATATCCCTGGTCCCAGGGGATAGGTTCTCCCATATGGGGGTCTAGCATGACAAGGGTTAAGTCGTTGGGCTGATTGGTCCTAGGGGAATAGATATGAATATTCTTCACCGACTCTGCTGTAATTCTCAACGCTGATTGGTCGGTTTGCTGGTATACTCATTTCCGCATAATATATTAACCCTTCCAATGCTAACGTTATTTTGGTTCAAAGCACAAGGACACAACGATTTTTGAAAACCATACAAACCCTTTCACTTTAGTACTCATCAGATAGCTGTCCCTAAGTACTCCAAGATAAGTACCCATGTACCAGGGTTTGAGTCATTTTCAGGTTTTTTGCATAATTTTCATTGGCAAAATAAGTCAGCAGCAGCGTGACGGTAAGCTATTAGGCTCCTACCCTGATGATTCTGAGGAATACAATAACTTACCTCATCACTGTCCAGTTTCTTGGCTTTCATTAAACGTTTTTCTCGGCGATCCTCTGGTTCAGATTCCACCGAATCATCACTATCTGACGAGTAAATGTTCTGTCTTGATTCTGAAACACGAAATCAAACATACCAGTGAAAATAATAGAACACAGTGGTAAATATCATTTGTTAGTAATAATAATGATGATAATGATAACAATATTAGTAGTTATGATAATGATGATCATAATAATAACAATAATGATAATAATAATCAATAATAACAATGATGATGATACTACTACTACTACTACTACCACTACTACAACTACTACTACTACTACTACTTCTACTATTAACAATAACACTACTACTACTACTACTACTACTACTACTACTACTACTACTACTACTACTACTACTACTACTACTACTACTACTACTACAGGCAACTCTGCGTATTCCGGACATGTGTAATCCGGATTTGCGTCTTAACCGTACAGATTGGAAAGTCCCGGTCCCTTCCTATACGTTTACATGCAAATTTCAATATTCAATCCGGACTCCGGCCAAACCGGACAATTTTTGCGGTACACTCTTTACCATTTAAGGTTTACAATTACAAGTGTACTGTAATCCGGACTGCTGATCTAATAATCTAATGCACCCTCTCAATTAATGAAATGCGCTGTTGCACCAAGCTCTAGCCGACAATAAAACATGCCCTTCCCTAACAAAAGGAGGAGGAATGAAAGGTAAACAAAGAGAGGGATGTGGGGGAGGGTCGGAGAAAGTAGGGGGTGGTCAATGGGCCGAGATTACGTCAATATGTATTGAAATTTACATGCTTTACCGTGCATGCCTGCTGCATTGTACATCGCCGATCATCGGCTCATGTCATGTTGTATATGTACAATATGTTATTCAATGTAACTACATGGAGATCGTTGACGGCCCGCGATACATATACATATACATAAATATATATATATATATATATATATATATATATATATATATATACATATCTCAATACACTTACTATTGGGGGCCGCGCCAGGTTTGTAGGCCTTTTTGATTGCCGATAGTGATATTTCTCCCTCGTCTTCGTCGTCATCGCCGTAATGGCCCTCCAGGTATGAAGAGCTCATGCCGCGGTTATGCGCCTTCTCCTTTACGCGGCGCTGCTGGCTCTCCCGACGAATCGAGGCCCGAAGCTTCTCCTCCTCTTTCTGAAAATATTAAATATCGGTAAAAATGTAGCACACATTTACGTTGGCACACAAAATTGTAATAAAAAGTTTTTTACCACGAATTTGACATTTGGATCATTTTCTGGTATTATCTTTCTGACAAAAGCGTAATTAGGAAGATATATTTAGGAGAAATTCTATTCAGAACTCAAACCACTCCTTCAATAATTTTGTAAATTGATGATTGACTCCAAAGCATAATGTGTCTCGGCGCCTTTTAGACACCCAAACCCCTCTAAATCACCCCTCAGGACACCCATACCTTAAGGAAAGTAATTTCTTAAAATGTCAATTTCAAGCGTATAAGAGAGGTTCCATCTCGAGATGATTCCCATGCCATTGTATAATAGTATCATGCCTGAGTAAATACATGTTTATCGTTGTTATCTCAGAATAGTGTTGTCTCCCTTAAAAATAGAATGCTCAAACATGTCACAACTGTCAATTTTGGACACCCAGTTTCCAAATCCTGAATAAGACCATGCTCCAATGTAATTTTCAAAAATATCAGGTTCAGACACCACATTATGGGTTAATGAATGCCTGGAATGAACTACAAATAGCAAAGGCCATACCTTAATCAGTGCTGTTCTACAAAGGCCTTACCTTAATCAGTGCTGTCCTATCGGCGTCGGGATCTTTGCCGGAGATCGGGATGACCTTTAGTTTCTGCGTCTTGCTGCTTCTGTCTGCTAACGTCATGGTCATCTTTCTATGTGTGAACGAGTCTGTAGAGTGAGGTCTGAAAAATAATAATCATCGGTATTTGATTATGCTCCCTCTCCATCTCTAATATTATTGCCATTATCATCATTATTGTAATAATGATTATCACGATGTTTATCATATTTATTATTTCCATTATTACTTTTACTATCATTGTTATTATCATTTATCATTATTATTATCATTACTATTATTATTATTACTATTATTATTATTATCATTATCATTAATATTATTTTTATTTTTATCATTCATTATTATCATTGTTATTATACTATATCATTATCATTATTAATTATTATTATTATTATTATTTTCATTATTATCATTATCAATATAATTATCATTTTGGTTAAAGCCAATAACCCCATGCCTCTCGTTGACAGGTTCTCTTACTCCTTTGAAAAGTTTTGTTTTGAATGGTTCTCTGTCTCCTTATCGGAATGAGTTTTTATTTTAAATGGTTCTTTGTCTCCTTATCTGAATGATAGTTGTTTTAAATGGTTCTCTGTCTCCTTACCTGAATAATAGTTTTGTTTTGAATGGTTCTCTGTCTCCTTATCTGAATGAAACGTATGTTTTGAATGACTCTCTGTCTCCTTATCTGAATGAGTTTTTATTTTGAACGGTTCTTTGTAGCCTTATCGGAATGATAGTTATGTTTTGAATGGTTCTCTGTCTCCTTACCTGAATGATAGTTTAGTTTTGAAGACTGCCTGGCCCTGAAGACCGGTTCCTTGTCTTATGAAAAGATGGTTATAGTCTCCCTGGAGCATCATGGTATGGACGTCAAATATCTCACTTCCGACGTGAAGTGACATACTGAAATACAAATTTGTAAATCACAGATAAATATAGTATTTTAAGACACAAAGCTAGAATCTCACCAATTTATGTTATATCATGGTTAGATATGAAATATCTCACTTCTGACTTGAAGAGACATACTGAAAAACAAATGTGGATAACAGATAAATATGATATTTTAAGTCACAAAGATACACACAAATTACCCTAATATCATGGTATTGATGAGTGATGCCTCTACACGTCCAATGTGAAGAGACATATGATGACTACTCTTACAAAAACATAGAAGGTAAAGGTGCTTAATTTCGATATTTAGAAAAGTTAAGAAATTGATTATAAAAGGAGGGAGGGAGAGAAAGACGTACCTTCCGTCTGACCATCGGACCATCCTAGAATTACTCTCTTTTAAAACAACGCCATTTTCATCCTTCATTTCGTTTCCTATATCGTCCTTCAGAGGTCGCCACCGCACGGTGTTCTCGACCTTTAACTTTAATCTTGCGCGACCTTCCTCGTCCAGAACCTCGTCCTCGTCAATCTCATCCTCGTAGGTGGTCGAGTCAAATGGCCTTAAATGTGAAAAAGAAAGAGAGTCAAGGCACCAGTAGTGGTCGAGTCAAATGCCCTTAAATGTGATAAAGAAAGAGAGTCAAGGCACCAGTAGTGGTCTAGTCAAACAGCCTTAAATGTGATAAAGAGAGTCAAGGCACTGAAAGTGGTCGAGTGAAATGGCCTTAAATGTGATAAAGAAAGAGAGTCAAGGCACCAGTATTGGTCGAGTCAAATGGCCTTAAATGTGATAAAGAAAGTGAGACAAGGTACAAGTAGTGGTCGAGTCAAAGGTCATTAAATGTGATAAAGAAAGTGAGACAAGGTGCTATTGGAGGTAATTAGATGAAATGACCATGAAGTAATAGAAAAAGAGTTAAGTCACCAGCACACTGTCAGATTAAATATTTCATAGTAAATAAAGTGAGTAAAGGCACCAGTGCATTGTCAGATTAAATATTTTAAAGTAGTAAAAGAAAGTGCGCTAAGGCACTAGCAGATGTTGAATGAAAAAAGTGCTCTACAAAGATGAGAATTGAGAAAAAGCACTTGCAGAGGCTTTCTAACCGGGTCATTAGTTCATTTCTAAGATCAGGGCAAAATCAACATAACGACAGAAACCTTACCTTGTTTCAACACTGAGGAAATTTGGGAATTTGACAAAGTGTAGATTTTTTCCTAGGTTTGTTGAGATTCGTGGTATTTCGACGTCGATTGTGGTTTCCTGTGGTTCTTCTGGCGGAGCCTCTTCGTCATCTCCTATCACAGGCTGAGGGAGAGAAAGCGGGAAAATTTTGATGAAACATTACCTCTACCTTCCTTCAAGTCTCGATATCTACAAGCAATGTACTCTACTACTTTGTAACCCTGGGGCCCTCGGGCTACTTGTTAACATGGCAGAGCGCTTCAGGGAAAATCCTCACAAGTTTGGACTGAGTTACCCTCTTTAAATAAAGATTATTATTATTATTATTATTATCATTATTACTATTAAGAATAGGTACTTGAACTCAATACCAGGGTTGCATACCGGTACTTGCCTACCCATAGGTACCAAGATTCGTTTTGCAAAAGACCTGTTTTAACTGTTTCATTGAGAAACGGTGCTAAAAGGCACAGGTCTGTTTGTTTTTGAGCACAGTTTTGATTATATTGAGCACAGTTTTGTTTATACAAGTTGTTGCTTACTATCGTCATCACACACCTGATTCTCGCCGAATGAGTTCCAGACAGCAGGTAAAACCCATGCTGTCTGAAATAGCATTCGGCGGAAAATGCCACACGATGTAGCATCGGAGCTACAAAGTGTGTGGTGGCGCTCATTTGTTTCGGTATACTTAGTCCATGTTCGTCGCAATTGTTGGTTCTGTTCCCCAATCTTACTATTGATTCATGTCATAGAATTGAAACTCGTAACAAAGCCCATCAGGCCACAAGGATCAGATGTACTGTTTCATTGTTAGCGATACCTATACCACTGGTGTCATTTCGCCAGTATCGGTATCGCACTGTTTTGTGTGAACGGTATGCAACCCTACTCAATACAATACCAAATATCGATATTTATTGAGAAAAAATAATGTATCTAAGTTTCATATCATATTGTATCGTTAAAGGACAATTCCACCATGTATAAAACAAAGACTCAAATAGTTTCTTATGGTATTCTCTACTTAAACCCAAGTTCCCACCAGTGCCAAACTTCATTAAAGAAGTATATTGCTGTTTAAACACCTAAGGCCACTCCAATTTATTTACTTGTCTTACGTGCTCAGGAGGTAGGAAATGAGCCATTTTGGAATAAAAAAAAAAGTTGAAAAATGTGACTTTTTTATTTATTTTATTTTTTTTAGAGTCTGACGACTAGGACTGGTAGCGATATGTTTCTACCAGCCTATTCTCAACTAAATAAAATCAATCAATCAATTAATCCCTGTAACCTGAAGGGTGGGAGGTATACCTCCTCAAGTCTAAGGCTCTACTACCGCAATGATAGCTTCCTGTAGTTGATTAAATCACCCTTACAAAGAATGTTCCTAAAACTTGCACTTTTTTTTTTTTTTTTGGAGTCTGACAGAAAATTTCAAAACCACTTTCGTCCGTAAGACACCAAAGATGACTTTTTTTTTCTTTTTTATTGGAGTCTGACAGGATTTTTTTTCCAAAAAAAAGCTCGTAAGACAAGTAATTAAATTGGAGTGGCCTAATAGACACAAAATAGAGGCACTGGGGGCTGCCATCTTAGCCAGTTAATAGCCTCTAAGCAGGCTGTTGGTGCAACTATTAATCATTAGCAGTAAGGTAACTGCTAATGACTGTAAGGTAACTGCTAATGGAATTGTCCTTTAAGATTTTAAATTGTCATGAAATTGACTTAAATTTCCACCCAGATGTCTTCTTATGAAGACAATTTGCTACTTAATAGTGAAATTTCCGAAGCTAATAATGCTCAATTTTTCAAAATTAATTCCCTGAGAGACAGGCAGTAATGTTACATATATTAAGGTATATACATTCCAAAAGATTATACAGGTGAACTTGGATTTGACAGACTCAATGAGACCAGGAAAATTGGTCTGTCATATGCAAAATCTGTCATATACATATGACGAATACTTGATATGCATCGGACTGGGACCAAGCATATCGTCCGTCATATGCAAAAATCCGTCGTACAGTGGTCCGTCATATCCAAGTTCACCTGTATAAAGCAATAACCAATATGATGAAATGAATGTGGCACCAATATTTTGCCCTGACCGTACCTGTCTCTCTTCCCCATCATCTCTGCCATCTTCCCTTGCCGCGTCGTCTCCGGAATCTGAGCTGATATCGTCGGCATCTCCAAACAGGTCGTCCACCGTGGCTGTTATTCCTGAAACATACGACAGGGGAATTTATGAAAATCAATTTCCAGGCACCTGGACCAACATAAGTTTCAGAACTAACTTACCATGCCAGGCAAGTAGTTTATTTTAACTTGCCCAACATAATTTCTGGCTTGCCCAAAATAAGTAATAACATATGACAGAGTGTCATGTATCATTTCTCATGGATTTAATGATTGTAAAACCATTTTCTATTAAATTTTGTTGCATTGTGAGCATATTTCTGGGTATTTGTACCATTTTTCTACATAAAAAATGCGTAGTGCTCAGAAAATCAGCTTACCCATTTGGGCAAGTAAACACTAAAATGTACTTGCCCGAAAGCCCTTTTTTTCAAAAAATCACTTGTTGGGGCAAGCGGGCTAGTACTTATGTAGAACCCTGATTTCCCTGCCCTTTCCTCACTACCAGGGACTTAGCCAGGACCCGTCCTGCCTGTCTTTTGGACAGGTAGTTAACTAAAAACCTGCTGTTAGGACAAGCAAAAATTTCTATGAAGATTTTCAATTTTGATTTTTGGGGGGTTATAACCGAATATATTCCAAACAAACCACTTTCTAGGACATAGCTGAAGTGTAAATTGCTCTTTTTAACACACTAGGCTATTAAATGTAGCTGGTATGAGGATTTGAAGTAGATTAGTAGCTAAATCTGGACGGGCAGAATGTTTGAAATCGCTGTTTTGGACAGGCATTTTTGAAATCCTGGCTAAGACCCTGCTCACTACTAACCCTTTAGCTGCTGGTTTTTTATTTGGTCAAATCCGGGTGCAGACTCAGCATGCTTTTGAAGGTTATAGGGTCACATGAAATAACTGATTATAATCGATTAATCGGGCGGAAACTTAAACAAAAACCAAAATTTCTGAGTAACTCCTAGCCCTAATCCTAATTTGAACTAGGACTGTCACTGACATCCATTTTTTTTCGATTCGATCATTGACATTTTATTTTTCGATTCTGATTATTTCGATTCGATTTTGAAGAACTGCAGTAATAAAATATTTTTACATGTTCCACACTATTTTTGTGGCTAGGATCCTAAGATTCCCACGATGCAAAGACAATAAAGGTCTTCTTAACACTTTTTGATTGAATACTTGAGTTTCTCTTCAAAATTCTTAATAGCATTGGCTAAAAATGGAGTAAAAGGCTGAAAAAATGTGTTTCGATTAATTGACATATCAATTGACATAATATTATTTTCGATTAATTGGAAAAATTATTTTGATCGATCGATACTTGTCATATCAATGACAGTCCTAATTTGAACCTGCGTTTTAGGCGTCTTCTGTCCCAGAGCTTGTTCATGCGTGGAGATCTGTTCGACTTATGTCGTCTGGACCTATGCAACTTTTGAAAGTAACTTCAGAATTACTCAATTATTCAAAAAATATTTGAAGGAGAGTTGTGGGTTGGATTCTAGTCAACATTTCTTCTTCAAATATTTCATGAGAATGGCTTTCATTAGAAAGATAAAATTAAAAGAAGATGAATGAAATTCTAAAATCCTAATTCGCACCTGCGTTCTCGTCGTCCTCTGACCCGGAGCCTGTTTTAGCTGCCTTTTCTCCTCCAGCCATCTCATCATCATCATCGTCATCGCTGGCGATCATCTTCTTCTTCTTCTTCCTCACAATACCATCCTCAGAGTCGCTGCCACCTAAAACAGAAGCAAAAACAAAATAATACATCAAGGGAATTTCACAGTGATTGGTACGAAGACCTCATATTTTCAAAATGGATTTATAATTTAAAAAAAAAAAAGATTGTCGGTACTGTCAAAAAATTGTATAACAAGCAAGTTTCATTACTTTTAAAATAAACAAAAATCTTTTTAACATATACAAAAAAATTCAAAATAAAATAAAGTTAAAATTCTAAACCGGGACATAGCAGTAATTAGAGACACCGAGCAGGTGAAGCAAAAATGAATTTGCATTATGAGTGCTCACCGAAGAGAGAACTTACTGTAAATCCTGGATAATTTGGGACGCTTATACAGGGTCTGACACTTAGATTTCAGGCTAGGGGCCCGAAAAGGTCTTTTGATAAATTGAGAGGTCAAAAACATGATTTCTGTATTATTTTTATATATATATATATACTATTCCGGGCCCCTAGTCTGAAATATCTGGGGGTCCACAGCAAAATCTAGGGGCATATGCCCCTGGGCAAGTCGAACCCTGTTATAATTACAATTTTTGAGGGTGGCCCATGTTTTATGAAAATACTCACAAAGCAGAGTGATCGTAATCAATATTTTGCAAAATAATTAGAGTGGCCTAAATTTCTAGGGTGATCTAGAGAATTTACGGTAAACGATTCAGGACCTACCTGACCCACGATCACTTCCCGATTTGCTGCCACTTCTTTTACGACTGCGCTTCTTGGCTTTTGGTGAACCATCTTCGCTGCCACTTCGCCTAGGCGAGCCCGCTTCACTGCCGCTACGGCGACGCGGACTTCCGGCTTCACTACCGCTACGGCGAGGAGACCCAGCCTCACTTCCAGTTTTTCGCGGTGACCCCTTCTCGCTGCCACTCTTACAAGGTGAACCTTTCTCACTTCCCGCTTTTCTTGGGGAACCTCCTTCGCTGCCACTTTTACGAGGAGAGCCCACATTGCTTCCTGCTCTGGTTGGGGATCCAGCCTCGCTTCCACTTTTACGGGGCGATCTAGCCTCACTTCCGCTTCTACGGGGCGATCCAGCCTCACTTCCGCTTCTACGGGGGGATCCAGCCTCACTTCCACTTCTTCTGGGCGATCCAGCCTCACTTCCACTTCTTCTGGGCGATCCAGCCTTGCTTCCACTTTTACGAGGTGATCCAGCCTCGCTTCCACTTCTACGGGGCGATCCAGCCTCACTTCCACTTCTTCGGGGCGATCCAGCCTCACTTCCACTTCTGTGAGCCGAGCCAGCCTCGCTTCCACTTCTATGGGGTGAACCAGCCTCGCTGCCACTTCTTCTGGGCGATCCAGCCTCACTTCCACCTCTATGGGGAGATCCAGCCTCACTTCCACTTCTGTGAGCCGAGCCAGCCTCACTTCCACTTCTACGGGGTGAACCAGCCTCGCTTCCGCTTCTTCGGGGCGATCCAGCCTCACTCCCACTTCTATGGGGTGAACCAACCTCACTTCCACTTCTATGGGGTGAACCAGCTTCGCTTCCGCTTCTTCGGGGCGATCCAGCTTCGCTTCCACTTCTACGGGGCGATCCAGCCTCACTCCCACTTCTATGGGGCGAACCAACCTCACTTCCACTTCTATGGGGAGAGCCCCCTTCGCTGCCACTTCTTCTGGGGGACCCTGCTTCACTACCGCTATGTCTTGGCGAACCAGCCTCGCTTCCACTTCTTTGTGGGGATCCCGAAGCACTTCTGGGGGAACCATGAGCACTGCCTCCACCGCCAGGAGTTGGCGGGTTACTACCGATCTCACTTCCAGACCCTCGGGGCGAGCCCGGAGGGGAGCCCCCACTTCTCGGGCTTCCTGGTGGGGACCCTGAACCGCCACTTCGGGGGCTACCTGGGGGAGATCCCGATCCACTCCTTGGACTTCTCGACCCGCTTCGGGGACTCCCTGGTGGTGACCCGGAGCCGCCGCTTCTCGGCGAACCAGGTGGCGATCCAGAACCACTTCTCGGAGAACCCGGCGGGGATCCAGATCCGCCGCTCCGTGGGCTTCCGGGAGGTGAGCCGGACCCACTCCTGGGCGAACCCGGGGGCGATCCGGAGCCGCTCATTGGGCTACCTGGGGCACTTCCTATAATGGAAACAATAAAGCTATGATTAATTGATTATTCATTCAGCAAATGCAGGGGCACGTAACTTATGTCTAAAAGATTGTTTGGTACGAAAAAATAGGGTAGGCAGAGCTAGAAATCAAGATTTTTACCAGGGAGCCAAATTGCATTTTCATAAGCTTCATAAAAGTGTTCTTTATGTCAAAAATTACATATTTGGGCTCCCTGCAGAAAGTTAAGGGAGCCGCATTCAAGGGAGCCCTCGGTTCCCGACACCCCCTAATTTCGAGCCTTGCTACGTAGGTAGGAATTTTTGGAACATTTCTTTTTCAAACAATGCACATTTCATGGCAGCTGTAGTTGTAATGCAACTTGTTCTTATTCTGTATTTATGTTAGTAGAGAGTTAAGGAGGACGGGAAAAACACTTAAGGGTGGCAATCGTTTTGAGTAAAAATTTCTAAAAACTTGTTAGGGTTGCGTTACAGGAAATAAACAACTTCTGGGCCATATATCATATATGTAAAGCCTGCTCACACAGACCATATATCTAGGCAAATTGTCAAAAATCTCTTCTCAATAATCTGGCCTGTTGACAGGTCAGGGTCTTCGCCAGGAATTGGGAACTGGGTGCCCAAAACTGACCATTGGAATTTTTTGGGTGTCCAAAATTTTAAGGGGGACCACAATATACTTAGATTTCAACCATAAATAAGTTTACATTTATCAAAATAAGGCATGATATCCTTATACAAAGTCATGGGAATTATATGACAATGAAATAATTCAATTATATGCTTGATATTGACATTTTAAGAAATTCCCCACAAAATAATTTGGGTGTCATGAGGGGTGCTTTTTAAGGGTTTGGGCGTCCAAAAAGACACCCAGACGCCCTGCTGGCTAAGACCATGTGACAGGTCATGGTATGTGATATATTGGGACTGCTAAGCCACCACTGTGTACTTTATTCTAGTGTGAAACGTGGCAGAAATAAAATTGAACTGAATAATTACAACTTATAAACACAATGAATATCAACAATTTTTGCAGCTTTGTGTTATGTCATATTTAATTTTTACTGAGTATGCTGTATAATTTCAGGAACAATATACAATATACAATTGAATTTTTTTATAATCTCATGCATTTCTTCTTCCTATTGTAACACTTAGAACTGTACTCGTCTAGATCATTTCTCAAAATTATCTATTTCAGTTGGACGTTTCCAGATAAACAGTGTAGCATACCGGCTTCTGACCCTGATCCGCCTCCACCATCTCCATTATCTGAAAAAGATGTTGAAATTATTGTAACACATGATAGTAGAATTCAAGCTTTAAATATGTAATAACCATTAGAATTTTTCCCATTAGCTTAGACCTGCCATACCTATATGTGTGTGTTAGGTTTCCAGAACCAGGATTAATCAAACAAAATTAAACAGTGCTTTACAGATAGGTAGTAAAACAAAGATGATAGCACATTTTTTTTCTTAGGCCTATAAAAGAAACTGTATGTTTCCTGTAACGGTCCGAAAAAAATAGGGTAGGTAGATCGGTATTTAAAATAATTTTTTGATTATTTTTTTGGTCAAAAATGTGTGTTATATGAGGAGTATACCAGCAGAACTAAGGGAAGCAATAAAAGAAAGGAGAGAGGGATTAAAAAACTTTAGGAGGACAAAAGAAGATCTGGGGAGATATAAAAGGGCAAAAATTAAGGTAAATAGGATGAAAATACAGGAACGAAAGAGGAAGGAATTGAAACTGATAACCGGGATGAAAAAAGGGAACAGGAGGGAGGTGAAACGTTTCTGGAGGGTCTACGGAAAACAGAGACAAGGAAAGAAAGGGGAAGTAGTTTTAGAAGAGGGGGGTAGAGAAATAGTGGATAAACAGGAACAAGCGAATTTTGTTAAAGAATACTGGAAAGCCTTATATATGCGGCCCATGAGGTAGATGAGGAAAGGGTAGATGGAAATGGGGAGGATAAAGAAGAGGAGGGAGGAGGGGGCCTGGGGGAGGCCATTGAAAAAGAGGAAGTAAGGGTAGCGATGAAAGAAATGAAGAAAGGGAAGGCAGTGGGAGAAGACGATATACCCAGCGAGTTCCTTACGGAAGGGGGGGAGGAGGTTCTAGAGTGGATAACAGAGATTTTCAATAAAGTGCTAACTGAGGAGAAAATACCATCAGCATGGAAAAAGGGGATAGTGACAGCTTTGTACAAAGGAGGGAGAAAGCAGGAGTTAGGGAATTACAGGGGAATAACAGTTAACAGTAGCATGTACAAACTATTTACTAGAATCCTCCGAAGGAGGCTGGAAGAGGAAGTAGAAGAGAGAGGGATACTAGGGGAGATACAGTTTGGTTTTAGGAAAGGGAAAAATACTTATGACGCAGCGTTCATTTTAAGACAGATTTTTGACCAAGGGAAGAGAAAGAAAAATACTAAGGTAGCCTTTTTAGATGTAAGGAAAGCATATGATAGGGTATGGAGAGAGGGCTTATGGAGGAAAATGGAGGGGTATGGGTTCGGAGGGAAATTTTTACGAGTCCTAAAAGAACTATACAAGGAGGGCACGTGTAGGGTAAATTTTGGGGAGATAGAGACAGAATGGTTTGGGGTTGAGGAGGGACTAAAACAAGGGTGTTCACTGTCCACGGTGCTTTTCGCACTCTATCTGGCAGAGTTAGGAGAGAGGTTAGTACAGAGTGGACTTGGGGTCAAAATTGGGGATGTGGTAATACCAGGGTTGTTTTTTGCAGACGACATGGTCGTCATGGGGCAAGGGGAGGGAGATTTAAGGAAGTTGTTGAAAATGGTAGGGGAATATGGGAGAGAATGGAAAATGCAGTTTAATTCATCTAAGAGCAAGGTAGTAAACATAGGAAAGAAAAGTAATAAAGACAAAAGGTGGCAAGTTGGGGAGGGACAGGTACAGGAAGGGGATGACTATTGTTTGGAGATTAAAGAGCAGGAAGAATACAAATACCTAGGAATATGGTTCTCAGGAGTTAATGGCATTTTCAAAACGCATGTAAAAAAGACAATTAAGAAAGCAAAAAAATTGAAGGGGGTGATAAAGAATGTAACAGCAGATACATATCAGAGGGCAGGAGTAGTAACGAAGCTATGGGAGACTTTGGCTATACCTAGCATTCTATATGGAGTTGAGGTTTTTGATATGGCAGATAGTGACAAGCGTAAGTTAGAGATCATAGAAAGACAAGTAGGAAGGTGGGCAATAGGGGGTAATAAAGGAACAGGATGGGAGGCAATTTATGTCGACTTAGGGTGGATGAGCCTAGAAAGTAGGATAATAGAGAAGAAGTTAATATTTGCAGGTAGGGTAGCATCCCTTGAGCCTGAAAATTGGACTAGACAGGCTTGGAATATGGCGGAGAGAAAAAGATTACTGTGGGCGAACAAAATAAGAGCATTAACCGAAGAGGTGGGGCTAGGCGGGGAAAGGGTAAGAATAGGCCAAGGGACATGGAAAGCGGAAGTCCAGGTAGCAGTGGATGAGAGGGATAGGCTAAAGTGGCGAGAGGGAATGGAGAATAAGAGCACCTTAGAGAAATATAGAAGTAAGGAAGAGAAGAGTTTCGAGGACTGGCTAGATAGAGAAGAAGGCAGAATAGTTTTCAACATCAGAGCAGGATCGCTAGGTTTAAGAAATAGAACAGGAAGGACAGCACAGGATAAGACTTGCCAAAAATGTAAGGAGGGGGAGGTCGAAAATGAGCAGCATGTGGTGCTTAAATGCCCGGCATACAGAGTAGAAAGGAACAGAATGTTGGGGAAGGTAAGACGAATATGGGGGGAAGAGAGATGGGGAGTTTGGATGGGCAGGGAAGAAGGGGAGCAGCTCAAGGAGATAGTAGGTTTGTTTGGGGACCCATCGGAGGTGTTAGCCAGAACGGTGGGAGAAGGGGTGAGAAAAATGATGAAGGAAAGAGAGGGGTGAAAAAAAGAAGAAAAGAGAAATGAGACAAGGGTGTGTTGTAATTACATGTTTTAAACCACTGTATAACACTGTTACTTTTGGTTCGTACTAATCGGAGTATTAAGCGAGTAAGAGGAAGGGAGCCACTTAGGTAAGTGAGGGATGCTAAAACAGGTTAGCATGGAGGAAGTAGGCGGGGAGAGTTTTTTGTTAAGAGTTACTATTAGGATAAGGCTGTTGAAATTAATAAGTAACACAGTTTATATGTGGGTTTGAGGGGTTCATATGTGTGGGGGTTATTTATATGTGTAGGACAGGAAGACAGGGAGGGGGCAGACCAGATACTTGGTAGGATATCTGTATAGGACAGGAGGACAGGGGAGGGGACTGACCTGATGCAGGATGCATGACAATAAGTATGGGGGGATAGGGAACATGAAGAACAACGAGGCCCGGGGGTGACGAGTGGCCTGGGTGGTAGGGGAGTCTCTCCGTAGGTCCTCCCTCAGGAGTTGACCCCGCGGGACAAATGCGGGTACGGATCCAAAACAAACACAAACATATGCATGTTTTAAGTTGATTGGGAGTTTGGAGGGTGAAAAAAACTTTTGGGTAGGGTTACAGGAAACAAACAACTTCTTTTGGGCCTTATATATATACACACACACCAAATTGAACTTAAAGTCATAATTAATTTCATTTTTCTTGTTTTAACCCTTATGCTGGTGGTGGTCAATTTGGCCAAAACAAAATGATGCAAAGAAAACTGTAAAATATTTAAAACCCTGGCACATGGGTACTCCTCTGGGAGTACATACTGAGAGCTATTAAATGAATAACAACATGACAGGGTTAAGATGGTTGTCAAAAATCTTTGCATCCTTGTGCTTTGGACGAAAGTAGCCTCAGCATTAGGAGGGTTAATCATCCTATAGGTTATAATTATTCTCATTCTCATTACTATTGTCATCATTATTATCATGAATAAACTGTTGAAATGAAGGCCTTTATACTCGGAAAACCTTTTCAACTAGGTGCTTGAGAAGCTGAAGATGGTGCCCAATAGGTGTTAACACCTTAGCCGTCACTGTTAAGGTCTGCAGAATGTATATGGGGACAATGCTCTCTCTAATCAACACTAGTTAAAATGTCCTGTTACATTTTGTGTTAACACACATAATTATTGGATAGATGGGTGTTACACCTTAACATATGCACATCACTTCAAGTAGCGTGTTACCAACCCTGGTAACATTAACAGCGATGTTAACATGTGTTAAAACTGTACTTAAAGTCAGCCATTGTGTATTGTCTGAAGTGTGTGGTTGCCCAATGGCAATCTTCCATTTGACCTGCTGGAAAATTACCATCCTTCCACCCCAAAAGTCAAATCCTGAAACAATTTAGTTCATTTCATTTTCAATTTTTTTTGTGGCTTCAATTGACATTCAAAGATAGGAAGATTTCATTAACAACAATGGGTCCTGACACCTGAGTTTAAGTCTTAGCGAGTTGATATGACAGGGCCGAGGCATTGCTTACTCAGTTAACTGCAATGACTTCACGACATTTATGCCTTCTAAGCTCTTTTCTAAAACTAAACTATTGTCATTAGAAATCACATGTTCCAACCGGCTGCTATGTTTATGGGTGGTTTGTAAGAGAACTACGCGGGTGATGGTGATCGCCATGGGCAATTTAGAATCATGAACCATTACAGACCTCAATACATTAAAATAAAGACGATTATTAGACTATTTAGTATCGTATTTACCATTTTCACTCTCAGCATCGCTTCCAAACATTTCTCCCATTTCCGCCATTATCAGCCTCGGTTTCAAAATTAGGTCATCAGCGGAAATTTGACCCAGTTTCAGGCCCTTGGAGAAAAGTATTGCTACATAATTAAAAGTACATAAAAAGTTTGAAAGTGAGAGGGGGAGTAAAATGAGATATCTTTGCAATATGAATTATTATATTTGAAGGGCGTGCTGTTAGTAAGAAAGAAGTATTAGAGTATCACTTTCGTGTAAAAGTTTCCCAGTAGATGGCGACACAGTTAGCGTCCTTTGAAATGGGTCGAGACTCGTAAGCCACTGTTGGAAACTAACTTTGAAAGTACCCAACACAGACTTTATATCCTATTAACCGTTTCCCGCCAAATAAATTCTTAAAACAAATAATATTGGTTATATGGTATTGGTATTCACACATAATACATTGATTACTAATATGATTTGTGTATAAAACAGTCCTCTATTTATTCTGTCGGAAACGTGTCATATAAACAAGAGCACCTCACTTGAACAACATGGCGGGCAAGGGAGGCATTGCTCGCCTCCTAGCCAAAAACAAGGCAACCATAGTCCGCGATTTGGATGTTACTCAGGTGTTGCCGCAGCTTTTACAGAAAGGAGTTTTTACCTACGCGGAAGAGCGCGATATTCTTGCCCAAAGAGACCCCAGACAGCGCACCGAAATACTTATCGACATCCTCTCAAGAAAGGGGCTGGACGCTTTTCAGGAATTCTGCAGTAGCTTAGAAAATAGTCACCCACGACTTCTTACATGCTTCCTACTCGATAATCCAGGTAGGTGGAACTAAAACAGTTATTTTTCTCAGCAGGGCGACTGCGACAGTTGTTTTCCTCTTTAGATATGGAACTGACAGTTTTGACCCTCAAGACTTGCGGGCACCTGTCAAACTCAAAGAGGGGCTGGGTATCAATTTACACATGACTTCATCTTGCAAGTTGTACCCTGCCAGGCCCTGCATATCCCATAGGAAGTCACATGTGATGTACCACAGTCTTAGCCTGCAGGGTGTCTGGGCATCTTTGGGACACTTGAACCCCCACAAATCATCTCTCAGGACATACACATTTTTAGGGAAGGAAATTCTTAAAATGTAATTTGCAAGCATATAATTGAAGTTTTTCCACCTCAATATAATTCCAAGGCCCTGGCATTGTGTATGGACAATTGGACATACTACTTTATGTCTTTATTTCATTAAGGAAATACATGTTTATGGTTGTAATCTGAGTGTATTTTGGTTCTCCCTAGAAAAAAGAACGCCCCAAAATATTACAATTGCCAATTGTGGGCACCCAGTTTTTAGATCCTGGCTAAGGCCATGTGTGATGTACACTTTAGTCTAGTGAAACACAGCATGCGTGTGTAAGTGATGAAAGTGTTACATTTGCTCATAACACACCAACGTATGGTAATATATGTTTATCATTTAATAACATTTATGTTTTTTACAATTTGTCAATGATCATTTTGGAATGAATATTGGGAATGGTTTTGTCCCTTCCAATGGCAAGGAAAAGGCTTAGGCTACTTTTGTCAAAAGCACAATGATGCAACTAATATCAGAAAACCATCTAAATCCTGTCATTGGAAAGCTCTCGCTTAATACTCTCCTGAAGATGAGTACCCATATCCCAGGGTTTCAGTTGTTTTTCAGGTTATTTGCATCATTTTGTATTGGCCAAATTAGCCACCTGCAGCATAAGGGTTAAGTAGCACTCACAGGGTAGCTGTGGTAGGGTTTTTGTTTCACTTGTCTGTGTTTATTGAAGCGAAATTGGAATTTTAAGCTGCAGTGGGCCAGTTCTTATGCAATTGATTAGTTTTTGTATTTGCTCCACCCAGGAGGCAGGAGGTGAATTAGTTTTTATCTGTCTCACCCAGGAGACATCTCAGACTCAGCATTGTATGACATCTATAAAACCATATCATTATAGCATTGACAATAATGTGATAATAGTGATAGTGATAAATATGTAAATAATGACAATGAAAAAAATGATGATGATAATGCTTTTAATTAATGATAATAAAAATTATCATTATTATTTTTTGTATTATTTTTCTTCTACTTATTATTATTATCATCATTTTTATTATTATTATTTTTATTATCATTTTTATTATTTTCTATTAAAGTTATCATTGTTAAATTTTAAAATTGTAATATCTACAACAATAGCGGCATCATGGTAATGATCATAAGGAGAATTTTGATATTTAAGGATTAAGTCAGGGTTTCTTATTTAGCAGTAAGTCCGGAGTTTGTTCAAAATGTTTTTCCCTAGTTTGGTTTCCTCTTATGGCTTGATAAGTTCAATTTTGTATTGGATCTCTGTGGTTCAGACTTAACCCGCGTGCTGCTGGTGGCTAATTTGGCCAATTGACATAGAATGATGCAAAATAAATCCTGAAAAATTGATTGAAACCCTGTCATATTGGTGCTCATCTGAGTACTCAGTGAGAGCTATTCAATGAATACCAACATGACAGAGTTTAAATACATGTTTTTTGAAAAAGATCTTTGCATCCTTGTGCTTTGAACGGAAGTAGCCTCCGCATTGAAAGGGTAAAAATACACATTTTGGCTGTGTACATTTCTAAGCCATTATAAGCCTATTACAGCCTTTATTGTAAGGATTGTCAACTGGGTCTCAAAATACTTTAGGGTCAATGCACATTTCGCTGGTCACTGGTTTGCAACTTTGATCTGTTGAGAATATTGGCTGCTGCCTTCATGTGTATAAGTAGATTAGCTACAGACATTGTTAATATGTGCGAGTATTTACTTAAGCTACTTATTCCTGACTGTGTGCCAGGTAGTGTTGGGACGATCATCGATAATTGATATATCGATAATATGTATACGCAGATTTCAACCATAAACATGTATAAATATAACAAAATAAGGCATGATATCCATATACAATGTCGTGGAAATTATATGGAGATGAAAAAATTCCACTATATGCTTGAGATTGACATTTTAAGAAAAATTGGGTGTCCTTAGGCGTGCTTTTTAAGGGTTTTGGTGTCCAAAAAGACACCCAGGCGCCCTGCTGGCTAAGACCATGAAGGGGATCCTGCCTAACATAGTATCTAGCCCTGAAAACAGTTTATACTAGGGTAGATCTGTGGTATCGGTCCCAGTATTAAAAGGATTTAAAAAAGAGAGATATGACCAGGACCCCAATGCTTTAAGCACTTGAGTTCCAGTGACCCGTCTAGGCCCTACTAGGCAGTTCATATACAAGTTTGCAATTCTACCTAGAACTTTCTGTAGTCCCAAAGCCAACACAGTAAAGCAACAAGTGTCAAAAATCAATAGGACTCATTCATAGTATTGATCTGATTTCACAAATTCTTTGCATTCTTTTATTGTATTTGCAACAAAAGCATAGATTGATTCTTCAACTATTCTAGAACCGATTGATTTTGGGGAATATTTTGAAAGTATGGGCATAGCATTCTATTTGAAGTACTGTCACCAGGGTTGGGACTAGTTATTAGGGGATCACAGGCTACCCATAGTTATCATAGGGAAAATAACTTCTACCTGGTGTGAATGTATATATATAGTAAATAGCACAACCTAGTTAGGATACAAATTGAAGTTATTTTCCCTATGATAGTACTACCCATCATGTATCTGATTGTAAAAAGTATAGACTTGGTTATGAGCATGTTGTCCTGTTAAAACAAAACGTATTTGGAAGTGAAACTGTATGTTGTATATACATGTACAACTTGGAGGAAACAACAACCAATAAACTACTAAACATCAAATGAATAGGCCAGTACTTATCCCAATAGAAGATGCACTGTGTTGATGTTAGTTTATTGCAGATGGCTGTATTTCTTGCGAAAAAGCTCAAACAGAAGAAAGTTTGCCCAGGGCTTTGTTATAAATTTGTTTGTATAGAGTTGGGAGATGAGATTATCCTAAGCTTTGGCTGGTACATCTGTTGACTACATAGTGCTTGATGTCAGTCTATTACTGATGTACAATTGCAATTTTACCAACCAGTGTATATATCTATCTGGAAGTGCTACAAAGAGAATATTTGCCTGAGGCATTGTGGTTTGTTTGTAGAGTTGTGTACACAATGAGATTATCCTAGGCTTTGGATTAAAGGAAACTGTTTTTCTCCTGTTTGCTGAGTGAGATAATGGAATTATCCCAAACTTAGGATTAATGGACACTGGTCTTCCCCTGGTTTGCTGAGTGGGGGATGAGATTATTGCAAGCTTTGGATTAATCTTTTTTCCTGTGCATGTTGTAGAGGTCGGACTCGCCACAAAAAAAACACGCTTGATTAATTTTTTAAAATTGTCGAGCGATTAATCGACATATTGCAAGCTTCACTACTTACATTATACTAAGTTACCAATGGACCCAAAAACCTATGTCCCTACCTAAACTAATAGGTAGATCTATATACCGGCGATCTGCTCTGGTATCAAACAAACCGACATTTTGGAAATCACATTGATGATCCCGCCATGAACGTGATTTTGTTCAATTTCAAAATGGCAGGTTTATTTACCGGAGGGGATCAGTTGTAGTGTTGGGAATCGTTAAAAATTTCGGGCTCGATTAATCGTCAATTTCGACGAGCGATTGATCGATTATAATCGATTATTTAGTAGTTTACTACGCTAAATTTCCACTAGTTTTATAGCCCCCCAAAACTCGAAGAAAAATACAATTTTACCGCCCCAAATCAATGTTGCTAATGACAAGAAAATTCGGACTAGTTAACAATCTGTGATACTAATTAAGAATTATAACGAATAAACAAGCCCTAACAAGAATAGAAAGGTATGTGCGAGGACGCGGAAAATTCGAAAAGTAGCCATGACAACGGATAGCAAACTCATCACGGCAAGCTACTCATCACGGCAATACTGCGCATTTATATACATAAAACATTCTGAACTTGCAATCCGTGGTAATAATCATTAAAAACAATGAAAATTAAAGCTGAAACAAGGATAGAAATCAATGTGCGAGATCGCGAAATGTATGTGAATTATGGAACATACGAAACTGAAAGTGAATACCACGGATTGGAAGACTATCTACGCATCAATTTGAACCTGAAATAAAGTATCTATGTAATGCATACAATGAAACAGAATCGTATAAACTTTATAACTTACCGATTCCGCTCGTTCTGTTAGATTATACACTGTAATTCACTCCAGAAGTGAGAAACAGTGTATCCTGCCGATCGCACGTACGTTTCAAGATGGCGGCCATCTGGTTGTGTTTATTTTTATTATCGCTCGGCAAAGATCGAGCGATGGAAGGCAAGCTCGATTGATCGGAACTCGGCCCAAAGCGAGCCGAGCAATCGAGTTTGCGATTAATCGACCCACCACTAATCAGTTGGGCCAATTTCATAGGATTTTATGTCAGGTTTTCATGTGGATATATTTTCTTCAAACTCGGCAAGCTGTAATGGCGGCTCGAGTGCTTGGAGGAAGCTGCGATACGAGCGTAGGCTCGAGCTTCTGATTAATCGTAGAGTATGTTGAGTGCGGTAATGGGATCATCCCAAGATTTAGATTTAAAACCCAATCATTCGTGGAGATCTAATTGACCAGTGACGTCTAGACCAGTTATACTTTTGAGAATAACTTCAGAATAGAGCATGAATTTTCACAAAATATTTCAAGGAGAGTTGTAGATTAACCTTTAAATGCTGCTGGTGGTTAAATTGGCCAATACAAAATGATGCAGAAAACCTGAAAAAGACTGAAATCCTGCCATGCATTGGTACTCATCTGAGAGTACTCAGTGAGAGCTATCTAATGAATACCATGAGGACAGGGTTTATATAGTTTTCAAAAATCTTTGCATACTTGTTCTTTGGGCGAAAGTAGCCTCAGCATAGCAAGGGTTAAGCGGTGATGAACTATTCTCCTTCAAATATATCCTAAGCATAGTCTTAGCCAGCAGGGCATCTGGGCGTCATTTGGACACCCACACCCTCAGAAATCACCCTTTAGGACACCCACATTTTATCTGGGAGTGATTTCAGAAAATGTCAATTTCAAGCTATATCTATAATTGAAGTTGTTTCGGCCTCAATATATTTCCCTTGACATCATAAAGGATATTATGCCTTAATATTTCAGTAAATAAATACATGTTTATGGTTGTAAAATGAGTATATTGTGGTCTCCTTTGAAAAATAAGAAGCCAAAAGAAATTGCAACTGACAATTTTGGTCACCCAGTTTCTAGAGCTGCACTCACCACTCACAAACTCGAGTGGCTCGAGCCCTGGGGCAAACTTGCCGAGCTCGAGCTGAAATGTTCAAATCGTGAGCTTGTCTATGTTGGGAACACAAACGTAATACAGAGCACCTAACACACATTATTAACATACATAACTGCCTATCGCTGTCATGTCTTCTTTACAATCTCCAATGTATACTTTCACATGGTGTTGAGTGTTATACTGACCTCTGTACCTCGTCAGCACGTTTTAAAATTAAATAAACATGGCAATGTTAATAAATCTCTGCCAAGAAATATTTATTTTTCAATAGCTGGGCTGGCTGGAAAATAAGTATTTCTTTGGAAAATTGGAATGTCCGTGAGCTCATGAGCTCACGAGTCAAATGGGTGGTGAGCTCATGAGTTGATCTCCCTCCGTGAGTGCAGCTCTACCAGTTTCTATCCAGTGGATACTTCTAAGCCCAATGAAGCTTATTAGGAATATTAGCTGTAAGCTGGCCTATGCTGATGCTATCGGACCAAGTGCTTTGAGATCGGAAATCCATATGCATTAACACTTCCTCTCTAAGAAAGCACTGTACATACTAAAACAGGCAACTTAGCCTTAAACCATTTTACTACTTAAAGAAACTATATACATTAAAACTTCCTCTTTTTAAAAGCAGATAGCTGCACTAACCCAGACAGCTTTGTCTTTAACCCTTTTGCTTCGACTAGTAACTACAAATGCAAATACCCTTTCTCTTTAAGTAGATTACTGAACATAGGTAGATGTAGTAAGTAGTTGCTGACAGCCTTAAGTTTTAAACCCTTATACTGCCTAAGTTACATAACTTCTTGCAATATTCTCTCCATTTCTACAGCAGTACTAGTCTTGTTGTAAGACTACAATGGACATTTTGTACTACCCAGACAGGCCTTCTTCTCCAATTATTTAACTCTGAAATGGTAGGGCCATAGTCTTAGGCAGCAGGGCATCTGTGTGTCATTTGGTCATGAAGCCAAACCCTTAAAAACCACCCCGCCAGACATCCAAATTGTTTTGAGAGTTATTTCTTGAAATGTCAATGTCTGGGCGAAGTCCCTGCCTGAGTGTATGGTGTATTCAGGAGCAGGGTCTTAGCCAGGATTTTCATAACAGGGCGTCCAAAATGGGGTTTCAAGAAGACAGGTTGTCCAAACCCCCTCACTGTAAAAAAATAAGTCATCATACTGACAATATACATTGACAAATCAAGTAATATGCTTTATTTCTTCAACAAATGTTTTAGTTATCATTTAAGAATTAAACTTTTTAAGATATCCACTTGTAATTAATATTTTCAAAAAATTCTGATCAAAAGATAGGGTGTCTTTTCCCCCACAACAGGTATTTTTCGTGGACCTGGGTGCCAAAAAGACACCCTGACACCCTGCTGGCTAAGACCCTGTATAATCATGAGTGTAGTTGTGTTGAGTTTTAACCCTTCCAATGCTAAGGCTGCTTTCGAGCACAGGGATGCAAAGTTTTCTGAAAACCATCTAAACCCTGGACATCATGTTGGTATTCATTGGATAGCTCTCTCTGAGTACTCTCAGATGAGTACCCATATGTACCAGGGTTCAGTCATTTTTCAGGTTTTTTGCATACTTTTGTATCAGTAAAATTATCCACCAGCAGCAAAAAAGTTATATATTCATGTGTGTAACCACTAACCAGCCTTAGTTGTAATGAGCTTTAACCCTTTCAATACTTAAGGTTACGTATGTCCTTGGCAGAAAAATGCAAAAGGTTTTGAAAATCTAAACCCTGTCATGTTGGTATTCATTGGATAGCTCTCACCGAGTACTCTCAGATAAGTACCCATATGCCAGGGTTTGAGTGATTTTTCAGCTTTTTTGCATCATTTTGTATCGGCAAAATTAGCCACCACCAGCATTTAAGTGAACATTAGGCCTATTTATAGCCCTGAACAGCGAGGAATTCCCTTTCAGGAATAACAGAAAGGGAAATTCCGGGAGTCGCTGGGGTGGAATCAAGCATGACATCAAACGTGAACCCAAGCGTGAATTCTCTTTATAAAAACTACATCTACACATAAAAAACGTGTGGATAGGAACTGTTATAATGGGTTTTAATAGGGTAATTGATGATAACATGTGTTGGTGTTTTTTGCTGGTTTTAAGTGTGGATTTGTCGAAGTGGAGAGGTGATTTCTTTGTGCCGGTGCCTGGGGTTATTATTATCAGACCAACTGTTAGAAGTTTCTTCAGTCCTAGAGTAGAATCTGTTCCATAGATTGCGGCATAGTGCTTGTATCATAAGGCCTTTCTTAGCTCCACTATACAAGTATATATAGTAGAATCTGTTCGATCATGGCACAGTGCTTAATTCCACATATGACGAAAAGCAGTGTCTTAGCCTGGATTTAGAAACTGGGTTTATAAATTGGCAGTTGTAAAAAGGGTGTCTGGGTTCCTTTTTGGACACCCAAACCCTTAATGATATTATGCCTTATTTTGATGAATTTATACATATATGTTTATGGTTGAAATATGAGTATATTGTGATCCCCCTTAAAATTTTGGACGCCCCAAAATTTTACAACTGCCAATTTTAGGCACCCAGTTTCTAAATCCTGGCTAAGACACTGATTCCCATCATGTGACTGATGATAGCAGCACTCAATGATCATCTCCCAAGGTAACTCAGGAGTCTGTCTCCAGGGAAACACATCATAAACATGCATCTCCATAGTAACCCTCACGCCTCTCTCTGCAGCCGCAAGCAGATCAAACAAGATGGTGAACAAACATGTTTTCCTTCAACCATTTTCAGTGTCCTGATTCTCTGACAGTGTGTTGTACTTGATAACCAGAGCTACATAGTGTATAGAGAATTGATGCTGAATGTTACATTAACACCTTTATGCTGTCGGTCGCTAATTTGTCCAATACAGAATGATGCAAAAAACCTAAAAAAATTACTGAAAAAAACCTGGCACATGGGTACTCATCTCAGTCATCTGTGAGTACTTTGTGAGAGCTATCTGATGAATACCAATATAACAGGGTTTAGACGGTTTTCAAAAATGTTTTGCGTCCTTGTGCTTTGGACGAAAGTATTCTCAGCATTGAAAGGATTAAGTAGTCTGTCTATGTGTCACCTGTATTTTTAGCTTTAACCCTTATGCTGCTGGTGGCTAATTTAGCCAGTACAAAATGATGCAAAAAACCTGAAAAATAAACTGGAACCCTGGAACATGGGTACTCATCTGAGTGTCTTCAGCGAGAGCTATCCTATGAATACCAACTAGGGCTGTGCTCACCGCTCGCGATGCTCGATGGATCGCGATTTTCATGCCATGCTACGATTATTGAGCATGACATGAAACTCATGAGCATCGCAAAAAAATAAAAACTTCAACGACATTTTTAAATAGGCTTGAGAAGCTAAAAAATCCGGCGTTGTGTTGGCGACATCGATGTCGATTCACAGCGGAACTACGCTAAATGCGTTAGTTCGATATACGTTAACCCGTCAGAGCGTACTTCACACTCTAACGGGTTCAGAATCACGAGGTGTAGTTGCATGTTTATACCGCTAGCTTGATATGGCGCTGTCTAACGGTATCGACACTTCGATCAAGCTGTTCCTAATGACAGCAATCTACACTGAAAAACAAAATGGCCGCCGTTTTCATGCTCGCGAGCAGCTCGTGAGCATCGTTTAGGTTTTGGTGATGCTTGTGAGCTGAAAATTTTTGGTGAGCACAGCCCTAATACCAACATGATAGGGTTTAGATGGTTAAAAAAAAAAGCATCATTGGTTCTTTTTTGGGCGAAAGTCCCCTTGAGCAGCAATGGAAGGGTTAAAGGGTATGTAGTTTCTTTAAGTAGCAAAGGGGTTTAAGGCGAAGTTGTCTGTCTTAGTACAGTGCCTTCTTAGAGAATGAATACCAATATAACAGGGCTTAGACGGTCTTCAAAAACCTTGACGTCCTTGTGCTTAGGAGGAAAGTAGCCTCAGCATTAAATGGGTTAAGTATAGTCACCTGTATAAAGGTAAAGGTGAAGGTATTCGGTTTATAGTCTTGTATCCACGGATGCGCTCACACAACCTTCCTCCCCTAGCAGGCCTGTACACACGGAAACCATTTCAATCCCCCGGGGATATTCCAAAGCAGCTGGCAGCATATAGCGCACATGCTCTAAGCACTGCCTTATTTATGCTAGGTACCCATTTTGCAGCTGAGTAGACTGAAGCAATATGGAATAAACTGTCTTGCCCAAGGACAGGACAGACCAAAGTGCCTTGGCCGGGAATTGAACCAGCGACCCTCTGACTACTAGTCCGACAACTAACCAACTGAGCTACTTTTTCCCCCTGTATGTTTAGCTTTAATCAGCTGTATGCCTATAGCAGCCAAAACTGCCTCACTATATTGATGATATCTCTCTCACAAAAGCAATGATTGGAAAATATTTGAAGGAGGGTTGTTTATTATAACTTTATCTACAACTCCCCTTCAAATAGTTTGCAAATTATTGCTTCATTCCAAAGTTATTTTCAAAAGTATGACAAGTCCAGACAACATTTGTCAAGTAGATCTCCTGTCTGTGTGTCACCTGTATGTTAAAGCTTTAATCAGCTGTCTCGCAAGCGGAGAACATCGGGAGGAGGAATGACAACTATGTTAATTGATGATGTAATGCCCAATCTTCACCTCGAATGTACAGGAAACACCCTCAAACCATTCATTTAACTCATTCATGCCTGTAGCCAGGGTCTTAGCCAGGACCTGCAGGGTGCAACATAACCACTTAACCCCTTGCAAGCTGCAAGTGAATTCAGCAAAGAACAGGAATGATCACGGTCCGAAAAAAAAATGGTAGGTAGGTCGGTAAGATAAAAAAAAAATTGGTCAAAAATGTGTTTTATGCTTGTTTTATGTTGATTGAGAGTTGGGAGGGCGAAAAAAAATATAGGGTAGGGATTTTTTTGAATAAAAACTTGTTAGGGTAGGGGCATTCCACAGTAAGCCTTCCGTCTATCACGGGACAAATTTGACAACTCAAAAGCAATTGACTCTTTAAATACTTTATTGCATGGAACAGTTTTGCTACATAATACTAGCTGGCATAACGATGTATCTTTTGAACTGTTTGTTTAAAAAATTCCTTCATAATTGAAGGAGATAATCAAGCAAATACAGCCGTCTATCACGGGACACAAAATGGAAGTGGGTTTTTCATAACATTTTTCTCTTGCAAAATTCTCCTCAAATACATGCACTATGGCATTCATGCTTAATATAATCCATTACAAAAATACTTAGCTTCTACATAATATATTTTAGATAGTAAAATACTGTGTAGTTACAGAGGAAATTGGGCTTTTGTGAAACAAGGTCTGTCTATCACGGGACAGTCTATCACGGGACAAAAAATCCACAATAGTTTGAGGGTATCTCACAAGAGTGTCAGCAGTCCTAACGTTCTAGAAACTTGTGTACAGTTAGAGTATATGCATTTCTAAGTGATGATGCATTTACAATACAAGTTTAATTCTGATGAATAGTGTTTTTGAAGCATTTTATAGGGGTACAATGAAAAAATTCAAATTTTGAATAAATACTTTGAAAATATAACTATCACTACATGCACAATTCCATTGTACTTGTAAGCATTTGTTTTATAACTTAGAATAACTTTGAACAACTAGAAACTACTATTTCAGCAGAAAAACAGCTTTTTATGAAATTAGGTCTGTCTATCACGGGACGATCTATCATTAGTGCCATAAAGTGACAGTTTACACTGTATAGAGGCTTAAATATTGCTAAAACCCAGGCACCGACATAAGTACTAGCCCGCTTGCCCCGGCAAGTGATTTTGTGAAAAAAGGGCTTTCGGGCAAGTACATTTTAGTTTTCACTTGCCCGAATGGGCAAGCTGATATTTTGAACACTAAACACATTGTAAATGGGCCAAATACCCAGAAATATGCAAACAATGCAATAAAACTGAAAAGATATTGGTTTTCAAATCTTTATATCCAAATTGATAACCAATACATGCCTTTCTTACATATGTTAACTTATTTCGGGCAAGTCAAAACTTATTTCGGGCAAGTCAAAATCATTAACGACTTGCCTGGCATGGCAAGTTAGTTCTGAAAATTATGTCGATGCCTGAAACCTATAAGCTAAGTAAACTAGCCTATGAACTACATAGTTTATTACACATATCTAAATTGGATATGCTCAAATATCTATTCTGTTCTGGACATCAAGAAATCTGATTCTATCATGCAGTGACATGACACGTTTCCTACATGTTTTGACTCAATAAATTAAACTCATCAAAATGACCAAATTCCAACATACTCATAGAAATGCAGGTATTGTCATTAACAAAAAGATCACTAGTTAGTTTTTGTTACACAGGGCTCGACGTTAAGGCTAGCCATGTAGCCCCGGGCTAGTTATTGAAAGTCAGGGCTAGTAAATTCTAACTGTGAGTAGCCCTGAGGGGCTAGATAGAATTAGAATATCAGCGCTTAAAAAATTATGAAGCCCACCTTTGGCTCTGCATACCTGGATGATAGTATAACTCAATTTACCACAATACACTGTATTCTTTTCATGTTATTAACAGAGGCTATGATATCAACAGAGGTCACTATATCAAAAGAGTTGTCATTAATACCAGGGCTAGCAAAAATATTTCAGGGCTAGTAAAAGTTCTGGTAACTAGCCCTGCTGGGCTTATGAAGTTTTTTCTTAATGTTGAGCCCTGTTACAGTTTTGCTACTTAAGAACTAGTGAAATTCAAAGACCAAGATTGCTTCCTATTCAGCAGTACTACTCCATGCATATTACAACATGCTTGGTTAACATGCTTGATTTTAATTAGGATTAGGCTAATCCAGGTAACTTAAGTGCTAGTTTCAGAGTCTGTCAAATCATTATTGCACTTAGCATTAAAAATACTTCTGTATGCACACGTATGTATTTCTTTTTAGTTTTATATGCCTGTGGTGACTCAGTACAGGGTTAACACGCCTGATTTCAATTAGGGTTAGGCTTATTGAAGTAACTAGATTGCTAGTTGAGCATGTCAAATTAATATTGCATTTAGCATAAATATTACTTCAGTATGCACAAAGTTGAGTTTTATATCACTCTAGAATAAATAAGAAAAGTATTCTGAAGCTAATCATGAAGAGAGGAATGTTCTATCATGTGTTTCCTGCCTGGAAATGCCACCACAAGTTTGATGTCCCGTGATAGACACTGATTGTCTATCACGGGACACATTTGAATTGTCATTTATTTTTGATTCTGAGAGATTTTCTGTAAGAAAACTGCATCATACTATTCATTTTAACTCATAGGAGGAGAATATGTAAAGGCAGCATTCTATGTTTGTGCATCTAAGAGATATTAAAACTTTTTGATGTTTGACTGTCCATCACGGGACAGCGGCAGAAGAAATCATGCTAAATGACATGTTTTCTTTCAAAAATGTCACAAACTTTAATATGGGTTATGTGAAACTGAGAGTTTAGGGCTCATTTCCACTTTGATATTTAAAAAAACAATTTTTGAACCTTGAGAAAATGAATAATATGTCATGTCCCGTAATAGACACAATTTTTTCCACAAATTCCAGTTTCTAAGTCAATAACTTAAGTTTGGGCCATCATAGGGAAAAATCAAAACCAGTTCCGAAAACTTTGAAAAGTTCTCTTTCAGATGTATGCAAAATAAACTTTAGTTTCAAAGAATGACAAAATGAGTAGTCAGGACCAAAATACTGTGGAATGCCCCGGTAGGGTACAGGAAACACACAACTTTTTTTTTAAGCCTAAGACTATGACACCAAGACACCCTCCCAGCTAAGACACTGGTAGATCATACTAATATACAGGTCCTTTTGAAGTGCTACAGGCATGAATAGCTAAGGTGGCCTTTCTCTGTCACTTGTCACCTGTCATCTGTCATGTGTCATCTGTCACCCAAGGAAATGTGTGTAGGTAACTAGAAGTAACATTGGCTCAAGATCAGCTGGAAAACACTTGAAGGTAGGAGTGTGATCAGTATCCCAGATTGGGAATCAGAATTGGTAAGAAATATTTCCGATTCTTCGTCAGATATACTGTTTCACCCACTGACTTAGCCAGCAGAGCGTCTAGGCATCATTTGGACCCCCAAACCCTCACAAATCATCCTTTAGGACACCAAAGTTTTTTTTGAGTAATTTTTTGAAATGTCATTTTTAAGCATATGGTTGTTTTTTTCACCTTGATATAATTCCCATGACATTGTAAAATGGTATCATGCCTTCTTTTACTAGGAAAATACATATTTGTGGTTGTAATTTGAGTATATTGTGGTCTCCCTTGAAAAATAGGATGCACAACGATTTCAGAAATGTCAATTTTAGGCACTTATTTTCTAAATTCTGGCTAAGACCCGAACTACACCGGTTCAAAGTTTCTAATCTCGCCGCAACATGATCTAAGCTGTTGAACGCTACGTAAAAACCAATTCCTTCCTTAAACCTTCCAAGGTTTGCATAACAAGGATACTTGTTCTGTTATAAATCAGGGAGGCTGGCAGCTTCATACTCCGTGTTTACATTACGGGGAGACCGCCCGCCAGACAGCTAGGTATTTATGGAGGAAAGAATCCTTAGAATCACCCACTACAGGAAAAAGGCATATTACTTTCTATAAAATCCCGAGCAAAAAAGTGTCATTTGTTCCAACATCTGACACCTGCGTCTGATTATGTATTTTAACATTAACCAACACTGATATTACTTTCGTCCAAAGCACAAGGACGCAACGATTCTTAACCCTATCCTGTGATGTTGGTATTCATTGGATAGCGCTCGCTGAGTACTCTCAGATGAGTACCCATATGCCAGGGTTTCAGTCATTTTCAGGTATTTTGCATCATTTTATATTGACCAAATGAGCCACCAGCAGCATATAATTTTGCTCTTTAGGCCTAGAAAAAAAAGTTGTTTTTTTCCTGCACATAACGGTCCCAAAAACAAAATAGGGTAGGTACTAGGTAGGTCGGTAAATATATATTTTTTGTTTAACAACTTTTTTTAGGCCTTATGGATAAGTGTGATTTGTTTCCACATCTGACACCTGTGTATGATCATGTGAAGCACTAAATGTTAACCCATAGCCTTAATGGTTAGGAAGGAAACTTATTTTTGAACATGGTAAATGAAACCAAATGTTTCAAAGGTGTTCTCAGTAGGGCTATCATTGGTAAGAAATATTTATCGATTCGATAATCGATAACATCATTACCGATACGCTACTTTGGTTCAATTTAGGAAATCAAATTCAAAAAGAATGAATATATTGGATGGATAAATCTCAATCAAGGCATTACCATCAAATCTCCTTCATATGTTTCTCCTATGATTTGCATGTTCAAGTGACGCCCTGCTAGCCAGGACTACATGCTCCTAGGTAAAAAAGGCATACTAAGGCCTAAAAAAAAGTTGTTTGTTTCCTGTAACCCTACCCTAACAAGTTTTTATTCAAAAAAATCCCTACCATTTAGTTTTTTGCGCCTTCCTAACTCCCAATCAACGTAAAACATGCATAAAACACTCGTTTTTGACCATAAAAATGATGCAAAAATATTTTTTTACCGACCTACCTACCCTATTTTTTTCAGACCGTTACAGGAAACAAACAATATTTTTTTCTTGGCCTAAGCTACAATGTACCACAAAATATATTGACAAGAACCGCTCATACAAGAGGTGCGTTCTACACGTGTTTAATGTAAACAAATACAAGTTCTTATTGGTCTTTGTCTCCTAGGGACTTCACACTGAACTAGATTCGATGAGATTAGGTGTGTTCAGGGCCTTATCCTGGGTCCTATGGTAATTGGTCTGTAGCGATCAATCCATGTTCTATCCCTCTAAAAGCGAACATGAGCATTTGCAGTTAGGCTTTCTGGGTCCCTTGGCATGTGATTCTTGCGAGACTATTACCCACTTTCAATGCTTAGGCTACTTTCATCCAAACCACTGTAAGGACACAAAGATATTTGAAAAACATCCAGACCCTGTCATGTTGATATTCATTGGATAGCTCACGCTGAGTACTCTCAGATGAATACCCATGTGCCAGGGTCTGTTATTTTTTCAGGCTTTTCGCTACAGTGTACATGAGCATTTGCAGTTGGGATTTCCGGGTTTCTTGGCATGTGACTCTTGCGAGACTTTTAAATCACTCTCAGACCCATCAGTGTGCAGACATAGGGTGTAGCTTTAAAATAACTTGCTAAGATTTCTCTATTTCATGGGCGTATCAGCGCCCATGACTATGAGTCGCTCCTCAGAGGGCGAGCTAAATCTCGTAGGCCGCTTCCGGTCTCGCTCAGAATCGCGAGATCAGAAGACGCTCCCACGCAATGTGATTGTTGCGTGTTTCTGAACGTGCAACAATCACATCGCGTGAACTAGTCACAGCTTGCCGTAATTGGGTCACGGATCACAAAGTGCAGTATTACTTTTACTGTGACCCTGAGCGGCAATAATTTGATGCTGGCATGGCCAAGAAGCGAGCGCGAAGCTTTGGATGATTTTATGTTTTCCGTTCTGGCCAAGAGGTGGCATAGATTGACGTCAAATAAATGGCATACACATTATTAGGATTTCAATCTGTCGCAAAATCTACATTTTGCGACCGATTTCAAAGCAAATTAATGGCCAAATGGAATATATTGTGGCGGTTCTAACGACTTAAATTGCATTAAAATTGACCCACGGCATGGCTAGCATTTTTTTTTATTGTGAACGTACATTGCCGTCTGTATGCGTATCTGAGAAAGGTCGCTCAGTAGAGCCTGTCAACTCATCAGCTTTTCCTGGGACAAAACTAAGTATCTGTTATCGCGTTAAGGTCTTGTGAAATTTGAAAATGAAAGATAAAAGATACTTGAAATAGAGAAAAAAATTAAAAAACAATGTGAAATGAAATTGGAAAAAAATAAACTAATGAAAGATCAGCTACAAAAGGGAATGTTTCATGCAACAAAGGCTTTTTTTTTAAAACAGGAGACTTGCCCCCTGAGGCTGTCCGTACTGTTTGCTGTAGGCAGTAGGTGAGGCCCGTCAGAGCAACGATAGCATAGGGCCGTAACGTTACGGCACGGAGGGTCTAGGCTTTTTTAGCCTATAGGCAGAGAACTGAATATCGGGAAATTTGGAGAAATTTTCAAAACTATAACATGTGGTAAGAGCAAAAAGCAAACTTAGATTGTAAAAACTCCCCGCCCATGACTTTGCCCCTTTTCGAAAGGGCAAATTATTTTCTATATCGCTGTTATTTCACCCGGTAATTTAGCATGGCAGATCGGCAGTTAACATTTTCATTGGCTAAGAATAGCGCTGGGGGATGTTCGTAGCTAAGGCCACAAGGTGTTCGGTTAATACATTTCACAGCAGAGAGCTGGCAGGTTATGTATTCCTTCTGCTCCCTGCAGAATATACAGCGAAAGGTACATATATATATATATATATATATATATATATATATATATATATATATATATATATATATATATATATATATATATATATATATATATATATATATATGAAATGAAGCATAAATTCTGAAAGTACTTGAAAGAGAGTTGTAGATATAATTCTGCTAGGCATTATACTTCTCCAAATAGTTTCTTATGCGAGAGAGATATCATCAAAATTGTCTGGCGGTTTTGGCTGCTACAGGCATTCATGAGGGGGTTGACAAGTGTGCTAAGCATTTGTAATTGTTTTTAGAATATTATGTATATAGTGAAATTTGTGGTAATATAATGGGCATTCCTACCAGTAAATAGAGCGTGAAATTGCTTTGTCAACGTACATTTTATCAATATTAATTAAAATGTCGGATCGCCAGGTTGATTAAGCTTGAAAAGAGATGGAGAATTCCAAAACATTGGCTGCCAGCGTAGCAAGTAGGGCCTAAACAAAAAATATGTTCGTTTCCTATTACATGCTAGAAAAAATAGGGTAGGCAGTAAGGGAATTTATTTTATTTTATCATTTTTTTTCTCTCCTCCATGCTGCATTAGATGTAAATGTAAAGCAAAGTAGCAGGATCTAAAGTAGTGGGATATTTAGATAATTTTTATATTTAAACCACTGAACTAGTATTATATGCTGATATTTGATGTTTTCTTCTTTACTTTTTCAATTTCTTTTGTATGCCATGCATGGAATATAAAACAGTTACAACTTTTTACCATGCCTTTTAAAAATATATATATTTTGGGCAATAAAAAGATAAGGGTAGGGGCAAAAAATTAGGGTAGGTAGGGTAATAGGAAACGCACATTTTTTTAGGCCTAGTGACAAACCTGTTACATGACAGATCACAGAGAGATGAAAACTTGAAAGTGGTCTTTAACCTATTAATGCTTACATCGGCCAAAAGCGGCCGGACAACTTTGATTAAATCTTTCAACTGACAACTTTCTTGGGAAAATATTTGAAGGAAAAGTGTTGATTAGAACACTTCCAAGAACACCCATTCAAATATTTTGCAAAAAAATTCTTGATTTCCAAGTTATTGTCAAAAGTATTATGGGTCCAGACGACAATATCTCATGGAACTTCTAAGCATTAATAACCCATTCATGCTATGGCATAAAAAAGTTGTTTTTTTCCCTGTGACAGGGAACATATTCAACAAGTTTTTACTCAAAGAAATCCCTACCCTAAAGTATTTTCCGCCCACCCAACTCCCAATCAGCATAAAACATACATAAAGCACACATTTAAAAGAACAAAACAATAATAAGAAAAATAAATTTTACCCACCTACCTACACTATTTTTTTCGGTCCGTTACAGGAGACGAACAATTTATTTTGAGGCCTTAGCCCTTCCAATGCTGAGACTGCGTTCATCCAAACCAGGAACTATTTCTAATATATAGTTCCTGTCCAAACACAAGTCAGCAGAGATTTTTTGAAAACTATCTAAACCCTGTCATGTTGGTATTCATTGGATAGCCCCTCACTGAGTGCTCTTATATGAGTACCTATGTGCCTGGGTTTCAGTTATTTTCCAGGTTTCCTCGAGAAATTGTTGCTTGAATTTATTATACTTTTGAGGATAAACGTCTGAATTGGGAATGAATTAGAAAAAATATTTGAAGGAGAGTTTTTAGGTAATGTTCTGATTGACATTTCTCCATCCAATATTTTCCTTCCTAAAAAATGCTTTGCTATTGGCTGAGCTGTGAGTATTATAAGGTTAAACCATTAATGCTCACAGCAGCCTAAAATAGCTTGACAATAATGATAAAATCTCTCAGGAAAAAAGCATAAGTTTGGAAAATATTCAAAGGACAAAGTTGGAAAATATTTGAAGGATAAGTGTTATTCAGAACTATACAACCAGACAACTCTCCTTCAGACATTTTGTAAAAACTTTATTCCATAATTTATTGCAAAATGTATCATAGATCCAGACAACAATTTCTGTAGGAACTCTTAAACATGTATGGGTTTAAGCAGAGGTTTACTTCAATTACTGCATTGTAAAGTCATTATAGTGGGGGTCAATATTTCAGAGAATATACGGTACTCAAATTCAGATATCTGTGCCTGAATTGATACATTCGCTGTTGTTTGTGAAATGCTGGTGAAACGATTAAAAAAATAAACAATGATATTAATATATTTTCTTTATTCTTTTCCAGGTTTGTACATTTTTCTTCCTTGAAGTTGCATGTGGTGAGTAGATACGTTCTCTTAGGTCACTTCTATGTTGTTATTCCACAAAATTCTTTTAGTGAAGTCCTACAGATAATAAGGCTAAAATGAACGTGTGCTTTGGATGAAAATAACCTCAGCATTGGAAGGGTTTTAAAGCATTAATAAGTTCAGCCCATTCGACACTGCTCAAGTTGATCTCTAGGCAAGAATGGGGCCCTGTCGAGCCCTGCACTGTCAGGCCACTTGGGCCAGTGAGAGGCTGGACGGGACACAGCATGTGAGCAGGATCTAGTTCCCATCTCAGCCACCAGAGGGAGCCACTGACTGCAGTGAGATACCGGCTGCAGTTGGCAGGAGGTTGTCAAGCGAGTGTGGTTGCCGTGGTAGCAGCATACCCTGTGTTCATTGGTCCAGCGTGATGCGTCTCAGCCCTCATCATACGGTCAAATGCAGCTTAACCCATTCATGCCCGGTGTACAGCTACTTGACCAGTGTCGTCTGGACCTGTCATACTTTTGACGATAACTTTGGAATGAAGCAGTAATTCGCAAACTATTTGAAGAAGAGTTGTAGATAGAGTTTTGATGGACAGCTTTCTTTCATATATGTTCTAAATATTGCTAAATGGTTAGAGAGAGATCACCAAAATTGTCAGGCGATTTTTGACACACCCCTTGATGCTCAAAGTGGCCAAAACAGTATGATCATTTTGACTAGGTCTTGAAGGTTAAAGCATAGTAGGGAAATTTTCTAAAGAGAAATATTCATCAGAATACCACAACCTTTTCTCCTTCAAATATAATTAGAAATATTTCTTGATTTCCAAGGTATTGTCAAAATTGTCAAAGATCCAGACGACAATTTTAGGAGTAACTCTTAAGCATTAATGGGTTAATTATTAACCCTCTCATCCTGAGAGATCTTCTAGAAAATCTCCTAGAGATCTGGGGCTATGAGATAACGGAAAATAACAATTTAGAAATAAAATCTAAAACAAAACCTTGACAATTGTGCTCAGTATCCTTTAGTACTTCTTAACCCTTCAATACTCAAGAGATATAGAAAATTCTCATTTTGAGTCAGGGTAATTAGAAAATAACATCATAAGGTCAGCTGTATCTTGACGCCCTCATCCTGAGAAGAGGACCCATGTAATGCCTTCCTGTCATCAGTCATTTAGAAATTCGCCATAATTCAATGGTTTATCGAGGGTTAGTTAACCCTTATGCCTTGTGGGTAATTGATGGGTAATTTGTCCAATACAAAATGATGCAAAAAATCTGACAAACTATTGAAACCCTGGCACATGGGTACTTATCTGAATGTACTCAGCGAGAGCTATCAGATGAATACCAACATGGAAGGGTTTAGATGGTTTTCAAAAAGTGTAGTGTCCTTGTGTTTTGGACAAACTAAAATTACCCCCAGCCAGGGCCTTAGCCAGGATTTAGAAACCGGGTGCCCAAATTTGTCAATAGTGAAATTTTGGGCATCCTATTTTTCAAGGAAGACGCCAATATACTCAGATTACAACCATAACAGGGCTCAACATTAAGAAAAAAACTTCATAAGCCCAGCAGGGCTAGTCACTGAAACTTTTACTAGCCCTGAAATATTTTTGCTAGCCCTGATATTAATGAGAACTCTTCTCAAACAGTGGCCTCTGTTGATATCATAGCCTCTGTTGATAACATGAAAAGAATACAGTGTATTGTGGTAAATTGAGGTAAATTATCATCCAGGTATGCAGAGCCAAAGGTGGGGTTCATAATTTTTAAGCGCTGATATTCTAATTCTATCTAGTCCCTCAGGGCTACTCACAGGTAGAATTTACTAGCCCTGACATTCAATAACTAGCCCGGGGCTACGGGGCTAGCCTTAATGTCGAGCCCTGCATAAACATGTATTTACTTAGTGAAATAAGGCACAATATCCTTATAGGGTGTCATGGGGTCCTTTATTTATTTATTGATTGATTGATTAATTGCTCTTTCTATTATCTTTTCTTCTGTGCCAATGAATTTCAAATTTCCCTAGACTAGTAACTTGCAAAATTTAGCCTGCAAGATTTAAAAAATATGTCTATCCTTAGGTGAGATAACTTTATTGGCCCCATGTTTTTGCTTAGAATTATTATAGACTGACTTGACCAGTCTCTTCCGTGTAGTAGAAACACTTTGAGCTGGCCAGCCAGTCTATAGAAACAGCTGTGCTGCATTTCATCGCTAACAAGGATTTGAAACAGACATGCATAAGAAAAATTTGATTCCGCTTACTGCTCCCGCTCACCGAGGGCAAACATCGGTGCTGTGCCTCTCTCTACGGTGCCTTGCGTCACATTCTTATGTGCAGTCGGGTTGAGTCGGGGCGCATTGTACGCATTTGTAGACATCCATCGGCAGGGTGTCTTCTCGGTAACGGGGACCCCACTCTTTCAACTTTAAGCTCACATTACCATGGTGATGGGTTGTTGCCATGGTGATTAAATCGCCATGGTGAATCATTAAATGGTTAGAAATAAAAAGTTCACCTTGTCGATCTATTTATCTGATAACTATCTCTTAGAGATTGTTTTACTTATTTTTTTACTGACAAAGGTATATATGGAGCTTATGATGTTGGTGGCTTATTTGGCCAATACAAAATGATGCAAAAAACCTGAAAATGACTAAAACCCTGGCACATGGGTACTCATCTGAGAATACTCAGCGAGAGCTTTTGCATACAAAACATGACAGGGTTTAAGGTAATTTTCAGTTTCTTATTAAGAAGATGTATGTTTATGGTTGTAGATTGAAGATATTATGGTCTCCCCTAGAATAATGGACACTCAACAATTTTAAGATACCATGCTTTGGGCGCCCACTTTCTAAACCCAGGGAAAGGTCTAGAGCCACTGAATGGGATAACATTCTGGAAGTCTTGGCGTACTCAACCCCCAGCACAGCAAGTCCTTTGTTCTTCTCAGAATTAGCTCACAAGGCCAGAGGGGAAATCTTACATGATTAACCAACCCTCAGGCATGTTTGTAATGTCTTGATGCAGTGCACTGCAGCATATATCTTACTCATAGTAGGGGTCAGGCTATATACATATAAATATATATATATATATATATATATATATATATATATATATATATATATATATATATATATATATATATATATATATATGTATATATATATATATATATATATATATATATATATATATATATATATATATTAATATATATATATATATATATATATATATATATATATATATATATATATATATATATATATATATATATATATATATATATATATATATATATATATAATATTATATATATATACATATATATATATATATATACATATATATATATATATATATATATATATATATATATATATATATATATATATATATATATATATATATATAAAAGATAGGATTACCGCTGTTGGGGGCCTGTGTCAATCAGCAGGCTCCCTGCGATGTCATGTGACAGCTCGGTCAGCCATCTTTACAGGCTATGGCCACCTTTCTGTCCTCTGTATGTGCCAGTCATTGCTAAGGCCGCTTTCCTTTCCCTTATATATGCTCCAGGTTAGCTGGTTAACGTTTTCAGGCCTGAAGATAAGCAAGTGTCACTTGGACATACTTTTGAAAATAATTTAAGAATAAAGCATTTAAATTTGCAAAATATTTGAAGGAGAGTTGTAGATAGAGTGCTGATGAACAACTCTTCTTCAAATATTTTCTGAATATTGCTTTTGTAAGGGAGATATCACCAGGATGGTCAAGCAGTTTTGGCCACTATAGACATAAACAGGCCTGACTGTGTTGCCATAATCATTTTGTCTTTTATATATATATATATATATATATATATATATATATATATATATATATATATATATATATATATATATATATATATATATATATATATATATATATGTATATATGTATATATGTATATATATATATATATATATATTTATATATTTATATATATATATATATATATATATATATATATATATATATATATATATTATATATATATATATGTATATATGTATATATGTATATATGTATATATTTATATATTTATATATATATATATATATATATATATATATATATATATATATATATATATATATATATATATATATATATATATATATATATATATATATATATATATATATATATATATATATATATATATATATATATATATATATATATTATATATATATATATATATATATAT
>OZ012701.1:5773428-5830673 GCA_963942565.1 Maea johnstoni
TGCGCCTGATTACCCGAGCGATCAGCTGAGCGCGAGTAATCCACACAAGACCCTCTATCCTCCTCCTCCTCTCCAAATTAACTCCTATCCAGTATTTGCCGCTGCACATTACCATCAGAGAGCTCAAGAGGAGAGGAATGCAGAGACCCCCTCTCTGCCGGGAGAGATAGTCAACAGCCTCCGACGCCGAAATTCACCGACTAGCATCGACGACGAACACCACCATACAACTCTGAACCCTCATGGAAAAGGGTCTCGATGGCTATTTTTAGATTCATGATGCTGTGGGTGATGTGAAGAGATTATCTCCTGGATTAGGGGATTGGAAGATGTACTTTGAGTGGGTTTGGATTAAATTCACCGACTAGCAGCGACGACGAACACTGCCACAATACAACTCTCAACCCTCCTGGAAAAGGGGCTCTACGGCTATTTTTAGATTCATGATGCTGTGGGTGATGTGAAGAGATTATCTCCTGGATTAGGGGATTGAAAGATATACTGTGAGTGTGTTTGGATTAAATTCACCGACCAACACCACCAAACAACAACCCCTCCTGAAAAGGGGGCTCGACAGCTACTTTTAGATTTGTGATGTTGTGGATGATGCGAAGAGATTATCTCCTGGATTAAAGGATTGAAGGATTAACTCAGAGCACACCTTTAGGATTTTTGTCGAAAGCGATTGTGGATAACAACAGCATTCTGTGGCCGGCCAAGTTTTCAATGTGAAGAGATTTTCTACTGGATTAGGGGATTAAAGGATTAACTCTGAGTACGCTTCGATTATTTGGGTCGAGCATTTTTTCAGATAGCAACTGCATTCCCAGAGATCAGAGATCATTGACCAGGATCAAGATTAATTGATCAGGATCAAGATAATTGATCAGGATGAAGATTAATGGATCAGGATTGGAGATCATTGACCAGGATCAAGATTAAGTAATTAGGATTGGATATCATTGACCAGGATCAAGATTATTGATCAGGATCAAGATTAATTGATCAGGATTGGAGATCATTGACCAGGATCAAGATTAACTGATCAGGATATGAGATCATTGACCAGGATCAAGATTAATTGATCAGGATTAGAGATTATTGGCCAGGATCAAGATTAATTGATCAGGATTAGAGATTATTGATTAGGATCAAGATTAATTGATCAGGATCAGAGATAATTAATCAGGATCAGAAATAATTGATCAGGATTGGAGATTATTGATCAGGATTGGAGATTATTGATCAGGTATTTTGATATCTGGATACCACTTGACTGTGTAGTTGCCAGTAAATAGGGTTGGGAGGACTAAGCACTATAGCAGTTCAAGGAAAGTACACCCACACTGCAAAAGAGAAAACTTGTGTGTTGTTGCAATGCATGATGGGAAATGCACCATCTCTAAGGAATCTGCTCTGTGCGTACGCCGTCGCTAAGGAATCCTCTGCGTGGATCAGCGTGCAATACTTGTTAATGCTCTAGGGGACGTGTGAACGTGCATTGTTTATCTATGCTGTAGGGGTGCGAGATATGGCGAACATGTGTGCACAGGAATTACCCGGCCCCCTAGCGTACTGAAACTCTATCCCAGCATCCCCTCTGTTCCGCTCCACTCGGCCCTGCCTGCTAGCGACGACGCCGACGCCGACGACGGCTCAATGCAACATCGGGCATCCATCTATAACTAGATAAGGAAAACAGGAAGCCGAGATTGAGAGCCGAGATTGAGTCTTCACCGCAGAGCAACTCTTCAAGAACACATTCTAAAAACTTCGCCACAGGAAAAACTTTGCAAGGAGGAGCACTATTTTCACTACTACACCAGATTTGTGGGAATTCAGGACAATTACTTTCTCTATTATGAATATCTACAGTGTTATTTCAATGTTATTCTAAGAAAGTGAAGAAGTGGAAAAACAATATTTAAACTTCGCCACGGAAAAAAACAATGCAAGGAGGCAAGTTACTTATCACTTCCAGATCTGTGTGAATTCAGGACTACTTTCTCTATTGTAAATATGCAAGGCATTATTTTAAGAAAGTGAAGAAGTTGGAACAACATTCATAAACTTGTGCATCAAACAGGAGGAATGGAGAAAACTTTTCACTACTTAAGACTTGGAATGAAGATGGAGTTATTTATATGGATTCCTTTTATGGATTTTTCCGAGGATTTCCCTGCAAAAGATAAGAGGATTATACAAACATATCATTCCTGAGGACTACTGCAATGGATAAGATCAATGAATAATTATCTTATCTTATTTCTGTAATTATTATCTTATTTCATTTCTGGAGACTTCTACAATAAACAAGAGGAATAATAAACTGAATTATTTCTGAGGAGCTCTGCAAGGAAATAGGAATATACAAACATGGAATACCATGGAATACCGTGTTATTTATTTACATGGATGTGAGATTTTGTGATTGCGCTTTATTGGAGGTGACGCAGAATGGATTAGGAAACCTAGTCAAAAGTTGAAAGAATCTGATAGATGTGTGCATTTCTTATTCACTGATTTTGTGAGAGTACTTTATTTGAGGAAGCAAAGAATTAATAGGAAACCTAAGTTGAGACTATACATAGATTAGTGCATTTCTTACTCACTGATTTCATGAGAGTACTTTATTAGAGGAAGCGAAGAAAAGAATTAGGAAACCAAGTTGAGACAATTAATAGACCTCTCAGTTTGTTATTGGGGTATTTCCCTGTAGAGAGAACATGTTGAAGTTTGCCGTACAGAAGCGGCGCATGAGCGACCCGTCGGTGGAGAACCACCGCTATGCAGTGGGATTAAGTCGTAGAATCAACAAATCCACTGCCTGGAAAAATGCCAGCCTCCCCGATGTGCGTTCTAAGGATGCTAACATCCCGGGGACTCTCAGCCAATTAGCCAGAGCCGAAACTCTACGAGAGCCCCAGCCAAGCATGGAGGTACACCCCGAACTCGACATTGTCGATGATGACAACAACGATGATGAACCGTCGACTTGCCAGAAACGGGAAACTTTTGGGAAGAATGCCATGTTTTCTCTGCCAGAGAAACAGGAAGCACCTGAGTGTTTGGGAGAAACAGCAGCCATTGGGGTCGCTGAGGTCAAGGTCGGCACTGATCAGTCAAGGTCAGAGGTCAGGGGTGAAAGGTCACGCCTGGAGGGTAGTCTGGAAAGTGTGGAAATTATCGAGGAACAAAAAGGAGACTCGCTACCCCTCACAGGTGATAGCATAGCCTCTGAAGATAGTCCACTTGCTCCTGAAGATAATCCGCCAGTCACTAAAGATAATCCACTTACCACTGAAGATAATCCTGCCAGGGAAGATTGCACTAACACTGCATCAATGTCTGAACCAAATATTTCTGTCAGTGAAGGTAACACTGAGACTGAATCAGTTTCTGGACAAAATGTTCCTGTAAGTGAAGATAACACTAATACTGAAACAGTGCCTGAACCAAACACTCATACCAGTGAGGATAACACTAACACTGAAACAGTGTCTGAACCAAACACTCATACCAATGAGGAAAACACTAACACTGAATCAGTGTCTGAACCAAACACTCATACCAGTGAAGATAACATTAACACTGAAACAGTGTCTGAACCAAACACTCCTGCCAGTGAAGATAACACTAACACTAAAACAGTGTCTGCACCAAATAATCAAACCAATGAGGAAAACAATAACACTAAAACAGTGTCTGCACCAAATAATCAAACCAATGAGGAAAACACTAACACTGAAACAGTGTCTGCACCAAATACTCCTGCCAGTGAAGATAACACTAACACTGAAATAGTGTCTGAACCAAACATGCATACCAGTCAGGATAACACTAACACTGAAACAGTATCTGAACCAAATACTCATACCAGTGCGAATAACATTAACACTGAAACAGTGTCTGAACCAAACACTCATACCAGTGAGGATAACACTAACACTGAAACAGTGTCGGAACCAAACACTCGTGCCAGTGAGGATAACACTAACACTGAATCAGTGTCTGAACCAAACACTCATACCAGTGCTAATAACACTAACGCTGAAACAGTGTCTGAACTAAACACTTATACCAGTGAGGATAACATGAACACTGAAACAGTGTCTGAACCAAACACTCCTGCCAGTGAAGATGAGATTAATACTGAATCAGTGTCTGAACAAAATACTCCTGCCAGTGAAGATAACACCAACACTGAAACAGTGTCTGAACCAAACATTTATACCAGTGAGGATAACACTAACGCTGAAACAGTGTCTGAACCAAACACTTATACCAGTGTGGATAACACTAACCCTGAATCAGTGTCTGAACCAAACACTCCTGCCAGTGAAGATGAGATTAATACTGAATCAGTGTCTGAACCAAACACTCTTGCCAGTGAAGATGAGATTGATACTGAATCAGTGTCTGAACAAAATACTCCTGTTAATAAGGATAACACTAACACTGAACCTGTGTCTGAACCAAATACTCTTGCCAGTGAAGAAGATGCTAACACTGAATCAGTGTCTGAACCAAATACTCTGGTCAGTGAGGATAACACTAACACTGAAACAATGTCTGAACCAAATACTCTGGTCAGTGAAGATAACACTATCACTGAAACAGTGTGTGAACCATATATTTCTGCCAGTGAAGAAAGCACTAACACTGAATCAGTGTCTGAACAAAATATTCCTGCCAGTGAAGAAGAAGCTAGCACCGAATCAGTGTCTGAAACACATATTCCTGTCAGTGAGGATAACTCTATCACTGAATCAGTGTGTGAACAAAATACTCTTGCCAGTGAAGATAACACTAACACTGAAACAGTGTCTGAACCAAATAGTCCTGCCATTGATGATAACACTTACACTGAAACAGTTTCTGAACCAATTTTTCCTGCCATTGAGGAAAACACTAACTCTGAATCAGTGTGCGCACCAAATATATCTACCAGTGAGGAAAACACTAACACTGAAAAAGTGTCTGAACAAAATGTTCCTACCAGTGAAGGTAACAGGAACACTGAATCAGTGTCTGAACCATATATTTCTGTCGATGAAGATAACACTAACACTGAAACAGTGTCTGACCCAAATATTCCAGCCAGTGAAGGAGACGCTAACACTGAATCAATGTCTGATCCAAATACTCCTGCCAGTGGCAGTGAGGATAGCACTAACACTGAATCAGTGTCTGAACCAAATACTGTTTCCAGTGAAGATAACAATAACACCAAAACATTGTCCAAACCCAATACTCAAGCCAGTAAAGATAACACTAAAGCTGAATCATTGTCTGAACCAAATATTCCTGCCAGTGAGGATAACACTAACACTGAAACAGTGTCTGAACCAAATACTCCTGCCAGTGAGGATAACACTAACACTGAAACAGTGATTGAACCTAATGCTGTTGCCAGTGGAGATAACACTAAAACTGAAACAGTGTCTGATCCAAATATTCCTGTGAGTGAGGATATCACTAACATAGAAGAAGAACCCCAACCAATCATTCATGCTACTGGCGAAAGCACTGATGTTGACATAGTGGCTGAATCAAATATCCAAGCTAGTGAAGAAAGCATAAACACTGAAGCTGTATTTGAATCAAGATATTCTTCCAGTGAAGATAAAGCTAGTACTATGGCATCTGACACTGAAGTGGTATCTGAACCAAACATTGCAGCCACTGACGCTGATGTGGTATCTGAACCAAACAGCACAGAAGCTGAAATGGTATCAGAACCAAACCGTACAGCCACTGACACTGAAGTGGTATCTGAACCAATCGCAGCAGCCACTGACACTGAAGTGGTATCTGAACCAAACAGTACAACCACTGACTTAGAAGTGGTGTCTGAACTAAACAGCACAGTCATTGACTCTGAAGTTGTATCTGAACCAAACAGCACAGCTACCCACACTGAAGTGGTGTCTCAACCAAACAGCACAGCTACCCACACTGAAGTGATGTCTCAACCAAACAGCACAGCTACCGATACTGAAGTGGTATCTGAACCAAACAGCACAGCTACCGATACTGAGGTGGTGTCTGAACCAAACAACACAGCTACCGATACTGAAGTGGTATCTCAACCAAATAGCACAGCTACCGACACTGAAGTGACATCTGAACCAAACAGCACAGCTACCGATACTGAAGTGGTATCTGAACCAAACAGCACAGCTACCGACACTGAAGTGACATCTAAACCAAACAGCACAACCACTGACTTAGAAGTGGTGTCTGAACCAAACAGCACAACCACTGACTTAGAAGTGGTGTCTGAACCAAACAGCACATCCACTGACACTGAAGTGGTATCTCAACCAATCAATACAACCACTGACACTGAAGTGGTGTCTGACCTAAAGAACACAGCCATTGACACTGAAGTAATATCTGAACTAAACAGCACAGCTACCGACACTGAAGTGGTGTCTGAACCAAACAGTGCAGCCACTGACACTGAAGTAATATCTGAACTAAACAGCACAGCTACTGACACTGAAGTGGTCTTTGAACCAAGCAGTGCAGCCACTGACACTGAAATGGTATCTGAACCAAACACCACAGCCGCTGACGCTGACGTGATATCTGAACCAAACAGCACAGCCACCGACCCTGAAGTGGTATATGAACCAAACACCACAGCTACTGACATTGAAGTGGTGTCTGAACCAAACACCACAGCCACTGATGCTGAAGTGGTATCTGAACCAAACAGTACAGCCACTGACACTGAAGTGGTGTCTGAACCAAACAGTACAGCCACTGACATTGAAGTGGTATCTGAACCAAACAGCACAGCCACTGACACTGAAGTGGTGTCTGAACCAAACAGCACAGCCACTGACACTGAAGTGGTATCTGAACCAAACAGTACAGCTACTGACGCTGAAGTGGTATCTGAACCAAACAGTACAGCCACTGACACTGAAGTGGTATCTGAACCAAACACCACAGCCACTGACACTGAAGTGGTATCTGACCCAAACAGCACAGCCACTGACACTGAAGTGATATCTGAACCAAACAGCAAAGCCACACTCACTGAAGTGGTATCTGAACCAAACAGTACAGCTACCGACACTGAAGTGGTATCTGAACCAAACAGCACAGCTACCGACACTGAAGTGGTATCTGAACCAAACAGTACAACCACTGACACTGAAGTGGTATCTGAACCAAACAGTACAACCACTGACACTGAAGTGGTATCTGAACCAAACACCACAGCTACTGACATTGAAGTGGTATCTGAACCAAACAGCACAGCTACTGACATTGAAGTGGTATCTGAACCAAACAGTACAACCACTGACACTGAAGTGGTATCTGAACCAAACACCACAGCTACTAACACTGAAGTGTCTGAACCAAACAGCACAGCTACCGACACTGAAGTGGTATCTGAACCAAACAGCACAGCCACTGATACTGAAGTGGTATCTGAACCAAACACCACAGCTACTGACATTGAAGTGGTATCTGAACCAAACAGCACAGCTACCGACACTGAAGTGGTATCTGAACCAAACAGTACAGCCACTGATACTGAAGTGTTATCTGAACCAAACAGCACAGCCACTGACACTGAAGTGGTATCTGAACCAAACAGTACAGCCACTGACGCTGAAGTGGTATCTGAACCAAAGAGCACAGCTACCCACACTGAAGTGGTGTCTGAACCAAAGAGCACAGCTACCCACATTGAAGTGGTATCTGAACCAAACAGCACAGCCACTGATACTGAAGTAATATCTGAACCAAACACCACAGCCACTGACACTGAAGTGGTATCTGAACCAAACAGTACAGCCACTGACACTGGGGTGGTATCTGAACAAAACAGTACAGCCACTGACACTGGAGTGGTATCTGAACCAAACAGCACAGCCACTGACACTGGAGTGGTATCTGAACCAAACAGCACAGCCACGGACACTGAAGTGGTATCTGAACCAAACAGTATAGCCACGGACACTGAAGTGGTATCTGAACCAAACAGCACAGCCACTGACACTGAGGTGGTATCTGAACCAAACAGCATAGCCACTGACACTGAAGTGGTATCTGAACCAAACAGCACAGCCACGGACACTGAAGTGGTATCTGAACCAAACAGTACAGACACTGACACTGGAGTGGTATCTGAACCAAACAGCATAGCCACTGACACTGGAGTGGTATCTGAACCAAACAGCACAGCCACTGACACTGAGGTGGTTTCTGAACCAAACAGCATAGCCACTGACACTGAGGTGGTATCTGAACCAAACAGCACAGCCACTGACACTGAAGTGGTGTCTGAACCAAACACCACAGCTACTGACACTGAAGTGGTATCTGAACCAAACACCACAGCCACTGACACTGAAGTGGTATCTGAACCAAACAGTACAGCCACTGACACTGCTGTGGTATCTGAACCAAACACCACAGCCACTGACACTGAAGTGGTATCTGAACCAAACAGTACAGCCACTGACACTGCTGTGGTATCTGAACCAAACACCACAGCCACTGACACTGAAGTGGTATTTGAACCAAGCAGTACAGCCACTGACACTGCTGTGGTATCTGAACCAAACACCACAGCCACTGACACTGAAGTGGTATCTGAACCAAACAGTACAGCCACTGACACTGCTGTGGTATCTGAACCAAACACCACAGCCACTGACACTGAAGTGGTATCTGAACCAAACAGTACAGCCACTGACACTGCTGTGGTATCTGAACCTAACAGCACAGCCACTGACACTGATGTTCTATCTGAACCAAATAGCTCATTCAATGACACTCAAGTGGTATCTGAATCAAACAGAGCAGCCACTGACACTGAAGTGGTATCTGAACCAAACACCACAGCTACTGACACTGAAGTGGTGTCTGAACCAAACAGTACAGCCACTGACACTGCTGTGGTATCTGAACCTAACAGCACAGCCACTGACACTGATGTTCTATCTGAACCAAATAGCTCATTCAATGACACTCAAGTGGTATCTGAATCAAACAGAGCAGCCACTGACACTCAAGTGGTATCTGTGAATAAAGGTCTTGCCTCTGGAACTGAACCAAAACATTCATGTCTTGAAGATATTTCTAGGACAGACTCTGTGGATTCAGATCTGAACTTCTTTGAATCTGGAGCTTCTGAGGTTGTTGAGCTTCACATCACTGAACCGAACACACCAGATACGGAGAAGGAATTCAACATTGGTGTCAGGGTCCAGTGCGACAGTGGAATAACACATGGTGCTGTGGAAACAGAATTAGAGAGTGGCACAACTCCTGAGGACGGAAAAAGAAAGGATGAGACAATAAGTGTAAATGTTGCAACAAATGATGAAAGCATCCAAGAAACTTATTCAGCAAAGAATGAGACAGTATGTGAAATTGTTGCAACAAAGGATGAGACAAGTGAAACAGTTGCGACAAAGGATGAGACTACAAGTGAAACAGTTGCGACAAAGGATGAGACTACAAGTGAAACAGTTGCAACAAAGGATGAGACTACAAGTGAAACAGTTGCGACAAAGGATGAGACTACAAGTGAAACAGTTGCGACAAAGGATGAGACTACAAGTGAAACAGTTGCGACAAAGGATGAGACTACAAGTGAAACAGTTGCAACAAAGGGTGAGACAATAAATGAAACAGTTGCAACAAAGGATGAGACAAGTGAAACTGTTGCAACAATGGGTGAGACAATAAGTGAAACAGTTGAAACAAAGGATGAGACAACAAGTGAATCTTTTGCGGCAAAGGATGAGACAACAAGTGAAACAGTTGCAACAAAGGATAAGACAATCAGTGAAATTGTTGCAACAAAGGATGTGATTAGTGGCATTGTTGCAACAGAAGATGAGACAATTGATAAAACTGTTGCAACAAATGATAAGACAATTAGTGATACTGTTGCAACAATGGATAAGACCATAAGTGAAGTTGTTGCAACAAAGGATAAGACAGTCATTGAAATTGCTGCAACAAAGGATGTAATTAGTGACATGGTTGCAACAGAAGATGAGTCTTTCGCATTAAAGGATGAGGCAATTACTGAAACTATTGCAACAAAGGATGCAACAAGTAGTGAGACTGTTGCAACAAATGATGGCACAAGTAGCAAAACTGTTGCAACAAAGGATACGACAATTAGTGAAATTGTTGCAACAAAGGATGTAATTAGTGATATTATTGCAACAGAAGATGAGAAAATCAATAAAACTGGTGCAACAAAGGATGAGACAAGTGAAAAAGTTGAAGCAAAGGATGAAACGATCTATGAAACTGCAAAAAAGAATGAGAGATTCAATGAAGCTGTTGCAGCAAAAGATGAGGCAATCAGGGAATATATTGCATCAAATGAAGAAACCATCACTTGTGATTTTGCCACAAAGAATGAGACAATCTCTAGTGATGTTGTAATAAAAGATGAAATTGGGAGTGAATCTGTGGCACCAGTGTCTGAAACACCGATTGAATATTTCAAACCAGTGGCTGAAATGCCAAATAAATCTCTATCACCAGTGTCTGAAACACCAAGTAAACCTCTAAGACTTGTGTCTGAAACACCAAGTAAACCTCTGAAACCAGTGTCTGAAACACCAAGTCGACCTCTAAAACCAGTGTCTGAAACACCAAGTAAACCTCTAAAATCAGTTTCTGAAACACCAAGTAAACCTCTAAAATCAGTTTCTGAAACACCAAGTAAACCTCTAAAACCAGTGGCTGAAACACAGAGTCTACCTCTAAAACCAGTGTCTGAAACACCAAGCAAGCCTCTAAAACCAGTGTCTGAAACACCAACTAAATCTCTAAAACCAGTGTCTGAAACACCAAGTAGACCTCTAAAACCAGTGGTTGAAACACCTCGTAAACCTCTAAAACCAGTGTCTGAAACACCAAGTAGACCTCTAAAACTTGTGGTTGAAACACCTAGTAAACCTCTAAAACCAGTGTCTGAAACACCAAGTGACTCTGTAAAACCAGTGTCTCAAACACTAAGTAAAACCGCAATGCCTGAAACATTGCTTCTAAAGCAGACACCAAGTCATACCTCTCCTTGTGGTACAAAACCCTACAGAACATCAATTAAAGAAAATGCGTCGTTGGATGCAAGTGGTGTTGTGAAAGGTTCTATGCAACCCTATAGTGTTGGAGCCTCAAAACGTGGAAAGGCACAAGCAACGAAAGACCTGCAGAGTTTATGGGAGAAGCCTGGTCAAGGAGATATGCCTAGAATCAGACATGCATCAGAGCCTGGGCTCAGTGCAACCACAACTGCTGATGTAGTGAAAAACACTGACAGACACTATCAGCTAAAACTGAGTAACTTCCCAGATGACCCACAGGTGGCAGCAGCATCTACGATAGCAAAAACTGCAAACACTAAAAGAGACCAGAATGTTCGACCTGGCCAGAAGTTTCCCAAGACCGCAAGTGAATCCAAAAGTCCTGCAACGAATACTCCTAAAGAAGTATTATCTGCTCCAGCCAGTGGAATAAAGTCGGTTGGGACACGCAACGTGGATGTGGGTGATAGTAACATTACGGTCAAAGGTCAAGGTCAGGTCAGGAGTGAGTTGGTGGACGAGGATGATGAACTCGATGAAGCAGAGATGACCAGATTGTTGAAGTTTGCACGTAGTCGCTCCCCCAAACTCCGATCGTCCAAAATACGGAAGGAAAGGAGATCGAAGGAGCGTGTTCTTGAACAGTCAGACCCTCAGAGGGGGTCAAGGTCACCTGCTGGGTCAAGGTCACGGACGACAAGTTCAACCGTTGTAGAGGGCGCCACCCATCTCAGTCAAGTAGAGAAAAAGCCTATATCGTCGATATCAAGATCAGCTGAGTATCAGCCATTTGAGCGCAGAGGCAACATGCCATTGTCGATAAGTGCCGAGACCATCTTCCCAGCAAAACCAAGAAAAGGGCTAAAGATGCGGGAGGGAAAGACAGGATCATCGCAGGATCAAATATCCGATAAACCTGAGCGCGCTGGGAGCATGAGAGAACCCGGCAGCAGCAAGAGAGACAGGAAAAGTAAAAGGGATGTTGAGGCAGCGATTCCACAGAAATTGGCGGAGAATCCGGGAAGTGGCGCGTCGCCGAAATCCTCCCGTGATTCCATGGAAGAGATGAAGAATCGCGGAATGGAGATTCTGAGAGGAGTATCAGAGAGACTTTCTTGGTCCAAAAAATCACCCGCTGGATCGCCGAAATTAGGGCCAGTTCCGAAGGGGAAGGAGAGTTCGTCATCGGAGGAGAAGAAAGCGAAAGAAAAGGCTGAAGGGGATCCTCCGGGACGTCTGGATAGAACTGTCAGCACCGAATCATTACAGGTCGGTAAAAGCAAGAAGTCCAAGAAGAAGTCACTGAAGAAAATCATCAAAGAAAAGATGCTGAATAAAGCTGGTAAAGGAGCAGAGCCTCTCCCTTCTTCTCCTCCTCCAAATGAGAAGAGTGATCTGCACGAACCAGAGGCTCCCTCTATTGGTGAATCCAGAAAGAAGGATAGCAGTTCCAAAAAGAAGGACCGAACAACCAGGAAAGATGGTGAAAAGGTAAAAGATGTGGGCGAAACCCAGCGGAGAGTTAAAAAGAAAAAATCGGTCAAAGTCGCGATCGGTTCAGATGACGTGAAAACTGAAAATGTTTTTCAGTACAGCACTGCTGATATGGACATTACACATGAGGATGTGACGTCATTACCGCTGAGCGAGGACGAGCCGATACATCTCCCAGTGAGGAGAGCAAAAGTGACTCGCGTGAAGAAGGCAAGAATGCCGATACCTGATGTAGCGGTCGTCTTTTCCAGTGCTGACGATTCCTCATGTGCAGAGGATGAACGGACAGACGTGAAGGACCACAGTGTCGCAATGACAGACCAGGAGCAGGAGGAGGAGTTTGGTGCCAAACCAAAAGCGGATACTCCGACAGTCCCGAGAAAGGATATCAAACCAAAAGGGGCGAGGGACGTTGCCACACGACCGTCCCTACCTGCGATTCCGGAAATCAAAAGTCTCGAAACACCTCAGCTGACCATTAACATCCATAAACAGGAGGTCCAATGGGACAAGACACAGGTCCCGAAACCTGTGCTGCAAGTTGCTCCTGAGGTCAAAGGTCAAGGTGGGAGGTCACGCCTTAACCTTGATCTTCCGTCAATTAGCGACCAAGGGAGAAGGAGGACGCCAGTTCGTGTTCAGCCAATGAATTTTGAGCGCCAAGTTTCAAACCTTCCGATTGGTCTGTCGCCAATCGTTGAGGAAAACCATGCGAACAGGGCAAATATTCATTTCTTAAGAGACCCACTGTGGAAAGTAGGTCAAAACGAGAATCCAAATGAGGCTTTACCAAATAAGGGCGTGGTTATCATGGATAATGGGCAGCAAAAATACGCATTTGAGCCTAGTGGCACAGGTGCGCCCTATAACTATGGAACTCTGTATCAGGGGCGTGGCGGAAAGTTCTACCCGAGACAGATGTATTATGGGAACACAGTAGTTCCGGTAACCGATCTCGACGAAGTGGATTTTATCGACCACCCTTCAACTGATATTGCCGGGGATCTCACGGCAATGCATTTAGGGGCGGAGTTTCCCTCAATTGATCTCCTACCAAAGAGAGCGAGCCTTGTGACGGCATCGACGCAGACAACCAATGACATGGCCGTGCAGCCGAACGTCCCTGCAACCACGGCAACCGCATCCCAGGATGTATCAATCCAAACCGATGTTGACGAAAACGTCATCAGAGCAGAAGTATCCCATGGTGCAACAGCCCTTCCTATTCCTCAGCAGCGTCCATTACACGTTGATAACATTTACGAGGAAATTCCTGCAAGATTGACTTTGCCGACGAGATCAGCTACTGTAGTGGCGACACCTGGTGTAAGCCCAGGAACTACAATGACGATGGCGCTCGCGAAATCGAGCACGCTGAAGCCTGGCAGGAAATCGCTGCTGGGCCGCGTTCAGAGTAAAGTGTTTAAGAAGCTGCGTAAGGTGCTGCCGGGCGAGGAATTACTACGCTCGTTTCTACAGGAAGTCTGTCCCAGCACCATGAAGGGTAAGGAGCATGGATTTCAATTAGCCTCACTTTTTCTGCCATATTTAGACTGAATCTAGCCTAGATTTCTAGGCTGGCATTTGTATGGAAATCTACTTGTCAAGTGCCCTCTGGATCTATAGTACTTTTGAAAACAACTGAAGAATCCATCATAAGTTTACAAAATATATCAGAGGAGAATTCTGGGTTGAGTTCTGAATGGTATTTTCCTAATTATGCTTTTGTGAGAAAGATATCACTAAAAATGTCATGTGGTTTTGGCTGATACAGACATGAATAGGCTAACTACTTATTTCAACTTTGTCTACATTGACTGGAGGAGGCAGGATATATATCCCTGATCACTAGGTTAGTTCTCATTTCTCTCACCAGATGGAGACATGGGTTATGTTTGTGTAGAACAAGTGTTCACTGCAGGGTCTTAGCCATGACTTGGGAACAGGGTGCCCAACAATGGCAATCCTTAGGTTTTTGGCATCTTAATTTTTAAGGAAGACCACAATGTGCATAGATTACATCCTTTAACATGTACTTATGTGAAATAAGGGAAAATATCCCTATACAATGTCATGGCATTTATATTGAGGTGAAGTAAATTCAATTATATGTTTGAAAATAACATTTTACAAAACTACTCTCCCAAATTAGGGTGGCCTGAAAGGTGATTTTTTGAGGGTTTGACACCCTGATGCCCTGCTGGCTAAGACTAGTTCACTGGACACTTAATAGCAGATTATGAGGCATCAGCATATCATATGACATCATCTATAGGTGTTACAAGGTACTACATTTCTCTAACACTAATAACAGGGCAACTTAGAGGTGGAGTATATGAATTAATGGGATTAGAATAATATCCCTTAAGGGAAAACCTGTAGCTTAAAGCCTATGTATGTTCAACAGTGTATGCTGCTGGGTGCAAAGTAAGGCATGAATAATATGTACAACCCCCACAACCCTCCCCTCAATCTCTGTATGAGTACTGGCTATCTTTACCGCCTCTCTCTGTGGCTATGTATATATATATATATATATATATATATATATATATATATATATATATATATATATATATATATATATATATATATATATATATATATATATGAATGTATATACAGAATCACAGTTCAGAGAATCAACAATATTTCCATATCTGTTACTTGATAAGTTACTGTGTGGAAGTTGGAAAGACAGAAGACACTCATATACAGTTAGGTGGATTAGATAGATATGTCACACAAGATCTATTTATAAATCGTTTACTCACACACATTTATGTATATATATATATATATATATATATATATATATATATATATATATAGATATATATAGATATATATATATAGATATAGAGATATAGATATATATATATATATATATATATATATATATATATATATATATATATATATATATATATATATATATATGTATATATATATATATATATATATATATATATATATATACACTGCACTGCCGGAATGTATTAAATATGAGGTGTAGCTATCATAAGAGGTAGTAAAAAGGCCCCCCAGAGCAGCACCAGCCAGCTAGCTGCTGAGACCTATAGATGGGACCAAGATAGCAACAGTTATTATGACTACCACCTGGGAAAGCTATAAGCCTCAACCTTCCTCCTCCTCACATCATCGCTAGAAACACAAGAGGGTAGCGGGCGTGGCCATCTTGGTGGAATCGCGATACAAGATCAGGTATATAGAGCATCTTCAACCCTTTCAATGCTGAGGCGCTATTTTCGTCCAAAGCACAAGGATGCAATGATTTTTGAAAAACATCTGAACCTGTCATGTTGGTATTCATTAGAAAGCTCTCACTGAGCTCTGTCAAATAAGTCCCCTTATGCCAGGGTTTCAGTCATTATTCAGGTTTTTGCATCTGTTCATATTGGCCAAATTAGCCACCAGCAGCATACTCTTTGGTTTACCCTTATGCTGCTGCTGGCTAATTTCGTCAACAATAATTGATACAAACAGCCGTGAAAAATGACTGAAACCCTGGCAAATGGGTACTCATCTGCGATTTCTCTGTGAGAGCTTTCCAGTGAATACCAACATGACAGGGTTTAGACGGTTATTAAAAATCTTAGTATCTGTGTACTTTGGACGCAAGTTGCCTTACCATTGGAAGGGTTAATCCCATTCGTGCATATATCTCACCTTGAAAAGTGTCGTCTGGACCTACTGTGCTTTTGAAAATAGCTTCAGAATGAAGCATAGATTCTTAAAATATTTGAAGGAGAGTTGTAGATAGAGTTCTGATGAACTTTTTTTCTTCATATATTTTTTAGATATTGCTTTTGTTGGAGAGATATCGCCAAAATTGTCAAGCGCTTTTTGGCTGCTACCGGAATGAATTTGTTATATAGTGTTGGTTTTAGTTTTTGTCTGGATGTTGTTCATCTACAAAAACATTCACCAGGACTGTGTGAGTCAATGACATGGGTTTTATAAGGTTGATAAACTTCAATTGCATATGCTTGAAATTGAAATTTTCAGAAATTACTTTCTGAAAATTTTGGTTGTCCTGAGGGGAGATTTTTGAGGGGGACCACAATATACTTGGATTTCACCCATAAACATGTATAAATTTATCAAAAATAAGGTATGATATCCTTATGCAATGTCATGGGAATTACATAGGTATGAAAAAATTCAATTATATGCTTGAAATTGACATTTTAAGAAATTCCTCACCAAAATTTTTGGGTGTCCTGAGGGGTGCTTTTTAAGGGTTTGGGTGTCCAAAAAGACACCCAGACGCCCTGCTGGCTAATTAAGACCATGTTTTAGTGTGTCTAAATGACGCCTAGATGTCGATGTTTTGTCAAAGATGAGTGTGCTAATAACAGACACCTTTCCTCCCCTCTCGCCAGTTTTTCCCTTCTTAGTGTATTGCAGGTGTATGTGTAATAGATATATGGACAAGAATAACTAGAGACAAAAAGTGTGTGGCTAATATTTCAGTGGTTTCATGTTCTGAGCTGCAGATACAGGAGAGAGGAATGCAGTCCCGACCCTAACCCTTCCAATGCTGGGGCTATACTTTCATCAAAAGCACAAGGATGCTGCAAAGGTGCTTGAAAACAACCTGAAAAATGACTGAAACCCTGGCTTATATGGGTACGGGATTTGTTTGCTCCTTAAGTTAAAATTCTACGAGCTATATCTGCTCCTGTCTGAAAATGTTAAGGTCAATCCCTGACTCATCTGAGAGTACTGTGCAGTGAGAGCTATACAATTAATACAAACAAGACAGGGTTTAGATGATTTTCAAAAAGTGTTGTGTCCTTGTGCTTTGAACGAAAGAAGCCTCAGTATTGGCAAAGTTCAAGAGATTTTTGTGAACAACCTGTAAAATGACTGAAACCCTGGCAAATGGATACTCATCTGAGAGTACTTAGTGAGACCTATATCCCATGAATACCAAAATGAAAGGGTTTAGATGATTTTCAAAATCTTTGCATCCTTGTGCTTTGAACAAAAGTAGCCGTAGCATTGGAAGCATTCAAGAGATTTTTGAAAACAACCTGAAAAATGACGGAAACCCTGGCATATGGGTACTCATCTGAGAGCACTCTGCCAACCAGGGTCTGACAATTAGATTTCAGGCTAGGGGCACGAAAAGGTATTTTGATAAAAATTAGTAGTCTAAAACAGGATTTCTGGATACTTTACATGGTATTTCGGGCCCTTAGTAAGAAAAATCTAGGGGCCCACAGCAAAGTCTAGAGGGAATATGCCCCTGGGCCCCCTGGGAAAGTTGAACCCTGCCAACAGGACATGGTTTAGATGGTTATCAAAGATCTGTGCATCCTTGTGCTTTGTGCTTTGCTTTAAATACTCATCTGAGAGTACTCTGCAGTGAGAGCTATCCAATGAATACCAACATGACAGGTTTTAGATGATTTTCAAAAAGTGTTGTGTCCTTGTGCTTTGAATGAAAGTAGCCTTAGCATTGGAAGAGTTCTAGAGATTTTTGACAACCTGAAAAATGACTGAAACCCTGGCAAATGGGTACTCATCTGAGAGTACTCAGTGAGACCTATCCAATGAATACCAACATGACAGGGTTTAGATGATTTTCAAAGATCTTTGAATCCTTGTGCTTTGCTTCGGATGAAAGTGGCCTCAGCATTGGAAGGGTTAATGGGTAAATCATGTTCCCCTGCCGCATCCTTTTCTGTCTGTGCGTCTGCCGTGAACAACCGTCTTTCCCTTACACATTTTAGCCCCTTGCCTTAACCCTTTTGCTGCTTGTGGCTAATTTGGCCAATACAAAAAATGATCCAAAAACCTGGTAACTGACTGAAACTATGACAAATGGGTACTCATCTGAGAGTACTCAGCGAGTGCTATTGAATGAATACCCACAAGACAGGGTTTAAGTGGTTATCAATGATCTGTGCATCCTTGTGCTCAGGGCGAAAGCAGCCTCAACATTGAAGGGGCTAAGAGTCTAGTATATAGTACTAGTGAGTGGTGTGAACCTCTCGGCTCCATAAAGCGTGCCGGGCGTGAGTGGGGGAGAGGTGCATTGTGGGATTGCACGCTCCAGTAAGCGGGGTAAAAGGGTGAGTAGAGAGAGGGCTCGTCTGGGAAAGGGGCCGTCATTCTTCTAGTGCACTCAGCTTAAGACGACGAGGACGAACCGTTCCCGTAAACGGTCCTACTGGGATAGAAACACCTTTTTTTTCGTTACGGTAAACATCGGCCTACATTTCCTGTGCTGTTTTGTTTATAAAGTGGTGAATTACAACGCTGGATCTGTGACTCAATGCGTAGGTAGCAAGTGGATTATTTTAACCAGTCTCACAACCCAGAGAACCTGTTTCTGGTAATAAGGAGGACGCTGTTTTTATTACTACTGCGCTGAGGAGCAAGAGGAGGAGAGTTAGACACTTGCCGGCCTGGTGCTGTGAGGTAAGGCGTCTTCACTCAGACACCTGTAAACTCTATAAAGTAGAGCACCATGTTTACATCATGTACAGCTTGGTGACACCTCGCCCTTCTTGGGTAACAACTTTGCCAAGTCCACAGGTAGACAATTTATATATTTATAAATATATATATATATATATATTAGAGCTGCACTCACGGAGGGAGATCAACTCATGAGCTCACCACCCGTTTTACTCGTGAGCTCATGAGCTCACGGACGTTCCAAGTTTCCAAAGAAATACTTATTTTTCAGCCCAGCTATTAAGAAATATATATTTATTGGCGGAGATTTATTAACATTGCCATGTTAATTTAATTTTAAAACGTGCTGACGTGGTACAAAGGTCAGTAGAACACTCAACACCGCTTGAATGTATACATTGGAGATTGAAAAGAAGACATGACAGCGATAAGCAGTTAAGTATGTTGATAATGTGTGTTAGGTGCTCTGTGTTACGTTTGTGTTCCCATAATAGACGAGCTCACGATTTGAACATTTCAACTCGAGCTCGGCGAGTTTGCCCCAGGGCTCGAGCCACTCGAGTTCGTGAGTGGTGAGTGCAGCTCTAATATATATATATATATATATATATATATATATATATATATATATATATATATATATATATATATATATATATATATATATATATATATATGCCTGCTTGGTGCTGCAAGGTAAGGCGTCTTCACTCAGACACCTGTAAACTGTGAAGTGGAGCACCACAATCTGACTGCTGGCTGCTAGCTATACCTACATGTAGCAGGTCGCACCTCACCTTTCATTGGTAACAACTTTGCCAAGTCCACAGGTATACACACACACACACACACACACACACATATAAATATATATGTATATATATATATATAATGTATATATTTACACATACTGCTCCTTATCATACTTGCACCAATCATGAAGAATTGTGTGTGGGGTGGGGGGGGGGGGGGGTTCACGTTTTAAATTCTAGTAGCCTAAGAGATTTTTCATCCTCTCTGCCTGACCTCCTTTTATCATATTCAAAGAAGTGAGGTAAGTTCTCACATCTTGTTAAATTCATACAAGAGAAAACATAAGATAAAAACTCAAAGGAGAGTTAAATTCTTACATGCCGTTCATTTCATACTTGTAAGTGAATATATAAGATATAAACTCAAAGAAACGAGTTAAGTTCTCATACCGTATCAAATGCATATGAGCGAAAACAAGATAAAAACTCAAAGAAATGAGTTAAGTTCTTACATCCTCTTAAATTCATAGGAGAGAAAACATAAGATAAAAACTAAAAGAAGTGAGTTAAGTTCACACATCCTGTTAAACTCATATAAGAGAAAACATAGAATAAAAACACCTTTTTTAAAGTGAATGCGGGAGAGGCAAAGTAGGTTAATTTGAAAATTAACATTTAAACGACTTGAAACGGTCTGGCGCCCACAACAACATGGGTTTATGCGATATGTATGTTTGCCCAATGAAGACGACGACCGTTGCATCTTCAGACGTGCAGTATCCGTTACATACCTGATAGGGACAAGTTGACCCATTCGTGTTCGAGATTACGTCTGGTACAAGGATACTTTTGGAAATAATTTCTGAATGATAAATTGCTCTTCAAAATATTTGATGGAAAGTTATAGGCAAGATGTCATTTTTGCTACTAAAAAGATTTAACATATTTGAACAGTATTATCATGAATTGATATTAATATACTGTTTAAGTTTTAGCTGGCATTATTGGGGGGCGGGGGGATTAGGAGGGAGGGATGGGGTCAAGGGTCGCAAATTGTTACAAGAGGTCACAGGTCATGGTCAGCTGATTCACTATGGGTTAACAGAGGTCAGAGGCCACCGGACCTAAAGTTTTCAAATGGCCATAGCCCCAACCAAAATATAATAGCCCTAGATTTTCAAAATGCTGCAGTCTCACAATTTTTTGAAGGCATACGCTATCTTTTCACTGTTCTATTCCATATTAGAATTGTCCCAAAGGACAACTGATGTTTCAAATGGTGTTTCTCAACTGATTTTCTTTTCTTAGAATTTAACTTTTCTTTATAGTCAGCCGGGCTACGAAGGCAAATATTATTATAGCCCTACACAATTTTCTGTAGCCATTGACTATGGGGCTAGTGTCTAGCTGTACCCCTGGGTTGATATTAACTTTGACCATCAGAGATCAGCCTACTTCTATCCTCAGTTTTGCTTTGATACAGTCAAATGTATGCAAGACTAAATATTTAGAGATTAGAGTTATTTTCTTAGAGTTGCCTTAACCCATTATTGCTTACCTCAAGAAATTGTTGTCAGGATCTAAATACAGGGCTCGTAATCAGGGGGAAGAGAGCCCTCGGCTCCCTTGAATTCTCCTGGGGCTCCCTCAAATTTCTGCAGGGAGCCCAAAGATGTACTGGTTTCTATACACAACATCTCTAGGTAGTTTTAGAAGATGCAATTGGGCTCCCTTGATACTTATTTTCAAGCCCTCAAATACATTAACAATAACTTAGAAATTGAGAATGAATGAATGGGTTAATTGATCCAACAGGGTAAGTGGCTTAGTGTACATAGCGGTATGTAATGAATGCGTATCAGTTTCATATGAATGCCTCTGGTGGGCTTTCCCACGTACATTACACCTGAGGAAGGTGCAGCGAATACACGCAACGCCTCAGTACATGTATTCCGCCGCCTCGTGAATCAGGTGTTTACTTTTAGTAATAGGTACTCTGTGTATGGCAGAAGGAGGCTAAATATGAGTGTAGTAAATAGTATTACTTAACACATTTATGCCTGCAGCTCCTTAAACCCTTATGCTGGTGGTGGCTAATTTAATTTACATGCAGCGCCTCGGTACATGTATTTCGCTGCGTGAATCAGGTGTTTACTCTAGTAATAGGTACTCTGTGTAAGGCAGAATAAGGCTAAATATGAGCGTAGTAAATAATACTTAACCCTTATGCTGCTGGTGGCTAATTCAATTCACATGCAGCGCCTCGCTACATGTATTCTGTGTGTATCAAATGTTTACTTTAGTAATAGGTACTCTGTGTATAGCAGAATAAGGATAAATAGTAAAGTGTAGAGTGTAGTAAATAATACCACTTAACCCTTATGCTGCTGGTGGCTAATTTGGCCAACAGAAAAAGATGCAAAATACCCTGAAATGACTGGAAATGACTCAAACCCTGGCACATGGGTACTCATATATATATATATGTATATATATATATATATATATATATATATATATATATATATATATATATATATATATATATATATATATATATATATATATATATATATATATATTAGGCCATCTGAGCATGCTGTTAAGTTGTAGTAGTACTTGAATAAGTCAGTCCTAGTTAAGTATATTGGTAGCTTCAGGACCTCTATACATAACCCTCCATATAACCCTTGCCAAAACTAGCCGGCACTGACTCTCATTCAAACCTCCCAGCTATTTGACAAGTGTCCAAGTAGATGTCAGCTGATTGAGTAAGGGGGTAGGTCTGAAATGAGCACCAAGATATGCAGGGTCTGACACTTAGATTTCAGGATTTCTGTATTATAATACATACTACTTCGGGCCCCTAGTCTGAAAAATCTAAGGGCCACAGCAAAATCTAGGGGCATATGCCCCTGGGCCCCTGGGAAAGTCGAACCCTGATATGGAAGTGTAGTGGAAGAAGGGGGATTGGGGTTGTATGGAAAATGTCCTATAGGTCACCAGCCATCCTGGGGGCGTGTGTTCTGGACATTCCTCTTTGGTATATCACATCTTGAGAGTAACAACGGCTTATCGTCCCCAGATGAATTTAAAATAGGCCAGCAAAACACTGAGAAGGTTGTATGTATGTATCTATGGTTCTTATAGAAATGATGCATGACTTCATATAATACGGGAAGCAGAATTTAACCCTTCCAATGCTGAGGCTACTTTCGTCCAAAGAACAACGATGCAAATATCTTTGAAAACCAATCTAAACCCTGTCATGTTGGTATTCATTGGATAGCTCTCGCTGAGTACTTTCATATGAGTACCCATATGCCAGGGTTTCAGTCATTTTGGCATCATTTTGTATTGGCCAAATTAGCCACCAGCAGCATAAGGGTTAAAACTGGATATTTGTTTTCCAACATAATAGTTTGACAGAAAAATATACCCATTTGGTGCACATCATGCATGTATTTAGTTGATGGCACATGCCTGTGATTGCTAGCACAAGACCAGCCTGCTGCCCTGTGACAGGGTTGCTCCCGGGTACAATGTATGCATGCCCACTGCCCTCTTTCAGGGTTTTATGCGGGTCACAATGCCACCCTTTTCGGTATACCTGAGAGCCCGTCTTATCATACCCTGTCTCCGCAGCGTGCCCCTATGACCTGCGATACTTTACAATCCTCTCTCCTAAAGAGTGTAGGCGAGCCTTCTTTTTTAATCGGCAAATTCACCCTCTTGGTTCAAGATGATCCACCTTTCATATGGTTTCAATTGATGAATTGATTATCTGATTCCCATGAATCCTGTATTCCTGTAACTTCCCAATTATTAACTCACAAATGCAAGAGAGCTCCTTGACAAATTGTCGTCTGCATCTATGATACTTTTGACAATAACTTTCGAGTTGACAATGTTTTAACAAAATATTTGAAGGGTAGTTGTTGGTAATGTCCTGATTAACATTTCTCCATCAAATATTTTCCTTATTGCCTGCAAGATTTTTGCTTTTTGCTTCTTTTTGCCGGTGTGAACTTTAATGGGTTAAGAGGATATTAATGCACTTCTTCTCTACCTGGTTTCCAATATGAACCCTCTAACCTCTACCCTCTACCCATTGAAAGGGTGGGATGTACCCATTAAAGGGTGTTAATGTGCCACTGTGCCCATTCCCAATAAGATTAAGACCCTTGTACCCACCTCTATGTGCAAAGTATAATATTTCTCGCTCTCCTTGTGACTCCAGTATGAACCCTATTTCGGCATGTTTGCACCCTGCACCCCTTTTATTGGTATGACCAGTACCCTCTCATGTACCCAGAGTTCCCATTTAAGGTAGAAAATGTATTCTCTTGTTCATTTTTAACCCACACTGCATCCACCCCCAGTATGAACCCTATACCCAGAACTCTGTACCCATTCAAATGATATGATGAACACCCCTTTTATGCCTTAATCCTGCCCTGTACCCATCTGCAATTCAAGCTCTAAAACAAGCACCCCATTATACCCTACAAAAACATTTACACCCTATCTTCCCTCCTTGCACCAGATCCTAGCAACCGAACCCATACCCTCAGCTATGCCTAGAGTTTACATAGACCCATATGTCAGAACCCTATTCTGTACCCGTCCGGGAGGTGGGGTGCGTCACCCTTCTACCCCCGTACCCGCATGTCGGCGTGACAATTACCTGTTTCTCTAAGACCACCAGACCCTTTATAACCCTTGTGTGGAGACAATTTGCCTAAGGCTATAAAACCCTTATACCCGCTCACTGCCCCAGCACCCCGGCAAGGGTGCCCTGTACCCGACCATAGAAACCCCTTGTAATGGCTCCCGTCCAGACAGGCGTCCAGGGTTCCGTGGTGATGGAAGGCCCAGACAACAACAACAAAACATAGACAGGCTACCTTCTGCGTAACCCATTAATGCTTAAGAGTTCTTCCAAAAATTGTTGTCTGCGTCTACGACACTTTTGACTATAACTTTGTAATTAAGAATGATTTTGCGAGATATTTGGAGGAGAGTTGTTCCTTGTATTCTGATTGACATTTCTCCTTCAAATATCTTCCCAACTATGTTTTTGACTGCAAGCTTTCATCAAAATTGTCAGGCGGTTATGGCGGCTGTGAGCATTAATGGGTTAACATATCCAAGATTAACCCTTTTGCTGCTGCTGCTGGCTAATTTTGTTATTACCTGTTGGTTCCATCAAACAGTAACCTGTCAATGAGCCTCCAGATCCCACACCTTAACCCTTATGCTGCTGGTTGCTAATTTTGGTAATTATACAAAACTATGCAAAATAACTTGAAAATGACTGAAACCCTGGCATATGGTTACTCATCTGAGAGTACTCAAGTAGAGCTATCCAATGAATACCAACATGACATGGTTAAGATGGTTTTCAAATCTTTGCGTCCTTGTGCTTTGGACGAAAGTAGCCTCAGCATTAGAAGGGTTAAGTCGGGATAACACTTTTCTCTGACGGACCCTAACTAAACAAATTCTTTGTGAAACGCTTCCTTGATGTGAGGCCGCAGACCATGAAAACCCCTTTGTCTCCCAAGAGTTCCATCAAACAGTTAGCTGTCAATGAGCCTGGAGATCTAACACCTTAATGACATCTCTTACCTGTAAGCTCGTTAGTCCAGGTGTGTTAAGTAGATGTAGATGAGCTGGCCAGGTGTTTTATGGCCCTAGTGGAACCTTTGATAGAGAGTGGGTGTGGCCAACAGCAGTGGGTGTCCTAGACTTGCTACAAGCCTGTGATATCTGGCTCTTTCACTGATCTGACCTGAGTTGATTTCACTCCATGTTTAGTTCTGAAAAAATCCTCAAGGGGGACACACTTGAGCTCTAGTCTGTATCACTTATTACGCTCAGTCATCCTAGTATACCGCAGAGCCATCTATCCACAAGGGAGGACATTAAAATAAGGCCTGGGAGGCAGGCTATGGGTGTCCCTACACCCACCTGGGGCAACTGTGATTTGTAGGGAGAGGGTATAACAAGTGTTGTCTAGACCCTTGATCAACAGAACTCTCCCTGAGCACCCATATGCCAGGGTTTCTGTCATTTTTCAGGTTCTTTACATCCCTTTGTAATAACCAAATTAGTCAGCAGCAGCAGCAGCAGGGTTGAGCTTGGATATGTTAAATAGAAAGTTTTTCTTTTGCATCATTTTGGATCAGCAAAATTAGCCACCAGCAGCATAAGGGTTAAAGAGGTTTTTGTGAGGGAGGACCTGCTTGTTAAAGAGTTTATTCATATATTCTGCTAGTTTTTTCAGAAGCTCTTTGCTAGAAAACCTTAAAGGCGCTTAATGTCAAATAACAAAATTTTCCCATACAAAAATATATTAGAGAGAAAAAAGGAAATGAATGACAAAGAGTATAATGTCAAGCAAAGTACAATGTAAAAAGCCAGGTTCTGTGTGTAAGTCATTGTTATGTGTGGCACTAGCTTCATGTATAAGGTTCTTAGCAGCCAATGTGCAGACCTGCTTTCTCTTAAGATACAATGTAAACATCCTAACCCATTCATGCTTGAAGTACTCCTTGGAAATCATCGTCTGGAGCTGGGATACTTTTGAAAATAGCTTAGCAATAAAGCATTAATTTCCAAAAAATTTGGAGGAGAGTTGTAGGCTATATCTTAGTCAATGTTTCTCTTTCAAATATTTTTTGAAAGATGCTTTCGTTGGGGAGATATCATAAGAATAGTGAGGCTGTTTTTGACTGCTACAGACGTGAAAGGGTTAAGGATTCAGCTTCCTACTTGTTGCTTTACACCTTGTTAGAGCTTTTATTCTTGTTAGAGTTCGCTACTCAGATCCTGTGCTGTTCTCAGCCACTTAATTACAACCCTCTTTTCATTGATCTCCTTGACAAAAGTCGTCAGCACCTAAGGCACTTATTGAAATAACTTGGAAATTAACCATAGATTCACAAGATGTTTGAAGGAGAGTTGTTGTTTGGATTATGATCAACAGTTCTCCTTCAAATATCTTTACAAAATTCCTTTTGTTAGGGAAATATCCCCAAAAGTTGTCTGCACCTAAGGTACTTATTGAAATAACTTAGGAATTAATCATAGATTTGAAAACTATTTGAAGAAGGGTTGTTGGTTGGATTATGATCAACAATTCTCCTCCAAATTTTTTCAGAAAATTCCTTTTGTTAGAGAGATATCCCCAAAATAGTCTGGTGGTTCGGGTTGAATTGGGCATGAATTGGTTATAAACCCCAATCAGGGTCTTAGGCAGGATTCTGGAATAGCAATTTAGGAAAAATGCTGAAAAATGACTGAAACCCTAGCAAATTGGCACTCATAATTGTTAGTACTCAATGAGAGCTTTGCAATGAATATCAACATGACAGGATTAAGATGATATTCAAAGTTTTTGAGTTCTTGTACCTGAGACGAAAGTAGCCTCAGCATTGAAAGGGTTAAAGTTGTGTAGCAAAAGAGTGAATTAAGTTGATTACTAAATCTTTATCTTCAACCTTCTTCAAATAGTTGGCAAATTGATGCTTCATTTTGAAGTAATTTTCAAAATATGTCAGGTCCAGACGATACTTGTCATGTAGATCTCCATGTATGAATGGGTTAAAGTCGTGTAGCAAAATAGTAGCTGTGAAAAATACATAGGCTCTGGGCATGATTCATGCCTGTAGCAGCCAAAACCTCCTGACTATTTTGGAGATATTTTTCTACCCAAAGCAATGGTTGGAAAATATCTGAAGTGAAGTTGTTCATTAGATCTTTATCTACAACTCTCCTTCAAATAGTTTGCAAATTGATGCCTGGTTCCTAAGTAATTTTCAAAAATATGTCAGGTTCAGACGACACTTGTCAAGAACTCCAGGCATGAATGGGTTAAAGTTGTGTAGCAAAAGAGTAGCACTCAGGGCGGCAGAGATTCTTTCTGGCCCACTGCCCCAACATGAATGGAAAACAAACAACTTGCTATAAATATCTAAGCATATCAAATAGTTAGCATGCTGCCGTGCTACCTTAACCCAATACTGAATGCTCTTGCGTTAGCCCTGAAATTGTCGTCTAGATCTTTGATACTTTTGACCATAACTCTGAAAATAAAAGAGATTTTGAAAAATATTTGAAGAAGAGTTGTTGGTAATGATCTGATGAACATTTCTCCTTCAAATATTTTCTTAACTTTGCTTTTGCCTGCAAGATTTCATCAAAATTGTCAGGCATCTTTTAGTCGCTGTGAGTGGGTTAAGGCTGCTTTACTGGCCAGCTAGCTACTCAGGTAGTTGTTTCAGCACTATTACCTGACAGACCTACATACAAGGAACTGTTGGTGGCTATATGTAGTCAGGAGAGATCTTGTTTTACACACTGATATTACCTGACAGATAAGTATAGGGTCTTCTTCTTGGCTAGGTCCGGAGAGATTTTATTACAACCTGGTATTAGCCTTCTGGGGTAAGTCTTTGATAATTTTGACGGAAAATCGGGATATATTGTTACATTGTGGTCTTGATCTTTTTGGGCGAGTCTTTATCATGAAGATATGAGGGGTTGGTTACCATACGCCATGAGTATTAAGATCAGTTTTTTATAGAGGGGGGTGGGATATACTGTTATGTTATGCTCTGGTATTTTCCTTTTCCTGTAAGTCTTTGTTAATTTTTAGGGTATATCTGTATATATATTGTTAAATTGTTGTCTTGTTCTTTTTGGATGAGTCTGTACGTACATTTTGACTGGAAGTTTACGGGTGTGTTACTCTGAGTTTTAAGATCAGTTCTTTATAGAGAGGGGGTGGGATATACTGTTATGTTATGCACTGGTATTTCCCTTTTCGTCTTTGTTAATTTTAAGGGTATATCAGTATATATGTTACTTTGTGGTGTTGTTCTTTTTGGATGAGTCTTTATCATAATTTTGACTGGATGATCAGGGTGAGTACAGTATTAAGACCAGAGGGTTCTTTTTTGAGAGGTTATATATCAGTGTATATATGTTAAATTTTGGGCTTGTTCTTTTTGAGTGAGTCTTTATGTTGATTTTGACTGGATGTTTAGGGGTGTTACCATGAGTATTAATTAAGATCGTTATTTTTTGGAGTGGGGGGTTCATTTAAGGTAGGGAGAATGGTTTTTGGTATATTGGGAATGTAATTCTCATACTGCATACAGATGTTAACCCATTCATGCTTAAGATTTCTAGTAATTGTCGTCTGGATCTATATTACTTTTAACAATAACTGAGAAATTAAGAATGGTTTTATAAAATATTTGAAGGAGATTTGTTGGTAATGTTCTGATTAACTTTTCTCCTCAAATATTTTCCCAACTATGCTTTTGCCTGTAAAACATTGCCAAAATTGTCAGGCTGTTTTTGGCAGCTGCAAGTATTGCTTGTTGAAGATGAGAATGTTGATTCTAGAGAGGTGGTCTTAACCCTTATGCTGCTGGTGGCTAATTTTGCCAATACAAAATGATGCAAAAAAGCTGGAAAATGACTGAAACCCTGGCGTATGGGTACCCAGCTGAGAGTACTCAGCAAGAGCTATGTAATGGATGCCAACATGACAGGGTTTAGATGGTTTTCAAAAAACTTTGTGTCCTTGAGCTTTGGATGTAAGTAGCCTTGAAGCATTTGAAGGGCTAAGAAAAGGTTAATTTTAGAAAGGTGCTGTTGAGGCATAGGTACTGGTACTCGATATGATACCAAATAATGATGTTGAAAAGAAAAAATATTGTATTGAAAAAGTATTGTATAGTTTAAGATTTGAAATATAAAATTGACTCAATTGCTATCTGGATGTCTCTGCGCAAAGTCAGTTTACGTTATTTTCGGTGAAATTTCGAAAGCTGATAGTGCTAGACCTATGTCTCTGAAAGGCAGGAAGTATTGTTAAGGATATTGTTAAGATATTGTTTAGTTTTTGATATCATATCATGAAAATGTGCGGACCCCTGAGAGCTGATTTTTTTCACGTTTTTGATGTCCAAATGATGCCAAGACCCCTGCAAGCTAAGATTAAGTTGACAAAATGATAATCGTCGTTTTCTCTAGAGGTGTTCCAGAGGCGTTTACTGAGGATAAGACCCTTACGCAGGCGCTGCAGCTGGGATCCGAGTTGGCCTGCGTCGCTATATAAACGTGCCGCGTTGTGGAGGGCTATCTATGACGACCATACCCATGCTAGCTAAGACTATGTTGAGAAAATGATAATCGTTGTTTTCTCTTGCGTTGTTCCAGAGGTGTTTACTGAGGATAAGACGTCTCTGCAGCTGGGATTCAGGTTAGCCTGGTTGCTATATGAATAAGCGGAGTTGTGGGGGGGTTTTCTTTGGTGCCTCAGCAACTGAAAGAGCCCTTAAAATTAATTCTGTTTCAGGGTTCATTTTCGTCACGATATGACCTTAGATGGTGAAAACGACGTAAAACCAATTCCTTCCTTTCTTTACTGATGTTTTTGTCTTGCGTTTTTCCAGAGGCGTTTACTGAGGACAAGACGCCGACGCAGGCGCTGCAACTGGGATTTGAGTTGGCCCTTAAGGAGCGCGATGCAGTATTACGGGAAAACGCGCGGGCCGTGGAAGAGAGAGACCTCGCCCTGCGGCAGTTCGAGGAGATGAAACAAGAGAGAGATCGAGCATTACTGGGCCTCGAGAGCAAAGTAGGAAAATCGCCAAAGTTGAGCAACAAGTAAGTCGTATTTCTAAAAAGTTAAAGTAGAAAAAAATAACCCAAGTTAAACAACAATTCAGGTTTTTTTTAAATATAAAAGTAGACAAATCACCCAAGATAAGCAACAAGTAAGTTATATTATTATTTTAAGAATTTTTGGTTTTATTCATAGCTTGCCAGCTCTGGCCATAGTCTATACTTAAAATCTTGAATAGCTTTCATCAGATGGAAAAATCACTAAAAAAACACACTATATTTTAGTAATATAGTTTAGACCACTATATATTCAGATTACAACTGTTGATATGCATTTACTTATGGAAATGAAGCATGATATCCTTTTGCAATGTCACTGGAATTATATTGAGGTGAAAAATTTAAATTGTATCCTTGAAATTGACATTCTCATACAAAAGATTTGGTTATCTGAGAGGTTATTTTTGAAATTTTCGGTGCCTTAATGATGCTCAGATTGCAGGGTCTGACACTTAGATTTCAGCCTAAGATTTCAGGCTAGGGGCCCGAAAAGGTCTTTTGATAGAAATTAGTGGTCAAAAACAGGGCTTCTGGTTATTTTACATACTCTTTCGGGCCCCTAGTCTAAAAAATCTAGGGGCACATAGAATAATCTAGGGGCCCCTGGGAAAGTCGAACCCTAAGATGTCCCGCTTGCTAGGACTATGCCTATAGTTATATAAACCTACTATATGCCTATTTATTCTCGCCATTTCAGAGATTTAGACTTCCAGAAATCCAACACTTCCAGCCCCACGTTAGAACGGAAACGTACCAGATCACCCGGCCGCAAGTCCAAAGGCAAAGAGAGTGACTCCGACATGGACGAGGTAAGAATGCTTCAAATTAAAATTTTAATTTTCGTCACTTAAAAAGTGAATATTGCTGTGTTATTTCCAGGGCTCGAAATTAGCAGGATTGGTGGGAGTCACCAGGTCTCCCTTTTAATACTACTGCAGCTCCCTCCAATTTCTGCAGGGAGCCCAAAGATGTACTGGTTTCTATACACAACCTTTAACCCTCATACTGCTGGTCAGTGGTGGCTAATTTGGTCATTACAAAATGATGCAAAAAAACTGAGAAATGATTGAAACACTCTCATTTAGAGAGTTCTCAGCCAGAGCTATCCAATGAATACCAACATGACAGGGATAGAGAGTTTTCAAAAATCTTTACATCCTTGTGCTTTGAACGAAATTAGCCTAAGTAGCAATAGAAGGGTTAATACCCCTGCGGCTCCCTCCATTTTCTGCAGGGAGACCAAAGATGTACTACTTTCTATAAACAACACTTTTAGGTAGCTTTTAAAGATACGATTTTGCTACCTGAAAAAAAATATTCTTGCCCCGGATGAATATTACTGTATTATTTCAGATCAAGGATTTTTTTGTTTGTCTTTTTTTTCAAATGAATATAATTCCTCATTTCCACACAAGGAGGCTGAACATCAACAGGCAGTGCTGCCATCTATATTTCATACAACACACTGATCTAATTGCTTGATGAGCTGAATACTTTAGTATCATTCTTTGAATATAGAGGGCAGTAGTAGCAAAGATGGTCCAAACAGAACCACACTTATCAGTGCCTCCTCTTGCTATACTTTCTATGTATGATCTAAGGCTCGACACCAAGGGCTGCCCTACTGCCCTGGGCAGGTAAAAAATTTCAAAATGGCTGAAGGGCAGGTTAGTATCAGAGTATGCCTGCCTTACAAGGCAGGAAAATTTCATCATGTATCTCCAAAGATAGTATAACATTAGAGGGATCCAATACTTTATTAACAGTACAAATAAAGCTATAGCAGGAAAACAGTGAAGTAGAACAAGTATAGTACAAACCAATAGTCACTTTCATGTTCAATCTATTACACCTTTTGCAGGGCAGGTCAACGTTTAGTCAGGCATTACCTGCACTACTTGGCAAGTGCCTTCAAAAGTTAATATTGATTCCTGTGATCAGTTATATTTACCATTCATATTGAATGAAATCAATATATAGCTAGAAGTGTGCATTGAAATATTGAGGAAAAATCACATCAGGCCTAAAAAGAAGTTTGTTTCCTGTAACGATTGTGAAAAAATAGTGTAGGACATGATCAGATGACAAAATCCTCTCTGCACCAAACACCCCCCCCCCCCCCTCCTCCTACTCTCCCATCTAGTGCTGTGGTGTAATGCATCCCCCTCCCTTTCCCTCCCACCCTCCCCTTTTCCCACTTGCAAGCAGTGCTGTGGTGTAATGAGAGAGTGTGAAGACGATTAAGTGGCAAAATAAACAGGAGAAAGAGCTGAGATGAGGAGAGATAAGGCACCAATCCTCTGCTCATCAGCGGAGGAGCCGTACCAGGGACCAGACCATATTGACAGGTCTTCCCATCTCTTACAAAGACAGGGAGGGGGGAGAGATAGGGATTCAGAGTGAGATGTGGATAGGTAAGGCTCACAACCCACCCCTCCCCTCAGCAGAGGAACCGTATCAGGGATCAGACAATATTGGCAGAGAGGGGTTCAGGCTGAGGGAATGGGCTGAGATGTGAAGGGATAAGCCAGGACCAACTCCTTTTCACTTACAGCAGAGTAATTATATTGTTTAACAATTACTTGCCAAGTGGTCTAAGTTATTGCCACTGACTGCTGGCTGTGTCTTATGACAAAAAGTCTGCCTTGATAGCCGAGTGATCTTAGGCTTAGCCACTGACTGCTCGCTGTCTCTCACAACTGAGGGCCTGCCCTGATAGCCAAGTGGTCTAAGGCATTGCCACTGACTGCTAGTTGTTTCTCAACACTGAGGGCTTGCATTGATAGCTGAGTGGTCTAAGGCATTGCCACTGACTGCTCACTACTTTCTCTCACCACTGAGGGTCTGCCCTGATGGCTGAGTGGCCTATGTATTTGAAGGAGGAACTTTATCCAAACAGTTCTTCTTCAAAGATTTTTGTAAAATCATGCTTAATCCCAAAGTAGTCATCAAAAGTATCAAATAACCAGATGACAATTTCTAGAATGGGTTAAAGCATTAAAAGGTTTGGCGTCGAGGGATTTAATTGTTCCAATGCTGAGGCTAATTTCGTCCAAATCACAAGGACACAAGAATTTTGAAAATCGTCTAAACTCTGTCATGTTGGTATTCATTGGATAGCTCTCACTGAGTACTCTCAGATGAGTACCCATGTGCCAGGGGTTTAGTCATTTTTCAGTTTTTTTGCATCATTTTGTATTGGCCAAATTAGCCACAAGCAGCATAAGTGTTAATTCCCACCATATTCCAAAACAAATACAGGTTCTCTGCAAAGAGTGTTTTGCATATTATCCATGAGAGATCAGAGAGGGGTATCAGTGACATAGATAGCTAGTTATCTTAGCCTAAGTGGGAGTTGAGGAGGTTTATATAAGAGGGAAGGAGATGGACAGGGTATGGAGCGAGGCCCCTCACGCCGCTAGCGTTTGTATATTTAATGTGCACTACATACATATACAGCAGCTCAACACAAACAACCAATGGGGGCGAGGCTTAGGGGCTCATTATACATACTGCCTAGATGGCTCTATCAGGGGGGAACAGGGTCATCTCAGCCAGGATTTGGAAACGGGGTGCTCAAAATTGGCAGGAGACAATATATTCAGATTACTACCATAAATGTGTATTTAAAAGCATAATATCCATATATATATATATATATATATATATATATATATATATATATATATATATATATATATATATATATATATATATATATATATATATATATATATATGCAGATTACTACTATAACTGTGTATTTAAAAGCACAATATCCATATATATATATATATATATATATATATATATATATATATATATATATATATATATATATATATATATATATATATATATATATATATATATATATATATATATATATATATATATATATATATATATATATATATCAGGATTTATATAGTATATAGTATCTCAATATATATATTTATGGTTTAAAGCTGAATATATTGTAGTCTCCCTTAAAATAGAGGATGCCCAAAAACTGCCAATTTTGGGCATCCATTTCCTAATTCCTGGCTACGACCCTGGTTAGGTGTACTGTGTTATATTCCCACTGTACGTCCCTCACATGGTTAGCATACCTCTGGAAGCAGGCACTCTTACTGCATGTTATGAGCACGCAGCTAAAACAATACAAGCACCCTCCCTGTCAGCAATAGTGCTGCCCTCTTGTGGGAAAATTTGACACCAAGGATGGCAAGGAATCTAGGCAATGTAATTGACAGGGATATACTTGTATGTGATGGGAGGTCAACCCATAACGAAATAGCTGGTTTTAACACATACCCCCACTGTTCAGTGTTCTCAATGATGGTGCTGCCATCTTATGGCAGAATATGACACCAAGGAATCTTAGCAATGCAATTTACAGGGATATGTATGTGATAGGAGATCAAGCTAAAATGAGACAGGTTCTAATTTATTCCCCCACTGTTCAGGGTTCTCGGTGATAGTGCTGCCATCTCGTTGCAGAATATGACACCAAGGAATCTCGGCAATGCAATTGATATGGACATATGTATGGGATGGGAGGTCAACTCTAAACTGGAGAGGTTCTAATTTATTCCCCCACTGTTCCTCCAATGTTCTCTTGTTATCTATTGGGCGTTGTTGTATATCTATCCCTTTATCTCTTAAATCTGCAGGGGTTGGGGGGGGGGGGGGGGGGGGCAAATACCCCAGCACCCCCACCCCCTTTGCCTGTGCTCTACTAGTCAGGAGGGGTTATTGCCCATTTACCCCTTTTAGCCACACATCTTAAGGGGGGGGGGGGGGAGAAGCACTCATCCCTCTTTTCTTTTGCCCCTTATCTTAGGGGGGGGGGGGGTTCTTGCTTTCTATCTATCCTTTGCTCTCAAGTTTTCAGGGGGGTGATGATCAGAAGAATAGCATTTTACCAACCCTAACCCCCCACACCCAATTTACCCCAATTATCCTTAAAGGGGAGGGGGAGGGAAAAAAGCACCCATCCCCTTTTACAACTAATCTAAGGGTTTCTATTCCCTTACCCCTTTTTACCCTCAAATCATCAAGGGTGGGTAGGGGTGAGAAGAACAGCCTTTTACCAACCCCTCCCCCATTTCTTAGCCTGATGACGACTGGCTTGCTGTTCGGGGTTTTCCCCCTGTCAGGGCCGTGTTGTGACTATGCCCAGACAGAGTTTAAAACATTGTCTCCCCTTACAGGTCCCTTAAGTAAACCGTTCCGCCGAGGCGATTGTTTTCAGGAATAAGATGGATCGCGTCAGGAAGAATGTTTGGCAGTTAGGCGGGCCCTGGGTTTCAGATGATAATTAACCAGGGCTCGACAAATAGCATAGTCCCATCTCCCGGGAGATCTGAATTTCAAAAACAGCCCTGTTGGGCTACCTAAAGTTGGATTCAGTTAGTCCCGCAGGACTACCTGAATCCTGGGGAAGTTCCCCACTAAAGTGCTACAAAATGGTAGTGAGAAAAAAGAAAAATATAGCATCCCTTAAGCATACAACCTACAAAATAGAAGAAAAAAGCACAAGTACCATTGCTAACATGAAAAGGAGGAAAAAGAACCTTTTTGCCTTTTTGGAATAAATGGCAGGGCTACCTAAAATGCTGGCGGGACTACCTGACTTTGGGTTCAGGTAGCCCCGCCAGCCTACCTGGTCCTTCCGGGGACCGTCTAGCCCTGTTAACCTTTTCAATGCTGAGGCTACGTTCATCCAAAGCACAAAGATGCAAAGATCTTCGAAAACCATCTAATCCCCGTCATATTGGTATTCATTGGATAGCTCTTGCTGAGTACTCTCAGTTGAGTACTCATGTGCTAGGGTTTCAGTTGTATTTCAGGGTTTTGCATCGTTTTGTTTTGGCCAAAATAGCCACCAGCAGCATAAGGGTTAACCCATTTATTCTCAAAGCAGTCTGATAATTTTGATGAAATCTTGTAGGAAAAAGTGTAATTATGAAAGCATTTGAAAGAGAAATGTTGGTAAGGACAATTTTACCAATAACTTTTCTTCAAATATTTTGTAAAATATCTCTTATTTCCAAATTTATTGTCAAAAGTGTCAGAGATCTAGACGACAATACCTGGAGAAAGTCTTAAGCAAAAAAAAATATCTATTCATGCCAGTAGCAACCAAAACTGCCTGACGCTTTTGGTGATGTCTTTCTGACAAAAGCATGGTTAAGACACTGTTTGAAATAGAAATGTTATTCAGACCTCAACTGGCAATACAATACCGACCTTCAAATATTTTGTGAATTTATGATTTATTCTTAAGTTATTTTCAAAAGTATTATAAGTCCAGATGACATTAGTCAAATTAATCTCAATCAATAGGCAGTATCAATTAACGCATTTCCTGAGTACAATCTGTATTAAAAACTGCAAATGAAACATCAAACAGAATCATTTAGTCATACCTTCTGAAGATTTCCTGAGTGAAAGAGTGAAGAAAGGGTTTGTCTTGTCGCAAATTTTGAGGCCTCTGTCGCATACTGATGCAACAGTTGGACCACCCTGATCTACCCATAGGGGGATGGTTTCTGACTCTGGGCTGGGAGGCAGGCTAGGGCTGAGCCGGATCAGTTACTTATGTTGCAATTTGTATCTATCAAGCAGTTATCAAGATTGATAATCCTGTGATGAGATAAGAGTATCAGGATTATGCAAGCTGACAGGAGCAAGGACCTGCTGCCACTCAATTAATCCATTCACACTCTGAGCAGTCCAATCAGGCCTGACGATTTTGGAAATATCTTTTTATCAAAAGCATTTTTTGTAAAATATACGAGGAGAAATGTTACTTGTAAGCCAAAGAGCAAATCTCCTTCAAATATTTTGTGAATTTTCGCTTCATTTCCTAGATATTTTCAAAAGCTTCTGTTTGGGATGTACTCACAAGAATGGGGGTTAATTGATGATGTAAGAATTCCAACATGTGTCTGTTTGTCTGTTGTCCACCTGCCCCCTATATTACCCTCCTGGGGGCAGGGGGGGGGGGGGGGGGAGTTACCCCAGGGGTTTACCCTTAAAACTAACACACATTCCTCCTACTGTGGTTTATGAAGGGTATCATTTGTGTATGTATTGATATTTATCTTCCCCCCTAAATACCCCCTGTACCAAATTGTTTAATGGGTTGATTTATAGCACTGCTTGTGTGTACTGGGTACATGCACCCCTAGGGGTGTTACCATGGTGGTACGATTCTCTGTTAAACACCCTTTTCTCTCAAAATGTGTGTATCTTTTGCATATGCAAATTATCATAAAAATATATGGGTTTTGAGGGAAGTATATCAAAGTATATAGTAATGATTTTATGGAAGTATAAAAAGGGGGCTTTTGTACCCCCTTCTTCCCCTTACTATAATGGATCCACCCTCTTCTGGCATTTGCAGACTTTTTCTATGGATATCACAACTAGTCAAATTAATTCCAGGCCTGGGACTCTCCTACTCCATAAACAGCCTCCAGGGCCCCTGCCATATCAGGTTCATAAGGGAACATGTATATGATGATGATGGGTAACATGATACATGACAGAAGAGCAGTGTTGGTTGCGTCTTTTGGTTGAAGAGTGATGAGAAGGGTTGGGATTCTGAAACTATTGTGCTTGGAACACATGTTACATGGCCAATGGTGTTGAAGTATTATGAGTGAACATGTATGGATCCAATGAGGTAGGGCAAGGAAGATGGGTTCAGATGCTCCAACATTATTACCCAATATACATTGTACTGGGCTAATAGTGGTAAAGTTAAAAAAGGAAACATGTATATGTAAGTTTTCATGATGAGACATGAAGGAACACCCAAACTGGTCCACACTCCCCTGCGAGTCCTGGGACTGTAAATACGCTTATCCGTCGAAGCAGAGATTGTGGGGAGGCTAACTCCTAACTCCGCCTCGGTACGAACTGACTCGGCCTCCTGTATCTCGGAACACAGCGTACGTACGCGCTCACTCGTAGTAGTAGTAGAAGCGTGTTGTTGGATGAGAGAGGTAGTAGTTCGCCGCCGGGAACTCCTGGAGAGAGTTGAGAGTCTGGGAGCTAGGAGACTGGTCATCTTCGTGTTGGAGCGGTAGGCCTCTGTTGTATCTCGGAACACACACACTTACACTCTCGCTCTCGTAGTAGTGGCAGAGTGTTGTTGGATTAGAGAGGAAGTAGTGCGGTTGGAACTGTCGGATAGTTGGGAGTCTGGGAGGAGACTGGTTGTCGTCATTGTTGTCGTGTTTGAGCGGTTGTTCGTGAAAGTTTTGGATAATGTCGCAGCATCAGCAGCAGCATCATCATCATCGCCGTGGTCGCAGGAACCGGCACCAGCATCGGGACCGAGAGAGACTCAGGGTGAGTCAGTCAGTTTAACCTATACCGGCTCCTGGCCACCCACATTCACTAGCCCAGCTCTCTAGGCTGCATGGCCAGATATTGAACTTCTACAAATTTTAAGCATTAATGGGTTAACCCTTATGCTGCTGGTGGCTTATTTGGCCGTTACAAAATGTAAAAAAACTAAAAAGTTGACTGAAGCCCTGGCACATGGGTACTCATCTGAGAGTGCTCAATGAGAGCTATCCAATGAATACCAAAATGACAGGGTTTAGATGGGTTTCAAAAATCTTTGCATCCTTGTGCTTTGGACCTAAGTAGCTTTAGCATTAGAAGGGTTCATTGTCAAAAATGTGAAAAAGTTAAAGAAAAAAACTATTAAGCATTATTGGGTTAACCCTTCCAACACTAAGGCTACTTTCGTCTAAAGCACAGGAAGATTTTTGTTAACTGTCTAAACCCTGTCACTTTGGTATTCAGTTGATACCTCTTGCTGCATATTCTCAGATGAGTGCCAATGTGCCAGCATTTCGGTAATTTTTCAGGTGTTCAGCATCATTTTGTATGGGCTTCATTAGCTATCAGCAGCATAAGGGTTAATAGTCAAAAATGTGAAGAAGTCAAAGAAAAATTACTCAAATTACAACCATAAACATGTATTTACTTACTGAAATTAGGCATAGTATGATTAGTATCCTTATACAATGTTATGGTAATTATATTGAGGGGAAAAATTCAATTGTATGCTTGTGTCTGAAGAGATAAATTGTGATGGTTTGGGTGTACAAATGACGCCCTGACAGCCTGCTGTCTAAGACTATGTTAGGCCTAAAAAAAAAAATTGTTTGTTTCCTGTAACGGTTCCAAAAAAAATAGGGTAGGTAGGTAGGTAAATCTTTTTTTTTTTTTTTTTTTTTTTTTGTATTTAGCAGTAGGTGTCCTGGAAAAATGCTGAAAAAACACAATTTCATTCACCTATTACATTGTGTATTTGTAATTAACATTGTCACATGCTTCTTGTCAGTTATGTTACCTGTCACTTATGTTTCCTGTCACTTGTTTCTTATGTTTCTTTTCTTCTTCTGTAGGGGATGACACACAACCTAGCCCTAGACATGCATGCTTTGGTGTGCTGCATGTGCTTTGTGCAACTGTAAACCTGCCCTGCTTTCCTTTCCGTGTAGTTTAGATCAAAGTTTAAAAAAAAAATTATTATTATTATTTTTTTTTTTTAAAGTTTCACAACGGGAGGTAAAAAGACGTAGGGTCGGCAATGAAATGGTAGGGTCGGTCGGGTTACAGGAAACAAACAATTATTTCTTTTAGGCCTTATGGTATACATATATGTGTCCTGCTGTGTTTATGCATCAAGGGTTTCAAGGGTTTGTGTGTCCTTATGATGCCCAGACAACCTGCTGGTCAAGGCTCTGTGCTGTAGCCTTCAGGCAACAAAGCAAACCACAGCAGTCAGGTTTACTTACAATTATTTTCAATCCAGTTCGACTGACTGGGCAAGGGGTGTCCAATTTTCGCACTGGTGCGCGACAAACCAAAAACTATTCTATGATCAGGCCTAAAAAATGAAATTGTTTGTTTCCTGTTACAGTCCGAAAAAAAATAGGGTAGGTAGGTTGGTGGAAAAATTTTTTTTCATTATTTTTTTGGTCAAAAATGTGTGTTTTATGCATGTTTTACGTTGATTGGGAGTTGGGAGGGCAGAAAAAACTTTAGGGTAGGGATTTTTTTAAATAAAAACTTGTTAGGGTAGGGTTACAGGAAACAAACAACTTTTTTTTTAGGCCTCAACAATAATGCCAGTCACAGTTCTGTGGTACTTTACATGCAGTATAAGTCAGCATTGCACAGTGTCGCAGGCTTTCTTAGTACCCTAGGAACTGCAAGTACCTCTATACCCTCTGTGTGATACAGGTGCACCTTTGTGTCAGTACCCTCCATATAATTCCCATAACATTCCCATGAGGATATCATGCCTTTTTTGATAGATAAAATAATGATAATAATGATAATTGATATTTGTTATAGCGCCCTTTCCACCTATAATGTTCAAAAGCGCTTTAATAGAGAAAGTCAGTGGACAGTTGTCATGGTCCATATAGTCAAATAAACTCCTTTCGAAATAGCAATGTTTTCAGCTGTTTCTTGAAGTTTTGCACACTATCAGCAGCCTTGATGATGTCAGGGAAATATATGCATGTTTATGGTTAAAATCCGAGTATATTGTGGTCCCCCTTAAACATTTGGATGCCTGAACATTTCACAATTGTCAATTTTGTGCACCCAGTTTCTAATTCCTGGCGAAGACCCTGATTCTATGTGTGTCCTATGCTATGACTTACATACCCCAGTCATAGCTAGTTCTGTGGTGTACTATGCATACTATAGCTGGTATTGCATAGTACATGGTTGTGTCAGTACCCTAGGAATTGCCAGTACCGCTCCCATGATAGTCTATGTGTTATACTATATGATTAACTTACACCATTTACAGTTCTGTGGTGCCAGCATTGCATAGTACAGGGTTGTGTCAGTACCCTAGGGATTACCAGTACCCATCCCGTGATAGTCTATGTGTTATACTATATGATTAACTTACACCATTTACAGTTCTGTGGTGCCAGCATTGCATAGTACAGGGTTGTGTCAGTACCCTAGGAATTGCCAGTACCGCTCCCATGATAGTCTATGTGTTATACTATATGATTAACTTACACCATTTACAGTTCTGTGGTGCCAGCATTGCATAGTACAGGGTTGTGTCAGTACCCTAGGAATTGCCAGTACCGCTCCCATGATAGTCTATGTGTTATACTATGTGATTAACTTACACCATTTACAGTTCTGTGGTGCCAGCATTGCATAGTACAGGGTTGTGTCAGTACCCTAGGAATTGCCAGTACCGCTCTCATGATAGTCTATGTGTTATACTATATGATTAACTGACACCATTTACAGTTCTGTGGTGCCAGCATTGCATAGTACAGGGTTGTGTCAGTACCCTAGGAATTGCCAGTACCGCTCCCATGATAGTCTATGTGTTATACTACATGATTTAGCTTACACCATTTACAGTTCTGTGGTGCCAGCATTGCATAGTACAGGGCTGTGCCAGTACCCTAGGAATTGCCAGTACCGCTCCCATGATAGTCTATGTGTTATACTATGTGATTAACTTACACCATTTACAGTTCTGTGGTGCCAGCATTGCATAGTACAGGGTTGTGTCTGAGTACCCTAGGGATTGCCAGAACCCCTCCCATGATAGTCTATGTGTTATACTATATGATTAACTTACACCATTTACAGTTCTGTGGTGCCAGCATTGCATAGTACAGGGTTGTGTCTGAGTACCCTAGGGATTGCCAGAACCCCTCCCATGATAGTCTATGTGTTATACTATATATGATTAACTTACACCATTTACAATTCTGTGGTGCCAGCTGCATTGCATAGTACAGGGTTGTGTCAGTACCCTAGGGATTACCAGTACCCATCCCGTGATATTCTATGTGTTATACTATATGATTAACTTACACCATTTACTGTTCTGTGGTGCCAGCATTGCATAGTACAGGGTTGTGTCAGTACCCTGGGAATTGCCAGTACCGCTCCCGTGATATTCTATGTGTTATACTATATGATTAACTTACACCATTTACAGTTCTGTGGTGCCAGCATTGCATAGTACAGGGTTGTGTCAGTACCCTAGGAATTGCCAGTACCCCTCCCATGATAGTCTATGTGTTATACTATGTGATTAACTTACACCATTTACAGTTCTGTGGTGCCAGCATTGCATAGTACAGGGCTGTGCCAGTACCCTAGGAATTGCCAGTACCCCTCCCATGATAGTCTATGTGTTATACTATGTGATTAACTTACACCATTTACAGTTCTGTGGTGCCAGCATTGCATAGTACAGGGTTGTGTCAGTACCCTAGGAATTGCCAGTACCCCTCCCATGATAGTCTATGTGTTATACTATGTGATTAACTTACACCATTTACAGTTCTGTGGTGCCAGCATTGCATAGTACAGGGCTGTGCCAGTACCCTAGGAATTGCCAGTACCCCTCCCATGATAGTCTATGTGTTATACTATGTGATTAACTTACACCATTTACAGTTCTGTGGTGCCAGCATTGCATAGTTTAGGGTTGTGTCCATACCCTAGGAATTGCCAGAACCCCTCCCGTGATATTCTATGTGTTATACTATGTGATTAACTTACACCATTTACAGTTCTGTGGTGCCAGCATTGCATAGTACAGGGTTGTGTCAGTACCCTAGGAATTGCCAGAACCCCTCCCGTGATATTCTATGTGTTATACTATGTGATTAACCTACACCATTTACAGTTCTGTGGTGCCAGCATTGCATAGTACAGGGTTGTGTCAGTACCCCAGGAATTGCCAGAACCCCTCCCGTGATAGTCTATGTGTTATACTATGTGATTAACTTACACCATTTACAGTTCTGTGGTGCCAGCATTGCATAGTACAGGGTTGTGTCTGAGTACCCTAGGGATTGCCAGAACCCCTCCCATGATAGTCTATGTGTTATACTATATGATTAACTTACACCATTTACAGTTCTGTGGTGCCAGCATTGCATAGTACAGGGTTGTGTCTGAGTACCCTAGGGATTGCCAGAACCCCTCCCATGATAGTCTATGTGTTATACTATATATGATTAACTTACACCATTTACAATTCTGTGGTGCCAGCTGCATTGCATAGTACAGGGTTGTGTCAGTACCCTAGGGATTACCAGTACCCATCCCGTGATATTCTATGTGTTATACTATATGATTAACTTACACCATTTACTGTTCTGTGGTGCCAGCATTGCATAGTACAGGGTTGTGTCAGTACCCTGGGAATTGCCAGTACCGCTCCCGTGATATTCTATGTGTTATACTATATGATTAACTTACACCATTTACAGTTCTGTGGTGCCAGCATTGCATAGTACAGGGTTGTGTCAGTACCCTAGGAATTGCCAGTACCCCTCCCATGATAGTCTATGTGTTATACTATGTGATTAACTTACACCATTTACAGTTCTGTGGTGCCAGCATTGCATAGTACAGGGCTGTGCCAGTACCCTAGGAATTGCCAGTACCCCTCCCATGATAGTCTATGTGTTATACTATGTGATTAACTTACACCATTTACAGTTCTGTGGTGCCAGCATTGCATAGTACAGGGTTGTGTCAGTACCCTAGGAATTGCCAGTACCCCTCCCATGATAGTCTATGTGTTATACTATGTGATTAACTTACACCATTTACAGTTCTGTGGTGCCAGCATTGCATAGTACAGGGCTGTGCCAGTACCCTAGGAATTGCCAGTACCCCTCCCATGATAGTCTATGTGTTATACTATGTGATTAACTTACACCATTTACAGTTCTGTGGTGCCAGCATTGCATAGTTTAGGGTTGTGTCCATACCCTAGGAATTGCCAGAACCCCTCCCGTGATATTCTATGTGTTATACTATGTGATTAACTTACACCATTTACAGTTCTGTGGTGCCAGCATTGCATAGTACAGGGTTGTGTCAGTACCCTAGGAATTGCCAGTACCCCTCCCGTGATATTCTATGTGTTATACTATATGATTTAGCTTACACCATCTACAGTTCTGTGGTGCCAGCTATGCATAGTACAGGGTTGTGTCAGTACCCTAGGAATTGCCAGTACCCCTCCCGTGATATTCTATGTGTTATACTATATAATTTAGCTTACACCATCTACAGTTCTGTGGTGCCAGCTATGCATAGTACAGGGTTGTGTCAGTACCCTAGGGATGGCTGGCGTGGTGCCACATGATACTGGTATTGACGTTAAGAAAGAGGGGTCAGAGAGGGGGCAGATTTACACTTGATCTAGAAAGGGGGTATAATCTGGGGCACTAGACTAGGTTCCTATAGTCTCTGCATGATATTGACCTTACCCTCTACCCTGACCAACCAGCTTAACCCTTATACTGCTGGTGGCTAATTTGGCCAATACAAAATGATGCAAAAAAGCTTGGAAATGACTGAAACCCTGTCACATGGGTACTCATCTGAGAGAATGCAGCAAGGCAATGCAACAAGAGCAATCCTATGAATACCAACATGACAAGCACTTCCACTTGCCCCAACTCTATGTTAAACAAGGGTGAGTTACATTGCGAGGACTGCCCAAAACAGTGTTTGCAGAGCAGGCCAAGTAAGGCTTTTGTTCTGCTTGCCAGATTGCCATATTTTGCCGAATTCACTTGCAACTTGCAATGGGGCAAGTGATTATGTTGCACTCTGCATGCATGAAGAGCATTAAAAACCTTAAATCCTCTCTATCCCTAAATCTCCCTGAAAATAACCATATTCTCCGGATCTATGCTGCTTTGAGGAAAAGGTAGGAAGTAAAGGATTTAATTTGCAATCTTAATTTGAAAGTCAATATTTGACTTGACAGTTTAGTCTGCCATTGGCTTTTACAGGTTAAACATGCCTTTAACTGATTCCTTCTTGAACAACCCAAATATGCCACAGTAACTAATTAAACCATTTCTACCCCAAATACCCCAAAAAACTGACACACCAATTTTGCGATAATCCCGATAAACAAATTGGTGCAGACGACCCTCATGCTGAACCAATCAGAAGTGATGTATCAGTAACAGATGCGTTGTACGCGCTCGCTTGCTCCGCAGACGTTTGTACGGGATGCCTTCTGGCCAGCCTCGAGACGAGACGACGGTAACCTTGAAATGAAAGAAACTGTACAATTACGCATGGTACATTACTCCTGGCGATGGGCCTCTCTCTGGGTGCCTTGTTTACACTAATTGCTGGACTAACATGAGAAAGACACCTGGTGGTGATAAAACACACTAATTTTGCCCCACATAGGAAAATTTACCCTTATGCTGCTGGTGGATAATTGGGCCAATACCAAATGATGCAGAAAATTTTGAAAATAACTGAAACCCTTGCATATGGGTACTCATCTGGGAGTACTCAGAGAGAGAGAGAGAGCTATCCAATGAGTACCAACATGACAGGGTTTAGATGGTTTTCAAAAATGTGAAAGAAACTACAATTAAGCATTCAGTACATTACTTCTGGCAGTGGGCCTGAGATCTCTCTCTGTGAGCCTTGTTTACACTAATTGCTGGACAAACATGAGAAAGACACCTGGTGGTGAAAAGACACACTACCACCAAGTGTTTGTCAAAAGTAACAGGATTTTTATGGTTAGGTTTTTATATTTATGTATATATGGTCAAAGCTGACATGCAGGCAAAAAAATACTTTGAAAAAAAAAAGGAAGGGGGATTTTGTCAAAAGTAAGAAGATTTTCAAGATTATTTATATATTTATATATAGTTGATAGTCAGCGCTGTCATACAGGAAAATAAATTAAAAAGTTTTTTATGGGATACTTATCAAAAGTAACACAATTTTTAAGAGGACTTTTGTCAAAAGTAAGACAATTTTCAAGGGGATTTTTTGTCAAAAGTAACATGATTTTCAAGGGTTTTTTTGGCATGAAGGGGGTTAATTTTTAGGTTGATTTAATGAGGGCTGGAGGGGGCAGGGAGCGTGTATCTCTGATAGTGAGTCTGGCTGCCCTATGCTGGACACACAGCTGTAGGCATGAAGAAAATTGAATAGAAGAAAAGATTTAAGGGGATTTTTGTTGTAAGTAACGAGATTTTCAAGGGTGTTTCTAGGAATGAAGGGGTTAATTTTTAGTTTGATTTAATGAGGGCTGTAGGGGGCAGGGAGCGTGTATCTCTGATAGTGAGTCTGGCCGCCCTGGGCTGGACACACAGCTGCAGGCATAAAGAAAATGAAATAGAAAAAAAAATTATGGGATTTTTCTGAAAAGTAGCACAATTTTTAAGGGTATTTCTAGGTATGAAGGGGGTTAATTTTTAGGTTGATTTAATGAGGGCTGTAGGGGTCTAGGAGCGTGTATCTCTGATAGTGAGTCTGGCCGCCCTATGCTGGACACACAGCTGCAGGCATAAAGAAAATTAAATAGAAAAAAAGATTTAATGGGATTTTTGTCACAAGTAACACAATTTTTAAGGGGATTTCTAGGGATGAAGGGGTTAATTTTTAGTTTGATTAAATGAGGGCTGTAGGGGGCAGGGAGCGTGTATCTCTGATAGTGAGTCTGGCCGCCCTGTGCTGGACACACAGCTGCAGGCATAAAGAACATGTGTTAGGGATAAATCTCTCAGAAACAGGGAGATCTGTCGTCTGTGGGTTTTCTAGAGATAATTTATCTTTTTACTGTACATGGGATTAAGGGAACCAGGCAGGATTTCAAAGGAGTTTTTTGATGGATGGATAGAGGTTGAGTTATCTGATGAAAAAAAACACAATTAGGTATCAACTGCTGGTGACTAATTTGGCCAATACAAAATGATGCGAAAAAATACAAAAAATGACTGAAACCCTGGTACACGGGTACTCATCTGAGAGTACTCAGCGAGAGCTATCCAATGAATACCATCATGACAAGGTTTAGATGGTTTTTAAGAATCTGTGCATCCTTGTACTTAAGATGAAAGTAGATTTAGAATTAGAAGGGTGAAGGGAAACTGGTGGGATTTCGAAGGATTTTTTGATGGCTGGATAGAAGTTTAGTTATCAGATGAAAAAAAGAACAATTCGATATTAACCCATTAATGCTCATAGTGGCCAAAATAGCCTGACAAATTAGCTAAAATCTTTCAGGCAAAAAGCTTATTTGGAAAATTATTTTAAAGAAAATGTTAATCAGATCATTTCCAACAGCTCTCCTTCAAATCTTCTGTGAAATGATTCTTAGTTCCCAAGATAATGTCAATAAGTATCATAGATCCAGACAACAATTTCAAGAGAAACTCTCAATCTTTTTTGTGGGTAATACCAGTTGTGACTTAAGGCCAGATGAATTTGTTAGACATATATTGAGATTAATAGCGCTCCTCCCCTATGCCCATGTGGTGATGTACCAATGAAATGTGGCTTGTTATTGTTATATAGGAAGCATGTGTCCTTGAGTAGGGACATTTCCTAACCACAACATCTAGCCCATAATAGGGTCATCTCCATAGCTAATTTTGTAGCTAACAGGCCAAGAAAGAAACTAAATATGCTTGTATGTATGTATTTATATATATATATATATATATATATATATATATATATATATATATATATATATATATTAGAGCTAGTACGATCAATTGGCGGCTCGAGCTATTGCTCGTATCGCCGGCGGCGGCGAGCACTCGAGCCGCCATTACAGCTCGCCGAGTTCGGCGAAAATGTAAATAAAGCCACATTGTCAATCATCCGCCATGTTTTTTGTCTTCCTCACGTCTTTCCCACGTGGGATCCCATTGTGAGATCCCACGATAGCAGGACGTGATTGGCTTAGGCAGGCATGGGCCTGTTCTAATTAGCGTGATTGACAGCAATTTACGTTGTTCATTGGGTAAGGCAGGCATGGGGCGGTTCCAAATAGCGTGATTGACAGCAATTAATTTTGCTCAGCTGTTGATTTCGCCGCATATGCGATGAGTAGTTTATAAGGGCTCGTAATATGTCGATTAACCGCTCGGCAGTTTCAGCGATTGATCGAGCCGTTTTTTAGCAGCGAATCCGAGCACTAATATATATATATATATATATATATATATATATATATATATATATATATATATATATATATATATATATATATATATATATATATATATATGTATATATATGTATATATATATATATATATATGTATACACACACACACATAAATAGTAGCTGCTTTCTGGGCCATTAAATTAAGTAACAAAACCAGCTATATGTATATATATAAACATATATATATATAAACATATATATATATAAACATATATATATATATATATATATATATATATATATATATATATATATATATATGTATATGTGTATGTATATGCATGTATGTATATATACCTGTACCACTTATAATTTGAGGTTCGAAAAGAGTGATTTAGGAGGTATAAGTCAGAATTGAGGGACGCACTATTGAAACAATTATTTATTTTATTTAGTTTATACTGTTCACTACCCTGTAAGGAAATATAACTTATATTTTGAATGTAAAAAATATCAATTAATATATTTTCTTGGCAAAAAGTAACAATCTTCTTGTTGAAGCTTACTTTTTGATGTGAATTTTCTTCTTTATGATATTTTGGTGGTGTATTAACCATATCTTCCCAAACCCTGGACATATGTCCTTGTTCACCACCATGTGTGTGTATACTATACAGGCAAAAACCCAGACTTGTTATGGTAGAATATGTGAACTTAGTGCCGCGTAGTAAACAGTAAAAGCTAAATATTTGTCAAGAAGCGTAAACCTTCTGCCAATCAGTGTCCCCATTAAAAAAGTGCAAATGGTTTTTAGGCAGCCAAATTTGCCAAGAGAGATGACCCAGCTTGCTTGACACACACAATACTGTGGAGTCAACCTTAAGTCACATCAGGGTCTGACACTTAGATTTCAGGCTAGGGGCCCGAAAAGGTCTTTTGATAAATTTAGTGGTCAAAAACGGGATATCTGTATAATTGTATATACTATTTCGGGCCAGTCTGAAAAATCTAGGGGCCCACAGCAAAATCTAGGGGCATATATGCCCCTGGGAATGTCGAACCCTGCACATTCGTTATATGTCTCAGCCTACTGAATTATGGATTGCAAAGTAGAGATTACAGCAATATAGACGATCTTTAAACCAATTAATGCTTGTAACGGCCAAAACTGGCCTGACAATTATGGGATTTATTTTGCTTTCAACAGAAATGTGATCGGATACCTAGTAACCTTGTGATGTGTTTTCAATGTACGCATTTTGTTTGTTTGTTTGTTTGTTTGTTTGTTAGGATTTTTACTTTGCTTCCCACAGAAATGTGATCAGTCAGATACCTATAACCACAGGTTTCACTGCATATGCCCCCTCTAATCATAACAGAGATACTAGGGGCACACTTATGTATATATATACAGCCATGTGCCTAAGGGTGCTGTGTGGGACACGGTTAGGAACGGGGTTGTAGGAGGATTTGGGCATGAAAACTACCCTCAGTCCCAGTTCGATAACTCCTGCATAAACACCCTGTATGTATATACAGCTATGTGCCCAAGGGTGCAGAGTGGGCCTCGGTACAGGGTGCAGGAAGATGTGGGCATGAAAACTACCCTAGTCTCAGTTCCATAAATTCTGCGTAAACACCCTTTATGTAGATATAGCTATGTGCCCAAGGGTGCTGAGTGGGCCTCGGTACAGGGGTGCAGGAAGATGTGGACATGAAGACTACCCCTAGTCCCAGTTCCATAACTCTTGCATAAACACCCTGTATATTAGATACAGCTATGTGCCGGAGGGTGCTGAGGTGGCCTTGGTATATAACAGGGGTGCAGGAAGATGTGGGTATGAAGACTACCCTAGTCCCAGTGTCACAACTCCTCACCCTGTATATATATATATATATATATATATATATATAATATATTATATATATATATGTTGCAATGCGCCTGGGTACACATAGCCTGCCTCCCAGGCCCTTTTTAAATGTCTTCCATTGCGGATAGATGGCACTGCAGTATACTAGGAGCTCACTTTTCCCTCGTGTGGCAATTGTAGGAACTAAATGGCCAACAGTAGGCCACAAGTCCCTATCTAGTATAGGTGCAGGCTTCTATATATAATAAAGTAAAATCATAACAGAGCCTTGTGGCTAGGCTAGGGTACACAGTGATGTATAGAGTAGTATATGATAACTACCCCTCCTGTATATCTGTACCACAACCCTTCTCTGAGCACCCTGTATATGGACAAATTATGTTTATTGTTACAGTGGCACTGTTAGATGTGATATGCATTGGATATGATAACAGTCCCTCATGAAAGCACCCTGACAATCACTGCATGAGTACAAGTAGGCATAGAATGTTGACGGGCACCCTTACTGCTCGACCAGATGAGACGCAGTGCCATAGTCACATTTCACCCTGAAGGGGCTGGGGGGTGTTTACCAATTAGTGCATCTTGTGGAATTATCCGATAGTCTTTAGAAACCCAATCATGTGACTTCTATTCAAAGTTGGACTGACTATTATGATGCTTAATGTCCTGTCCAAAGCATCATTATGAAAAAGAAAAAATCTTCAAAAGATTTATAGAAGGGAATACATTATGCCATGGAAACTTCTATGCAAAATATTTGATTTGAAGTTTTAGAGATCTGTTCACAATTATTTTCAGTCAAATATTCTGCAAAAAAATGTTCTACAATTAGATATCCTATGACATTTAGAGTCAGGCCTTTTTTGGCTGCTATGCACATGGATGAGTTAAGATGGGCGGGATTATTTTCTACATGCTGGGATGCGCATGAGTCACTTCTAAATGGACTTCTTTATCCATCTTTTAACCCATGTATACCTTGACCAACCACAGTTAAATGCTGGTTTGATCCATGATACTTTTGAAAAATTATAGACAAATTTCAAGAATAAGAGATTTGATGCTGAAGAATATTCTGCCATAAATTTTCCACCAAAAAATGCCTCTATGAAGAAAATACCTTTAATCATGTCAGTCCTTCTCTAGAATACTATTGGTTTGATTTGGGTTAAGATGATACCCTGGTGGCACCCCATATCAGACCTTCTCTGGGTCACCATTGGTATGATTTGGGTTAAAGTGATACCCTGGTGGCACCCCATATCAGACCTTCGTTGGGTCACCATTGGTATGATTTGGGTTAAAGTGATACCCCGTTGGTGATACCCCGATACCCCGGTGGCACCCCATATCAGCAGGCACCCCAGCGCGACACCCCAACACCCTAGCTGTGTTATCTATCTAGCGGGTCCCTAATACCCATCCATCGCTACCCTCTAAATCCCTCCTCATTACCGTCCTGCAAACTGACCGGTCAACTGACCGCTACACTGGACACTTAGTGGACAGAGCTCCCTGTCTGTTTGACCAGTGTCTTTCATCGTCTTTCCAAGTCCGCTCTCGCCGTCATTAATCTCCCAGTAAAGGTCAAGGTCACGCATGACTCAGCAGAAATTCCTGGGATGAATATGGCATCGAGTTCCATGGTATGAGACAGTGTGAAGAGTGATGTCAACATGCTAGTGGCATGATCTGTGCAAGAGTGAAATTTCAATGGAGGATTTTTCTCCACACTATCCCTTCCAATGCTTATAAGGCTACTTTCGTCCAATGCACATGTACGCAAAGATTTCTAGGAAACCTTCAATTCATAGCTCGCACTGAGTACTCTCAGATGAATACCCATGTGCCAGGGTTTCAGTCATTTTTCAGTTTTTTGCATCATTTTGTATTGGCCAAATTAGCCACCAGCAGCATGTCAGGGTTTCGGGAGGATTTTTCTCCCCACTATGAAATATTCTGTAGAGTTGATCATTATCTAAAAGGATTGTGGCAAAAAGATCAATTTTATCTTTATTTGCACTCCTTCAATAAAACAATGAAATGCATTCAAGTATCGAACAACTATCAAAACCAATGACAACAACAACAACAACAACAACAACAACAACAACAACAACCACAACAAGAGAAGGAAAAAACTGAAGAAATATATAGGACCACCAAAATTTTATCAAAAGGAATATGACTGAAATAAATATATTGAAAAAGAAACTAGTTGAGAGATTTGATCCTTTATTGAGTTCACTCAGTTGGAATAAAATCCTGTATTGAATATACATATTGCCTTTAGTACACAGCAAATAGCTCACCTAGTGCAAGAGTGAGACACCGCAAGCAGTCAAGTTTGCAATTAATTAGCATAACCTCCAAGTATTAGCCAGCAGGAAGTCTGGGTGTCATTTGGACACCCTAACCCTCAGATATATGATCCTTCAGGACACCCAAATCTTTTTGTGAAAATTTTTCTAAAAATGTCAATTTCGAGCATATAATTGAATTTCTTTCACCATATGATTCCCATGGCATCATATATGGATATTACGCCTTATCTCAATTTAAGTGAATACATATTTATGGTTGTAATCTGTGTGTATTGTGGTCTCCCTTAAAGAAAAGGATGCCCCTAATAAATCTCACAATTTTAAGATTGTCAATTTTAGGTACCCTGAGTTTCTAAATCCTGGATAAGACCCTGCATTTACCATCACCCCCTCGTCCTCGGGACTGGTCATCATCCTGGATTATGAAAACAACATTCCAGTTGGTCGGTCAAGCAGGCGGTCAATCCTCAAACAGAGCTTATCCTTAGTTTGGTGAATCATTCCCTCAGGTTATTCCATGGAACTATCTGCTCAACCGCAGTCTTAGCGAGGATTTCAAAAATGCCAGTCTTGAAGTGGTTAAGAACAAGTACTGTATACAGCTTTAGTTTGGAGTGCTAAAACTCCACTTTACAGCCCTGCTGGATGGTGAACTACTGTAGAACACAATGTTAACGTCTGTTTATATATAGCGCACATAGCGTGTGGTTCCGCTTCGCTATATGTAAAAACGTTGTACTTTTGGCACTGTCAGCGGCGGCTACCGTCGCTAACAAAAAGATACGCTATGATGCGAAAATTCCCCAATTCGCTATATTTGGGACATGCGTCATTTGTGTGTTCTACAGTATATATATTTATTTGATATTTATTTGAAGGATGTTATTTTGGCGCTTTCATGGGGAGCGTGAATACAGTGAAAATTAAACGCCTGTATAGAAATACCAGTTAAACAATATGACAATCATACACTGTTGTACTGTTATAACTAGCGTTGTTCTGATTAATTGATAAAAATCAGAGATCTTACTATTTTGACATTCAATTTTGATTATCAGTCCCAAGTTTTGAAGACCAATTTTTTCCCGATTATTTGCATATGATTAAAAGGCATACTTTCTGTTTTATCTATCTATGTTTAATTAAAAGATATATTTTCTGTGTTTCCATTTTTATTTCTACCATGTTTCTGTAGGTATTATCCTGAAATTTCATGAAAAATGCACATAATATGTGTGATGCACACAGGAAAGGGTCAATGTGCACCAAAAACATCTCCAAATAAAAACTGGTCATCGATCACTCTGGTGGAAAGATAATCAGTTTTCAGAATTTGTACCGATTCCCAACACTAGTTATAACATATAAAGTGACTACAAATGAAATTCCAGCACTGACCGTTTGTCCCATAGAGCTGCCCGCTGCTGGTCAAGAAAGCTGCTTGACCACTGGTCAATAATAGCCAGAGGACGGGACAGCAGCTGTGACTTTGATTAGAGAGGGAAGAGAGAGAGAGAGAGAGAGAGAGAGAGAGAGAGAGAGAGAGAGAGAGAGAGAGAGAGAGAGAGAGAGAGAGAGCGAGCGACAGATCGCGAGAGTGAGAGAGAGATGCTGTCCACCACTGGTCAATAATAGCCGTAGGAGGATGAGACAGCTGTGACTTTGATTAGTGAGCAGCGCGTGGTCAGAGACGGGATGGACAGGACATTGCGGGAGGCGGAGGGTCAGATGTACAAAAGGTCACTCAAAAACCCATCCTCTACTCATGCTTATAGTCTGTGATATACCGCACATCTGGATCCAGGACACTTATGAGAATAGTATAAAAATAAGGCATGAATCGACAAAATATGTGTTGAGTTGATGGTTAATTGTTAATCAACGTTTCTCTATAAACAATTCCTGAAATTTTCTTTTATTGGGGAGATATAACAAAACTAGTCAAGCTGTTTCTGGAGCTATATACCGTAATTTCGCGTGTATAAGACGCACCCGTATATAGGACGCACCCCTTGTCCAGGCCTTTAAGATGATGTATAGACCTTAGCTTTGTGTATAGTGCGCACCCCCTTTTGGGAATTATGGTAGGATATCAACTCCTCATGAATAACGCTAGAAACCCAGTAAAACGCATAGTGAGATGAGTGAAATGTGACATCACCGTGACATCAATGCGTATCACCCTGTGTCGGTACTCACTACCCATTGTCCTAGGCATGTCACATGGATTGTAATCAGTAAATTCCAGCGGAGAGTGGTTCGGTAATTACAATTCATCAATGACGAGGCAAACATCGATGGGCATTGTCTTGGCCGCCGCATTATAATTGTAATTGGCGATCTCCGAGTGGCCTGGTAACTCGATGTAAAACACCCTAGATTTCTAGCTTTGTGTATAAGACGCACCCCCTATTTAAGTGTAAAATTTAGTGTAAAAAAGTGCGTCTTATACACGCGAAATTACGGTAGTCTGTGATATACTGCGCATGTCTAGTCTAAGAGTGAGGTCTTAACCCATTTACATATATTTAGGAAATGATTTCAAAGAAAAATGTTGATCAGATCAAAAACAGCTAATTTCCCCCTAATATGTTTGTATGTTTTAAGGTCTGGATAATTTTTCATTTTTTTTTTGTTTATTTCAATGAAAGATCTAACTGAAATTTCTATATCAAGCCAAATAATAAGCCCATAATTTAGATGTTCAATACTCAAAACAAGTTGTGCAGTTGTACCCATCACAATTCCATAAAGCATTTAGGGCTATTCCATTTGAATGTACATGGGGGGGGGGGGGGGGGGATGCTCACAATTTCAGACCCCCCCCCCCATGATTTTCTTTTCATGTAAACCCCCAATTTTTTCATCTTGACCCCCTCCCCCTATGATTTTTTTAATAGGTGAGCGTTCCACCCCCCATGTACATTCAAATGGAATAGCCCTTAGAATGTTAAACCCTATAATGTGCTGCTGGTGGCGAATTGTGGCCAATACCAAATGATGAAAAAAAAACTTTTTAAAAATTCTGAAACCCTGGCGAGTAGTCGGCAAATTCTATCCCATGAATACCAACATAACAGGTTTACAGACAGGTTCTGAAAATCTTTGAGTCCTTGTGCTTAAGGACAAAAGTTGCCTCAGCATTGGAAGATAGCTATCTTCATTCAGCATGACAGCGATGAGACGCTCATCATTTATTATCATACTATCATTCTGCCCCCTGCAGTTTCCATGGGCCTCCCAATGGACACCCCCTGGACCCCAGGACCCCCATGGTGTGTTATGCTTGTAATTATGGCATATATCATTACTATAGCATGGTCATCATCATGCTCAAATGGCAGAAAGAAAACTAGCTCTTTAACTTAGCTTATCTGTCTATACCACCCACCCCCCCCCCCCCCCCCCCCCCCCCCCCCCCTGGACAACCCCAGGACCCCCACGGTGTGTTATGCTTGTAATTATGGCTTATATAATCACTATAGCCTAATCATCCATCATGCTTGAATTATGGCCGAAAACTAGCTCTATATCATAGCTTATCTGTCTTAAGACCCCCCATGAAGAACCTTCAGTGATAGTTCTATCAGACAGACATTTCCAAAATTCTGGCTAAGATCGTTTCAGCTAGAGAAGATTTTGGAAAAATAATATTGACCTCTCTGCATTTCTTTGTTAACTCTCTCTTTTTTTAACTGAAATGCTGTATGTTGCCATCAAGCGCCCCCCCCCCCCACCCCCCCCCCCTTCTTGCTGAGCACTTCACCTCTCCCTCTTATCTACCCTCCTGCCCCCTCTGATTTATTATCTAGGGTCCCCACAGACTGCGTTATTCTGATTGGGTGTGAAATATTTAGAATATATTTGAAAGAGAGTATTTCATCTACAACTCTCCCTCAAATAATTTGTGAATTAATGCTTCATTCTAAAGTTACTTTCAAAAGTATGACAGGTCCAGACGACACTGGTCATCTAAATCTCCATGGGTTGAACGTTGTGATGCAGACATGGTACCCTCTTATCTACCCCTCCTGCCCCCTCTGATTTACTATCTGGGGTCCCCACAGGGCACTGTCACCAAGTCCCTGATTTAAGTCTTTCAAGAGATTTATTCTCTGCAGGACTAATCATAACTGCACCCATACAGAATAGTCTGAGCCCAGCTGACATCCACAAATATATGTATTTAACAAAAGCATCTTTGGGAAAAATTCAAATGATATTTTTAGCCCTTTCTAAATGGCACTTCGGACACTGCTTCACCATTAGCAGTGCCTGAAGTGTTAAGCATGCTTTTGAATTAGAAAAGCTTAAACTTCGCACCATTTGGGATGTATATCCCTCCTATTGCCATGGATGCAGTCACCCGGTAACCATTGTCATGACAACTGTCTAGAAGACATGTGTTGTCAGTTGCTGCTGTCTGAGAGAATGGAAAGAAAGCTACCAAAAGGAGATTCTGAGATTTTGAGAAAAACTCAATCAGGAGAGAGAGAGAGATCGAGAGAGAGAGAGAGATCGAGAGAGAGAGATTGAGAGAGAGAGATTGAGAGAGAGAGATCG
>OZ012701.1:5830873-5852460 GCA_963942565.1 Maea johnstoni
CATTCAAAGTACAAGCTATCCAATAAATATCAACATGACAGGGTTTAGATGGTTTTCAAATATCTTTGGATCCTTGTGCTATGGACGAAAGTCGCCTGAACATTGAAAGGGTTAACTTTACAGCAAAAAGCTGAAAAATGACTGAAACCCTGACAAATGGGTACTCATCTGAGAGCACTCAGTGAGAGCTATCTAATGAATACCAACATGACAGGATTCATATGGTTATCAAAGATCTGTGCGTCCTTGTGCTCTAGACACAAGTAGCCTCCACATAGAAAGGGTTAACTTTCCAGCATCATCCTCCTATGTCACATGACTTAGCATTCCTCTTTTGTTAACTGATCTCCTCCTTTTACAAAAAACCCTCTTCCCAGAGGAAGATACCCTTTTTGTTTGTATTGAGCCTTGATACCCAGGGTATGTGTGTGTACCGTGGTACATTGGGGTATTCATACCCGGGTACACCTGATAAGAGGTCACCCAGGTGTGACTAACCCTAACTGTCTGTTCACAGCACCCTGAAAGTATGTCATCTATTCATACCCGCTAGGCATGATTAGGACGCCCCTTTCTGTGCCCACTTCGGCATAGGGTGCTGCCGGTACAAGACGCCCACTTTAAAGGTTCCACAAACACTAGGATTACAAGACATGGATAATACTACATAAATACAGTACCAGGAATGTTATGGAATCGCCGGCATAACTCGCACGTGGTCCTGCGTTTTCTGGAATAACATCACACACATAAGGATTCTTATTATCACTTCAAGGCATTCACACATTCCAGTAGTACTACGGGGGTACTCGAAACACTCATCGCTATCGACAACACACGTCACCAAGCAACAGTATGGATATCTTTGGAGCTGAATTAGTGTAGAAATAGTGCATTCTAAAGGGAATCTTGAAACCAAGGAAGTGATAAAAGTGGGAATGCTGGAAGTATGTTAATTCTACCATTAAACGGAAAACAAGGAAATCATCAGTCATAAATTTAACCCTTTCATGCTCAAAGTGTCATACAGTGTGACTTTAGTGATTAACCCATTCACCCTCAGAGTTCTTCAAGAAAGTATCGTCTGCTACACTCATACTTTTGAAAATAACTTGGAATTGAAGCGAAAGTTAGCAGAATATTTGATGGAAAGTTGTTATTTGGCTTGATATCAACATTTCTCCTTCAAATGTTTTCTTGAAAATGCTTTTGTAAGTAAAATATATCCAAAATTGTCAGGCCTGTTTTGGCCGCTCTGAGTGTAAATGGGTTAAAGGCATAGTGGGGTATTCAAACATGACATCATTTCATTGTAAGGTCCCTTTCGAATATCTAAAATAAAAAGGGGGGTCACAGTCATCCTGTCCATAAAGGTGATGGCAAAAAATGTAATTTGCAAACCGAAATGCAACTTTGGTGCCACCTATATGGATGGGATGACGGGTGAACCCCCTTTTCATTTTAGATATTCAAAGCGAACCTGACAATGAAAACCTATGCACGGTTTGATGAAATTCTATCGGTGGGGTATTTTTTTTTATTATAGGATCTTAGAAAACAATTCAATAAAACCGAGTAAAAGCTTTTACCCATTCATGCTATGGAGCTCCTCTAGAAATGGTCTGCACTAATGATACTTAAATTGATGATAACTTTGGAATTACAAATGAATTACAAAATAATGGAAGGAATTTTCTGGTTTACATTTATATCACTGCAAGTATTTTTGAAAACCATCTAAACCTTGTCATGTTGGTATTCGTTAGATAGCTCTTACTGAGTTCTCTCAGATGAGCACCCATATGCCAGGGTTTCAGACATTTTTCAGGATTTTGGCATTATTTTGTAATGGCCAAATTAGACGCCAGCAGCATAAGGGTTAAAGCTTAAAACACAGGTAGTGTAAACAAAGGCTGTTGTACAGGAAGTGAATGTGTTTCACCCACCTGTCAAACTGTTAGAGGTCAGACCTGCGCGACCTTCGGCAATATGGCCGCTTTGTTTACGGCAACAAGCGGTGCAGTAAAAACTAAAGCGCCAACAATAGCTGAAATGCCTGGCAACTTCCTAACTGTCATTTACGGCTTTCAAACAGATGTGCAGGTATGTGGGGGTGATTAGTGGTTGTTAACCCTCTCATGCCTGCAGCAGATCTCAGTGGCAAATGACGTCTGCTTCGACGATACTTTTCACCATAACTTTGGAATCGAGCACTTATTCGTAAAATATTTGAAAGAGAGTTGTTGGTTGGGTTCTGTTCAACATTTCTCCTTGAATTATTTTCTGAAAAAAGCTTGTCAAAAAGGTTGATGCCATGATAGTCAGGTCCAATCTGGACACTTCAGTCATTCATGCCTGTAGCACCCAAAACTGCCTGACTATTTAAGTGATATCTCTCTGACGAAAGCAATTTTCAGGAAACATTTGAAGGAGAAATGTGAAGCAGACGCTAACGAACAACTCTCTTCAAATATTTTTCCAATTCATACTTAATTGCAAAGATATTCACAAAAGTATAATAGGTCCAGACGACACTTGTCATGAAAGGGTTAAAATAGCTTGGTTGCTTCAGTGGTTCCCTGTACTGTTTCTCTGCACAAGAGGAACCAAAGCCCAGGTTGCCATTTAAAAGGAGAAAGGCCTACTGCACAGTCAGGGGAAAGTTCTGTGCCCAAAACCAAAAAAATCTTTTTCTCTGTTTAGGTAACAGAAATAATACCATTCCTATATGATTGTTTAGGTTCTTTAGAATCAGTTAAACCATCGCAGAGGCCAAAAGCGGCCTGACAATTTTAGTGAAAGCTTTCAGAAGAAAGAATGATTGGAAAAATAAACATTTTTTCACTTAATCCTCTGGAATTTTAATGATGTCACAGTTTAATTAAAATTACCTAAATGTTCCATGAAATTTTTATTAAATGACAAATGAGCTTTTAATTAGTTCACGGGTGTGGTTATTAAACGGAATGGCATTTATTGCATTCTGTAGAGCTATCAGTCATTCCATAAAGTGTGCTCACCCCCTCTGGGCAGTAAAATACCAGCGGCTAAGGTTAATTAGTTATTGTTGGATTATAGACACCTTCGGGACATTGTTTTAAAATCACACAATAGAAATAAAAAAGAATTGTCTGTTTCTCTGTGACTGACTATTGTTTAGTACCTCTCAGTATCTAGTTAACCTGCAGGGCTTGAAATATGGAGGCGTTTAACCCTATACTGCTGGTGGCTACTTTGGCCAATATAAAATAATGCAAAAAACCTGAAAAATGACTGAACACCTGGTATATGGGTACTCATCTGAGAGTACTCAATGAGAGCTATCTGATTAATACCAACATGGCAGGGTTTAGATGGTTTTTGGGTTCTTGTGTCTTGGAAGAATGTAGCATCAGGCTTTGAAGGGTTAGAGAGCCAATTGCCCTTATTTGGACATGTGGGTAGAAAACATTTGCCAGCATAAGGCCACTTGGTAGATGAACACGTATCAGGGTTACAATCCTCACCCTGATTTTTTAACCCTTTCATGTTCACAGCAGCCAAAATAGCCTGACAATTTTGATAAAATCCTTCAGGCGAAAGCCCAGTTAGGAAAATATTTGAAGGAGAAGTGTTATTCAGAACATAACCAACAACTCTTCTTCAAATATTTTGTAAAATCACTCTCAATTCAAAAGTTATTGTCAAATATATCTAAGATCCAGACGTCTATTGCTGGAGGAACTCTTAAGCATTAAAGGGTTAAACAACAAGGCGGATTTGGGTGCTTTTGTTTCTGAAAATTGCTGGGCCAATATGTGGCCACATTACAAATCAATGGTCTGTCTTAGGAGTTCCTCCAGATATTGTCATCTGGATCAAGACTTTTTTCATAATTACTTGGTATTTCAGAATTATTTTACAAAATATTTGAAGGAGAGTTATTGGTAGTGATCTGATGATCATTTCTCCTTCTAATATCTTTTCAAATATGCTTTTGGCTGAAAGATTTGATCAAAATTATCAGGATGCTCTTGGACGCCACAAGCATTAATGGCTAGTTTTGTCAATACAAATTGATGCAAAAAGGCTGGAAAATGACTGAAACCCTGGCATATGGGTACTCATATGAGAGTACACAGCGAGAGCTTTCTAATGAATGCCAATATGACAGGATTTAAACGGTTATCGAAGATCTTTGCCTTCTTGAGCTTTGGATGAAAGTAGCCTCAGCATTAAAGGGGTTAATGTATTTCTATTCTTAGCCTGAGGACAATTTCTTTCTTCACCAAAACTAGGCTGCGAACTTGAGGGGAAGAATAACACAGAACTATATAACTGAGAGGCAACCGGGATTACATTGAGGGAAGCCATAGTCTCTTGTATGACGCCTAATGAGTCGTAAAGATGAACTGTTGCATTGTGGGATAGGACGTGGTAACCCGCAGATATTTGAGCCTCCGGGTACTACGATAGGAGAGCTCTCAGCCCACTATCTACACGTCGTCTATGGTGATTTATATGGTAGAGTTATAGGAACATGAACTGTGACATGTGTATTGTGTACACTACAGCGACTACTACTACCACAACAACCACTGACATCATGTCAAAATATGTAGGAAATATGCATTGAAACGTACACGGAGTAATGAAGCCAGATCTTCAAAGAAGAACAAAGTTCAGAGAAAAAGATGATCCTTTAAAAGCACTTTGGATGAACCCTTTTTGACACTAAAAGATAAACTTAGAAAATTTATAACCAGGAGTTCATATCAAGTGAATTATATTTTAGAGTACATTTTGGTAGTATTTCTTAGATGTATGTTTGGATGAAATTTCGTGACACTTTGAAATGAAACAGCCACTGTGATGACAAAACAGGCAGGAAATATGCAGTGAAACATACACACGGAGGAATGAAGCCAGATCATCAAAGAAGAACAATCTTCAGATAAAAAGATGATCCTTAAGCACTTCGGATAAAGGACAATCTTCCAAGCAAAAGGTGATCTTAATACACGTGGAATGAACCTATTTTGACATTTCAAGGCAGTGTTGGAAAATATATGCCAGATCATCAAAGGACTAATTTCACATGAAAAGATGATCCTTAAGCACTTCGGATTAAGGATCAAAGGACAATCTTCCGAGCAAAAGTTGATCTTTATGTACTTGGAATGAACCCTTTTTGACATTTCAAGGCAGTGCTGGAAAATATATGCCAGATCATCAAAGGACTAATTTCACAAAAAAAGATGATCCTTATAAGCACTTTGGATGACCTTTTTTGACACTTCAAGGGAGTGCAGGAAGTATACCAATATAATCAGGAATTCATCTCAAGAGAATTATATTTTAGAATACATTTTTGGGTAGTATTTCTTAAATATAGGCTTTTGACTCCTCTGACACTTTGAAATGAAACTTAATGAAAAACTTAAGATTGAAGCCAGATCATCTAGGGACAATCGCTAAAGCAAAAGATGATACTTACCTCAAGCACTTTGGATGAAACCCTTTAACACTTCAAAGAGGTGTATTTTACTGATAGCAAATCAGCTTTATGGTTAGAGAAAGATTTTCATGGAAATCTGTTGAACTTGAAATCTGCCTAATAATTAGACGAGGACTATGTATAACCAGGAAGGAGGTCCTATTGCTTACGAGGATTGGGACGCCATGAACGCCAAAAACACCAACCTGCTCAACGAGTTCCTAGAACAGGTGAGAGGAGTAGTTATCATAACTGCTACCAGGGGGCCAGTGCTTTGTTTAAGCTTATCTTTATATAGTTATTGAAATAACCACTAGATCACCAGTATTTTGTAAAACGTAGTACATATGTATGTGGTGTCTTGAAACAGTGTGATGGTTAGTTATCAAACATGCCACCCGGGGGCCAGTACTTTGTTAAGATTTTTAATTTATGTGTATGTGGTGAATATAGGTCATGTTTTAAAAAAAGATGCATGCAGAGATGAGATTGTTAGTCACCAAACTTGCCACCAGGGGGACAGTGCTTTGTAAGGTTGATAGTTTATTCTTTATGCTGGTGAACAAAGGTAAAGTTTCTCGTAAGGGTGAAATTGTTAGTTACCAAAGAGGCCACTAGGGGACCAGGTCATTTGTATGTATTTCATGAAGGCCTGATTTTATTGTCATCCTATCTTTTTTTCATATAATTTTTTCATTTCTTTTTTTTTTTTTTTTTTTGTGAATTTATTTTGAATTAACCTGTGCGTGCTTAGGAGATCTTTCTGCAATTGAAAGACCTCTTGGAACTATTCATGAAGAGCAGGAAATTACTTCCTGGTTCAGGGTCTCTATCTCATTGGGACATTGGCCTAAGCTGTGGAAGCGACGTAAAAACCCATTCCTTCTTTCCTTCCTTGAGAAATTGTCATAGGAATCTATAAAACTTTTGACAATAACTTGGAAATTCAGGACTACTTAACAGAATTTTTGAAGAAGAGTTGTTGGTAGTTTTCTGATTAACATCTCTCATTGAAAAGATTTCCCAACTTGTTTTCACCTTCAAGATTTCACCCAAATTGTAAGGCTGTTTTGAGTCCTCAGTGCCATAGGTGACTTATGAAGCATTAGTTTGGTTTCTCCTCAAAAGATGGCAGCACCAGCTGTAGTAGTACCACTTCCAAGAGTGCACTGAGTATACAGAAGTTGATGCATATGTGAACGGAAACTAACTAACAACTCTCTATCAAAATAAATTTTGCAATATAAAATAAATTCTGCAATATAAAATAGATTTTGCAATATGTAATAAATTTTGCAATGTAAGATAAATTCTGCAATATAAAATAAATTTTGCAATATATAAATAATACCAAATTTATTCTTTAGAAGTAGCGTAGTTCCAGATGACCTTTGTCAATTAAGTAGGCATAAATGGGTTAAATGATTTTCACAAAAGAACTTTCAACCATATATCCAGACAATTCTCATCATGAGTGTGTTATATGGGTACCACTCCTATTAAGTAAATAACTTTTCTTTTTGCTAATTCCTGTCATCGTGTTTGGAGGTTTTCTTACCTGTTGTATGGGTTTGTTCAGTATCGTTAGTCCAGGTGTGCTCACTGTGCTGTCTGACCAGGTGTCCTGGTTGCCATGGTAACATCAGGTGTTGAGACGGCCTGTGCGTCAGAGGATAACTTCCTCAGCACAGATTATACATTTATGACTATAGATCAACTTTGACCAGGGAATCCTAGACTGCGATCCTAGACAGATCCTAAACCAATCCCATACTGATCCTAGACTGGTCCCTGGCTTATAATGTACCTGTTTATTCACCAAATATGGGAATAAGCACCTCTGAACATTCTGATGGAAAGCTATATATATATATATATAATGTCAATTATTGATCATAATGATAATAATTATAATTATGATGATAATAATGATAATGATGGTAATGATAATAATAATAATAATAATAATAATAATAATAATAATAATAATAATAATAATGATGATGATAATAATTATGATAATGATGATAATAATGACAATGATAATAATAATAATTATAATAATAATAATAATAGTAATAATAATGATAATAATAATAATAATAATAATAATGATAATAATAGTAATAATAATAATGATAATGATAATAATAATAAATATAATAATGATAATAATAATAATGGTAATGATACTAATAAAGTGCATGCTCTTTGAAATTTCCTCTGAAGTAGTGCTCTTTACGAAGGTAAATAATACATCTGTCTGTTGTATCTGTTCAGGACTATTGAATGCAAAATTCTGATTGTTTCTGTTCTCTATTTTCAGGTATGTACCACATTAGAAATGATTTCTCTTGGGAGTCCTTTAGTTCCCCAGATGGGTGAGTCTGTATCATTCTATTGAAAAATCTTTTATAAAGCTTCAAAAATTTTGCAAATTAATGCATTAAGTTATTTTCAAAAGTAGGACAGGTCCCGATGAAATTTGTCAAGGAAATCTCGAGGCAGGAATGAGTGGGATAGTATTGGTCATGGTCTTAGCCAGCAGGGCGTCTGGGTGTCTTTTTGGACACCCAAACCCTTGAAAAACACCCCTCAGGACACCCAAAATATTTTGTGAGGAATTTCTTAAAATGTCAATTTCAACCATATAATTAAATTTTTTCATCTCCATATTATTCCTATGACATTGTATAAGGATATCATACCTTATTTTGATAAATGTATACATGTTTATGGTTCAAATCTGAGAATATTGTAGTCCCCCTTTAAAATTTGGAAGCCCAAATAGTTAAAATTTGGCAATTTTAGGCACCCAGATTTTAAATCCTAGCTAAGACCCTGGTATTGGTTTATCAATACCAAATGATGCAAAAAAACTGATAAATGACTGAAACCCTGGCACATGAGAACTCATCTGAGCCAACATGAGATGGTTCAGCTAGTTTTTAAACATCTTTGGGTCCTTGTGCTTTGGACGAAAGTAGCCTCAGCATTGGGAGGGTTAACCTGACATATGACATACCTCAGATGTTAATTACACACTGGTAGGTGTCATCCTGCATTGCTAGAGGTCAATGGTCAAGGGTCAGGCAAGGTCAAAATAGGAGTGCATTCAATGGAATTATCATGAATGGATAAACATGGTGATGGTGGTGATACCAAAGGTGGGGTGTTCATTACTTGATTGATATGATGACTAGAAATATGATAGAAAGTCATCAAAACTTTGGTGATGGAAAGATAAGCATGATGATATTGTTGATTTGAGTGCATATATTTCATCCTATACCTGTTCGTAGCACTGGATTGAAGCAAATGTCTTCTGGACGTATTAAAGTTTTGAAAATAACTCATAAATCAATCATTTATACACTAAATATTTGAAGGGGATTTGTGGGATTGGTTCGAAAGAAGGCTTCCGCTTCAAATATTTTATGAATATTTATAATCTTGCAGAAATATCACCATAATGGTCAGGCAGTGTTGGGTTAGTATAACTATCTAAACCCATTTCTGCCCGAAACTGCCTTACCATTACGGTGATATATGAATACATATTTAAGTCATAGATATTTATGAAACATACGGCTATAAATGCACAAAATATTTGATAAGGGAGGAGTTGTAGGGTTATTTTTAATAAGTATATTTGCTTTGAAGGTAGATCAGTGTAAGTTAGGAGTAGAGCGCATTCATTATACCTGGAGATCTACTTGACCAGTGTCGTCCGGACCTGTCTTTCTTTTGAAAATAACTTATGAATTAAGCATAAATTTGCAAAATATTTGAGGGAGAGTTGTAGATAGAGTTCTGATGAACAATTCTCCCTCAAGTTTTTTCTATATATTGCTTTTGTGAGAGAGAGATCTCCAAAATTGTCAGGCGATTTTGTTCGCTACAGACATGAATTGGTTAAGAGTTTGTGTTGAAGCTCTTGGTTGTTTATCTAGGTCTGACAGATTGTTTATAACACGGTGAGTTGTTGACGGCTGTAACAATAGAAACAATCAGCCTATTGTTTGACAGCCAGACATAACACACCCAACCGCCACCCTGAAGATGTGTGTCGCAAACACACGCACTGACACACAGACAGACAAATATAACATGTTCAACCCGTAGAGAGCTGTGATCTTAGTTCAGTCTGTCTTTTGGACAGGCAGTTTCCTAGAAACCGACCTTTTGGATAAGCAACGATTTGTATGAAGAATTCTTATTTTGACCGTTTTTGGGTAATAACCAAATATTTTCCAAACATCTTCTGGGACATAGCTGAAGTGTAAATTGGCCTTTTTGACACAATAGTCTGTTAAATCTAGTTGATATCAGGATTTAAAGTAGCTGAGTAGATAAATCTGGATGGGCAGAAATTTTGGGATTGTTGTTTTGTACTGGCACTTTTAAAAACCTGGCTAAGACCCTGGTTGTGAAGCGTATGTTATTTTCTCTAGTTCAGGACTTCAAAAGATTTAGATTACTTATGTCGGACCAGAAGACTAAATATATTTTTGTTTTGAGCTAAGTTTCTCATCCAGGTTTTTTCTGAAAGATGCTCTGTTCAAAGAAATATCACCAGAAATAGTGAAAACATTTGAGGAGGCTTTGGGAGTGAATGAGTTTAATTTGTACCTGAGCTAGGTTGACTTTAGTTAACATGAATACCTATAGGCGGCAGCAGTGCATGACACTCAAATGTGGCTTAGACTATATTAGTAATAGATACTACATATAGGTGGCACCACTAGTTGTGTTAGTTTTGACTGAACACTTAAACAAGTCTACACTTGGCTGTTATTCTATTACAGTAAGTATAGACTAGTAATACATTTTCTCTAGCTATGTAAATGCAAATAAACACTGAGCTTCAGGAAATTTTGCCATTGTTTATATCAATATTCCATTATTTTCTTATTTTTTTGGATGTGGATGGCAATTTCTAAATAGCAGTCCTGATCAGTAAGTCTGAAATGCTGCTTTATATTACAACTGTTAGGAACCTTTAGATTCATTAGATAGGGTATAACATATACAGTGAAGCCTGAAAAAGGTTTTTTCTGCAAATTTTACTGACAGCAGATTTGCTCTACAGTGTACATATGGTAGATCCATGGTTCTTACTTTTCAAAGTTTACTGTGCATGGCTCTCAGTTTTTTTCTCTGGTCTGTTAAAGAAGCTGCTTGTATTTCGCTAATCTTGTAAAACATGTCGGTGCAATGTTTAGAATCTGTCTGACTGCATACCAACATGCCTAAAAATTAGAGTGTGATCCCCGTTGCCCTGGTAACAGACACACGCGGCTGCCATGGTAACAGACAAACAAGGCTGCCATACAAACAAAAAGATTTATATCTAGAAAGATATTGTTCTACTGACACACATCTTCATGGTGTTTTGCTCAATAGTTTAACCCGTTGCCATAGGTCCCCATGGCGACTAGAGGTCATTGTTGGTGATGTTGCTATGGAGACCTGGCAGAAACTGCACAAGATTGAGTACATACATACACATAGGATCATTAAATAGTTTAAAAAGTAAAGGAATCAGAATTTGTCACAGAAAAACAGGGATCAACAAAACCTTTTGCCTGATAATTTGATTGCCCCAGACCTACATCCGACAACGCTTTAAATAACCTTTGTGCGTGAAGCACATGTTTTAGCTCCATTTTGTACCATTGTATCCCATGGGGCTCCAAAATATGGCTTACAAGTATGTCCACGATTGCATCTCGTTATTCCATTTCAGTAAATATACTAGTAGTAATGCAGTTTCTGTAGCAAATAGACGTCATACTGAGCTTCAGTAAAAATGTTGCCGTTGTTTATAATATTCCATGATTTTCTGTTTTTTTGGATGTGGATGGAAACTGTGTCCAAAAGTTGTCCTGTCACTCGTTTTTTAAGCCAATGTTGTATGTTGGTATGATATTATGCCACAGTTGGACACCACTGCTAAGCACTTGACCCACAAATGACTCACCCCCCACCCACCCATGAGTGTAGGGCTAGGTTTAGGGTAGACTTGCTACAAGTCTGTGATATCTTGCTCTATCACTGATCTGACTTGAGTTGATTTCACTCCAATATTAGTTCTGAATAAATCCTCAAGGGGGACACACTTGAGCTCTAGTCTGTATCACATGTGTTATCAAGCCGCAACTCATGAAAACAGTGCTTCCATCTATAGTTTGAGAGAGACATCAAACCTACTTAGTATGTATAGCATAATAGTGCTGGGGGCATCATACCTAACACAGCCTGAGAACCAGGCTAGGTTTAGGGGCATGGCATTACACGCTTAATGAAGTGTTGGGAAACAGGGCCGTGTTTTAGGTTAATCAAGTAGAGTGGTTAATCAATATTTATAGGTGGGGCAGCAGCTAGCGCTGACTGAGCTTTCTCTTGTGACTAAGCCAGGCAGGCTCCTGATCTACCTGTTAAGTGTAGGTAACGGTACTTGATATAATACTAAAAACCAATATGGAATGGGAAAAAGTAATATATCTATATCTATCTATATCTATCTATAAATATATATATATATATATATATATATATATATATATATATATATATATATATATATATATATATATATATATATATATATATATATATATATATATATAATTGACGTAACCCATAGACACTCAGAGTTTCTCTGGAAGGTATCGTCTGCTACTTTCATACTTTTGAAAATAACTTTTGAACAAAGCAAAATTTCATTAAATATTTGAAGAAGAGTTGGTGTTTGACTTCTGATCAATATTTCTCCTTCAAATGTTTTCAAAAAAATGCTTTTGTAAGTAAAATATTTCCAAATTTGTCAGGCCTCTTTTGGCCGCTCTGAGTGCCAATGGGTTAATTTAACTACCTGGATGTCTATGCACAAAAGCAGTTTGCTATCCATTAGACTAAGTGAAATTTCCGAAGCTAACAGTGGTATAATTAACAAATTTAGGGGCACACATATGACTCCAGATGTGTCAATCATCATCATCATCATCATCATCATCATCATCATCATCATCATCATTACTGTCATTATTAACCATCATCGTCATCATCATCATCATCGCCGTTGTCATCATCATCATTATCATCATCGCCGTCGTCATTGTCATTGTCATCATCACCATCATTGTCATTGCCATGTCATCATCATCATCATCATAATCACCGCCATCCTCATCATCATCACCATCATCAACATTATACTCCTCATCATGACCATTTCCCTGGTCAGTATTACCATACACCTCCTGCTCCCCACCATAACTAACAGCCACCACCTGTTAGCCTGTTAACATATAAATGGCTAGAGATAAATCTTCTCCCACAGGTTTTCATGCCATTAATCCTTATGCTGCTGGTGGCTGATTTGGCAAATACAAAATGATGCAAAGAAAAAACCCTGAAAAATGACTGAAACCCTGGTAAATGGGTACTCATTTGAGAGTACTCAGCGAGAGCTATTCAATGAATGCCAACATGACAGGGTTTAAATGGTTTCCAAAGATTTCTGCGTGTTTGTGCTTTGAACGAATGTAGCCTCAGCATTGGAAGGGTTAAGTACATGGTGGTGGTCATTATGGCTGTACAGGTTCAGGCCTGTCAGCGTCCTACTCATTCATATCACATTTCCACCCTTTATCCCTTTCACGCCTGGAGACCTCCTGAACATGGATCGTCTGCATCTTGGATACTTTTCGAAATAACTTCAAAATTAATAAAAAAAACAGAGAAATATTTGAAGGAGAGTTGTTTGTCTGTTGCTAATTAACATTTCCAGCACCACAACTCACCTTTATCCCATTCATGCCTGCAGATCTCCCCAACATGGATCGTCTGCATCTCAGATACTTTTGAAAATAACTTTGGATTTAATCAAAAAATGGAGAAATATTTGAAAGAGAGTTGTTTGTTAGTTTCTTATTAACATTTCTTCTTCAAATATTTTCTGAAATTTCTTTTCTTAAAAAAGACATTAAATCATGAAATTCGGATTAGCTTCAAGGCTATTTGACAAGGTGATGGACACGTATGTTTGATTTTGTAAGGGGTAAGGCATAATTCATGTGCATTTTTGGGGTGTTGTGGAAAATGGTCTCATAGAGTCATATCGTATTGATATTGATATAACAAACCATCTCCGAGAATTCTCTTTTACCCACCAGTCATTATTTCTCCATTATTCTCACCCTGAATTACACTACAATAAGATATAAAATACAAAACACAAAACACAATTATTCAGCCCTACAACACCTCCCACCTGTCATAATTATTCTCATTATTCTCACCCTATATTACAATGGAGCGCTGCACCATGATATAAAACACACATTCTGCACCTGCCTCCTCTACCCTTATCTTGTCATCAATGGGAACCGGAAAATGGCGCCAGATCCGACACTCCAGTTTTATCCCTAATTGACCCTGCTCCCTCCAGGTAGAGGGATTAGTTCTTCTAGGTATATACCTAATAGTTCCGTTGGTTTTGGGTGATTGTTTTATGGTAGAATTGGGGGAAGCCCCTTCAGGAGCAGTGAGGGGTTAAAACAACCACATGGTAGTAAAGATGCCAAGTGGGTTGTTGATATACATGTTCAGTGGATGCTGTTTTAACCTGTGGCCCTGGAACATGAGTATGTAAAGATGCCAATTGGGTCATGTATATATACATGTTCAGCAGGTGCTGATTTTAACATAGGGCCCCAAAACATGAGTATGTATCTCATGCGTGGCCTATTTTTAGCTGGTATGACATCACCACTCTGGTAGAGACAGAAATCCCCTCAGATACATACAAAGAACCGTAAGATGCAGACAGGATTACGAGCATGTCAGTAAAAAAGTTGGATAAATATGCTGTTTTCAGTGCTTTACACAGGATTTCCTCAGAAAAACGCAAAGAAAAGGAATAATTTGATTGAGGTAAGGAAATGTCATTTGATGATTCTAAAGATTTAGTGTAACTTGAGTCGGATTTCTCGTCCCTATTTACCATACAGTGAATGCAAGACTCAACTTGTTTTGGTTTTCGGGATATACACATGTATATATCGTCATCCATCTCAATTTATTCCTCGCATCATTCTATGTTCCACTTCATTTTGATTTGTTTAGCAGGGTGCCCTATGTTGTTTGTGTTTTTTGCAAATCAGATTTTTTATTTTTTTTATTTTATTTCATTTTTTTTTCATATCTTGTCATGTGCCTAATACTGAGTATATACACACACACACACACACACATATATATATATATATATATATATATATATATATATATATATATATATATATATATATATATATATATATATGTATATATATATATATATATATATATATATATATATATATATATATATATATATATATATATATATATATATATATATATATATATATATATATATATATATATATGCATGTATACATATATAAGATTTCAGTGTATATCAACATCATTATGTAGGCTTTTATAGTCTGGGAATCGTGTGATTTTCCTCAGCTTTAATCCTTTTAGTGCAGTATGACCACCACTGGTGTCTGCTCATACATATTACATGTCCTCCAGCTGCCCACTCTCACTGTACTAGACATGTTACAGGACTAATTGAACAGTCTTACAATAAAAGGATTCAAGGGATTTCCACTTAGGGGGATGAATATAAATTTGCCAATATATGATTATATATATATATATATATATATATATATATATATATATATATATATATATATATATATATATATATATATATATATATATGTATGTATGTATATATATGTATATATCTATAGATAGATAGATAGATAGATATAGATATGTATATTTATATATTTATATTTATATATGTTTAGAAATCATTCTCATTTCTCAAGTTAATAGCAAAAGTATCATCGATTTAGATGACAATGTCTTTAGGAACTCATAAGCATTAATGGGTTAAAGCTAACTTTGAAATAAAGAGTGAATTCTCTGAATATTTGATAGTAATTAAAGATTTATGTTCAAAATTAACACTTTTCCTTGGTGTATATGTTTCTAAGGTAGTTTTTGTCCTCTATGACTGCTGTTTTATAGTTTCCTTATTATCCCAATCATGTCTAGAGATCTAGACCTCTCCTACTTTTAGGCTACGTTGCAGCTGAATCAAATATTTGGGTTTCTTTTCCTAAGCACATTGTTACATAATGTTTCACAGAATCTTTTGTTTCTGATGGCAATTTTACTAATGGGCGAAATAAATAAAGTAAGGAGCCAGAGTGTGGCATATCATTGATTATCTTCAGCTCACCACACCTTTTGTTTGTACACCACAAACAATATTAATTGAAAATCAATGTAAGAAAGCTGTTTAATTTTCTTACCATGTGTGGCTGCCTATGTAGCATTGTTTCCAATCAACTCAGTTATTGATCTCTGGCTTAGAGTACTCCTTGAAAAGTATTGTCTGGATTCATGACATGTTTAACCCATAAATGCTTCACACCGGCCAAAAACAACCTGACATTTTTAGTAAATTCTTGCAGGAAAAAGCAAATAACTTAAGATATTTGAAGGAAAAGTGTTATTCAGAACATAACCAACATTATACTCCAGAATCCAACCAACAACTTTTGTTCAAATATCTTACAATTTATGATTAATTCCTAAGTTATTTTCTAAAGTAGCATAGGTACAGACAACAATTTCTGTAAATCAATGTCATAAAAAAGAGACTCCTTGACAGGGCACGACGTTAACTTTTGCAGCAACTTGCCCCGTAGGGCAAGTGAGATTCAATTTTCACTTGCCCTACTCCAACTTTCAATTGCCCTTGAAAAATTGTATATAATAATTTTATAATATTTCATTTAAAACCAAGTAGAACATGGTTCTGGCATGGTGAAAGCATATTTTCTAGGACAAGCTTGGATGGCAGACCACAAAACTTGATCACATTCTCAAAAGTAAACCTGAAATATACAAAGCGTACTTTCCCAGTGGGGCAAGCAAGATGCAGTTTTCACTTGCCCCACAGCTATAATTTACAAATTCTACTTGCCCGGGGGCAATGGGGCAAGCACCAATGTCGAGCCCTGCTTGAATATGATGCAAGAGCTCTGAATGTCTGTTGTCTCAGCTTAACCCTTAATTATACTGGTGCTAGTATAATATGGCCAAATACAAAAAAAAATACAAAATTTAATTTTAGAAATTATTAAAAACCCATGGCACAATGGGTACTCATCTGAGAGTACTCAGCGAGAGCTTTCTAGTTAGTACCAAAAAAAACTTTGAAAATGATTGAACCCCTGCACATGGGTACTCATCTGAAAGTACTCAGCGAGGGGCTATCTAATGAATACCAACATGACAGGGTTTAGATGGTCTTCAAAAATCTTTGCATCTTTGTGCTTTGGATGAAAGTAGTCTTTGCATTAGAAGGGTTTAAGCACTTCACTATATATTGAGTTAATATATTCTGTTATGAAAACCTCATTGATTATGTCATGCCTATAAATGGTAGAGCCCCTAAGAAACAAGGAATTCTGCCTCGTGGTCACTGGTCCGTAGCGGCCATAACAGATCCCGCACCCAGATGTTCACAAGAGCCAGGTGTTACAGGACTGAATGGCCTTGAAGAAAGGTCAAATTCTTTGTCGCCATAATTCACCTTAATTCAATTTTTAAAAATTAACCCTTCCAATGCTAAGGCTACTTTCGTCCAAAGCACAAGGATGCAATATTTCTTGAGAACCATCTAAACCCTGTCATGTTGGTATTCATTGGAAAGCGCTCGCTGAGCACTTATATATGAGTACCCATTTGCTTGGGTTTCACCCATTTTTTCAGGTTTTTTGCATACATTTGTATTTGCTAAATTGGACACCAGCAGCATAAGGGTTAACCCTTATGCTGGTGGTAGCTGATTTGGCCAATACAAAATGATGTAAAAAACTATAAAATGACTGAAACCCAGGCACATGGCTACTCATCTGAGAGTACTCAGTGAGAGCTTTCCAATGAATACCAACATTGCAGGGTTTAGATGTGTTTCAAAAATCTTTGTGTCCTGACAAAAGTAGCCTGAGCATTAAGAGAATGGGTCAAGCCTCAATGGCATGGTGATTTTATTCCCATTAATACTAATAATAATTGATAATAATTGATATTTGATATAGCGCCCTTTCCACCCTATAATGTGGATACTCAGGAGTATTTAATACTCCTGAAGGCCAAAATTAGGCTGACAATTTTGAGAAAATATTTTAAGCAAAATTAAGCATGGTTGGGGAAACATTCAATAGAGAAATGGTAATCATAACTATTGTTCAAATATTATATAAAAGGGTTGCAACTAACCTGCTTTTTAGGAATCAAATATAGGGATATAAAGGGATTAAAGGGAAATGGAGGGGAAGCAGCTGAAAAGAGGCGTTTTAGGGCGGCAACTGACCTCTTTTTTAGGAATCAAAATTTCTTAATGAAAAAATAGACTTTTCTTGGTATTTATCTGTTGTTTGCAATCTATGAAAGTTTGACACCTCTTTGAAAATAACGAGGAAATACAGCATATACATGCAAAAATATTTTAATGAAGGAGAGTTAATTGTTCATTGAAATTTGATTAACATTTTCCTCAAGATGCTTTTGTCAGAATGATTTCTTCAAAATAGGCCTTTTTGACTGATTATGGTGTGAATGAGAAACAGAATACAAATGAGACGTTGTCCTTACTTCCTTCCACCTGTCCTGCCCAGAAACCTGCCCTGAAACCCGGAAACCACCCCTCTCTCTGTACCACATTCCTACCAGCACCCCTATCTGGGGTATCAGCTGATTATCAGATCAAACAATGTCAACCTGGAGGTCTCTACCCTACCACCAGGGACAGTATACATGTTCCATGCCTGTACATTTATGACAATGGCCACTAAACATGTATACCGACCGGGAATGACACATGCAAAATGTCAAGTACCATGTCCAGTTACTTCCCACCTGGAAAATTAATCTGCATATCCATGTTCAGGAATAGTGTAATATTTTTTTCCAGGCCCCTAACCATGAATACAAGTATTTGAGTGGCCCACCTGGTCTGCCCTGATAATGAGACATTATGGAAACATTGTTAACAGAAGAGACACTGCTAAGTGATTCTCAAGAGAGTAACAGATTTCTGACACAGACTCTTCATAGAAAGTCAGAAATGTTGAGAGAAATATCAGAAAAAGTGATTTATGAATAAGGATTGTCAAAGTGATAAAATTTCATTCTTTGGTTACCTGGTTGAAGCTCAGCCTACACAGATTAGCGCTATCTTAACACATTCATGCCTGGAATGCCTAGTGCCATCTGGATATGTCATGCTTATGAATTGAGAGAGAGAGAGAGAGAGATAGAGAGAGAGGGAGAGAGAGAGAGAGAGAGAGAGAGAGACGAGAGAGAGAGAGAGAGAGAGAGAGAGAGAGAGAGAGAGAGAGAGAGAGAGAGAGAGGGGGGGAGGGAGAGAGAGAGAAGAGAGAGAGAGAGAGAGAGATGAGAGCGGAGAGAGAGAGAGCAGAGAGAGAAGAGAGTAGAGAGAGAAAGAGAGAGAGAGAGAGAGAGAGCCAGAGAGAGTGAGAGCAGAGAGAGAGATGAGAGACAGAGAAGAGAGAGAGGGAGAGAGGAGAGAGAGAGAGAGAGAGAAAGAGAGAGAGAGAAAGAAGAGAGAGAGAGAGAGAGCCAGAGAGAGAGAGACAGAGAGACAGAGAGTGAGAGAGTGAGAGTGAGAGAGAGAGAGAGATTTTAGAGAGGAGGAGAGAAACAGGGGGCTTTAGGCCGTAATGGCGTCGTGCGTTGTCATTTGGACACGCAGAAACACTGTTTTTTGACAGTTTGTGACACCCAAAAATTTTATGACAGAATTTGCTGAAGATGACTTTTTTTAGAAGATAGAAGATTGTAGAAGCTGTAGTGTCACTTTTATTTGGACACACAAAGCAGTATCTGGCCTAAAAAAGCAAAATCTGTAAAGGTAAAGGTGTCTATCTTATTAGTAGAATGTATTTTGTACCACACTTTGGACACGCAAAAGTCCATGAAACCTCTATTTGGACACCCTGTTTCCAAATATCGGCTAAAACCCCTGAGAGAGAGAAAGAGAGAGAGAGAGAGAGATTCAGAGAGAGAGACGAGCGAGAGAGAGAGAGAGAGAGAGAAAGAGAGAGAGAAAGATGGCCTTGTATATCTCAGGTGTTGCTGACAGTAGATACCTCACCTGAGAGGAATGCAGCAATTAAGCCACAGGTAGGGGCGATGGCGGCGGCCAGCTTGAGCAGCTGTCGCCCATTGTGGCGCGTGCCGCAAACAATACCCTAAAACACCCTCTGGGGCGGTCTACCCTTACAATACCCAACAACACCCCTTTGGGGTGTTCTCTGGCACTTGAGACATAACGGGGTGGAAAGAATACAAATTGCCGCTTTTCTTTGCTTGGCTGATTTTCTCGGGGGAAGAACATGATGAAGTGGCAAGATAATATATCTCATATGCCTTTGATTTTTCTAAGGAATGTTTCATTGTCCTATACAATAAAATTTACTTCAGGGATTATTATTATTTCTATCTCTTTTTCATTTTTTTTTTTTTCATTTTTTTTTTGGTAGACCTTTCTGCTAAGAGATTGAACCATGAGTTTGAATGTTAGAATGATATCATAGTTACAACTGCCCTGGCTTGAATCCTGGCTGGGGCATGTGCAAAAGTTGCCAGTGACTGGATGAAAAGGTCATATTTCCATACATGTCGAAATTAGCCACCATCAGTATAAGGGCCTCTGGTATTCCTAGAAGTATAAATCTATAGTGTGAGTAACTTAGGCCTTCAGTCAGGCACCAGATGTGCCCAAGACAATCACTCTGATTGTGAGGAACAAAAACCTTCAGAAAAGTCAGCCATGTGTGCAGGCGCGACCTTGACCTTGACCCCTAAAAGCACGCACGGGATGAAAGTCACGCTGGGGTCGTGCTGGTGCGGTGATAATTAGGGTACAATATGACACCTCTCAGGTAACAATACAATTCTTCCAGAACAATAGGCAAGGCTGCTCAAATCAGGGCATTGTTTGTATTCAACCCATTAACCATTGTGCTGCTGGTGGCTAATTTGGCCAATACAAAATGATGCAAAAGAAAAAACTAAAAAGAAAGACCTTATCTGTTAGATAAAACCAATAATTCTGAGATAACGCAGAATCTGTATGCTGCCACTAAAACCTTTATGCTGCTGGTGGATAATTTGGCCAATACAAAAATGATGCATGAAACCTGGAAAGTGACTGAAATTCCTGCAACATGGGTACTCATCTAAGAGTAGTTAGCAAGAGCTTTCTAATGAATACCAACATGACAGGGTTTAGATGGTTTTCAGGAATCTCTGCGCCCTTGTGCTTTGGAAGAAAGTAGCCTCAGCATTGGTAGGGTTAATGCTCGGGAGCAGCCAAAAGATTTTTCTTTCCAAAAGTGTTTGGGGAAAATATTTGTAGAAGAATTGATAATAAAATCATAATGAACAACAAATCTTAAAATATATTGAAAAATCTTAATATCCATGTTATTGCAAAAGTATCAAAGGTCTAAACCAGCTATTTCAAAATTACTCTTTAGCATTTGTAGGTTAACCCATTCCTGCCTGTAGACCCTTAACCGCCCTTTCTAATTTTGTCATATTTTTTAGAATAGTGGATTTTTTTCAAGATAATACCTGAGGGAGAAGTGTTGATCACGACCCAACCCCACAACCCTATTTCACATACCATACCATAATTCTGCTTCATTTCAAAAGAGATAAATGTCAACTAATTTGGCCATTCTGTCCACCTTAACCACTTGGTGTCTGGTATAAAAAGCTTGAAGACAGAAAAAATACATGACAGCCTAGACATCTAGGCTACGTCTGTGCAATGCTTGCAGCCCTAATTAGTATTCACAAATCCCCCAATTAAGACTCTAAGCAGTAGGTGAGAAACTGACAGATGTTTCTTAAAGCTACTTGCCCCCAGACCCTTAAAGACGCCACTACTATTGATCAGTGGGTAGAAGTTAGCAAACATTTCATCCTGTTACATCAC
>OZ012701.1:5852660-5902660 GCA_963942565.1 Maea johnstoni
ATTTCAAACATTTTCTTTCTATGAGTTATGAATATGCTCTGGTTTTGCTAGAAAACCAATGAGGTAAATCTACCTCTCTGTTAGAATGTAAAATGACCCCCTCATACAGAATGAACAGGCCTGAAAAAAGAAATTGTTTGTTTCCTGTAACGGTCTGAAAAGAATAGGGTAGGTAGGTCGGTAATTATTTTTTTTGGATTATTTTTTTCCTCAAAAATGTGTGTTTTATGCATGTTTTAAGTTGATTGGGAGTTGGAAAGGCAGAAAAAACTTTAGGGGTAGGGATTTTCTCGAGTAAAAATTTGTTAGGGTAGGGTTACAGGAAACAAACATCTTTCTTATTAGGCCACAGAAATCCGGGGTCTATTTATGAAATGTCTGGCCTGTCGCTTAAGTGGCAGCATACAGATGTCATTTTGTCATTGTGTGTGATTTCAGAAATATTGGCTGTCTACCAGATAAGGAGGTGTGAGATTATTGGCATCTAATCAATGGATTAAGCTATTTTGGATTAGCATTAATCTGTACACATTCTACTGATAGATTATCAGATATAAAAGTGGGATTATACAGATATTAACCCTACAATGAAATTGGTTTCATTCCAATAAACACTTATTTGGCTCAATGACCAGGCCTCAACGCTAACTCAAAATGATACTGGCCCTGTAGGACCAGTAACACCTAGCATCTACTGGTCCTGCAAAATGTTTACTGGTCCTACATGTTTTCCTTAACATAACAAGAAAGAACATTGCATAAGATTCCCCACAACATTTATATCTATAACCTTTATCTTCATTTATTTCAAAAACAATTGGGGACATTCTCAGGGGGAAACTTTTTAGCAAGAATGTCTCCAAATGTTTACTGGCCCTGTAGGACCAGTTGAGGTCTTTTTTTACTGGCCCGACGCTATTTTGGGGAATTTTTACTGGCCTGGGGCCATAGGTTCACCCTTAGCGTCGAGCCCTGATGACAGGTTTTATACTGTGAAGTATATATAAGGGGGTTCAAGGGGTTCATTATTGTAACAATTTTGATCTGTAGATTTTCTTGCTAAAATTGTCAGTTTTCTTTAGTTTTGCTTAAAATTAGATGTTACCTGTTTAAAATGAAACAACCCCCTCATACAAATCAAAACCCTTACACAGAAATCCTGGATTTGCCCTTGAATTGTGTACACTACAAAGTTATAGCCATAGTTTTATTAAAGCATAGACTAGCTCCTTAAGTCCCTGATTTCATTAAATAATGCTTTTCTCTGTTCTGGTATCTATCTTTTGCATTATGTCTAGGTGTTAGTTTCTGTGGCTGGTGATAGATGGCACCAAGGTTGTCACACTGGTCAGGCAGGTTTTACTGTGGGCCACCTGGTGAACAATTTAAGAACTAAATCATTGACATGGTAGACACTGTTGGAAGTGGTATAGTTTTGAACTTTCGATTTGATTTGATTTAATTTTATTCGGTCTAATAAGATGTTTATTACATAGCATTTGGCACACAAAAAATCATATATAAACATGTTTTCATGTCAAATATAACGAGAAAAAAAACCTTGGCTGATAAAAGCATAGACCAGTGACTTTTCCTGACCTCCCGTCTACGGTACATGCAATAAAACAATCTCTGCATTCCTGTGCCATGTGAGTTTCAGTCCAGAGGCCAATATAAGACCAATATAAGCAGAAATTGATGGACTTTTTTTTTCGACTTCCCATAAAATCATAGCATTCATTAGAAGCAGAATTCAGTGGGTACATGTTTTATGTCTACATGTAATTTGTAGTTGGATATATGTATGTCATGACATACATGAATGCTTGTGGATTTTAACCCATTGATGCCTAGAGCGCCCAAAAACGTCCTGAATATTTTGTTTTTTTCCGAAGATATTTGAAGGAGAAATGTTGATCAAAACCCAACCCCCAACTCTTCTTCAAATATTTTGTGACTTTATGGTTAATTTCAAAGTTATTTTCATAAGTATCAAAGGTCCAGACAACACTTGTCAAGGAGCTCTTCATGTAAGAAATTTCATTCCTACAGATTGGGGAACCTCTTTTCTTCTTAGATGTAACATTTTTCTTGTTTTTTAGCATGTCTGTTCTTTGTTATTAAGGCAGCATATGCCAATCGTTGGACCCCCTGGGTGTCCTGAGTATCACATGCTTCTTTATACATGTTCCTGAGTTCATGATTTATGCATGATGCCCAGGAATCTGTATACTGCTTCATGCATGTATAAATGAATGCTATGGGCATACCAGTAATTTGGGATCATCTGGATAATCATAGCTTCACACCAAAAACTCATTAGGAAGATGGAAAAACTGATAATGGATTAGAAAAATTGATGACTACCTTGAACGTTTTGAGGTCAATAGGTGCAATTACAAATCAGGGTAAAATATTGCTCATTGTTGTATGTTGTGTGTTGCTCTTACGGGTATGGTGATTCACCAGCTAATAGGGTAGCATTAACCCTTTCAATGCTGCAGCTACTTTGACACAAGAAATAAAACTACTAAAATGTTCAAAATTGATCCAAACCCTGTCTTGTTGGTAGTCATTGGAAAGCTCTTGCTGAGCTCTATCAGATGAGTACCAATTTGCCAGGGTTTCAGTCATTTTTCAGATTTTTTCACATTTTTTCACATTATTTTGTTTTGACCAAATTAGCCACTAGCAGCATAAGGGTTAAGATATTTTACTGAAATTGTTTCAAGTGTCAGTTCTATTTTATAGTTTTCTCAGATTAGGTTGAGTTTGAGGCGGATGCATAGTCTTAGCCAGCAGGGCGTCTGGGCGTTAAATGGACAGCCAAACCCTTTAAACTTGTCGCTCAGGACACCCAAATATTTTTGTTAGTAATTTCTGAAAATGCATATTTCAGGCATATAATTGTATTTTTCAACTCAATATAATTCCCACAATACTGTATAAGATAAGGATATTATGCCTTATTTCAATAAGTAAATACACATTTATGGTTGTAATCTACAGTTGCCAAATTTGGGCACCCATTTTCTAAATCCTGGCATATAAAGATCCTACTTAAAACAAGTAAATCTTGCAAATTACTGGTATTGCAAATTGGCATGTAATAACATAGGATTTCTCACAATGGGGTTTTCACAGTGTAGAAACCCGGCCCTTTATGCTGGGCACTCCCTAGCCTAGTCCTAGGCCAAGAAATTTATTTCAAGTCTTTAATAACTTACCTTATGTTTTATAACATTCTAAGATGTCTACCATATTTAGTTCTATATTGGCTCACCAGGCGGCCAGCATGGGTTCATTTGGATTTCTTGATTCTGACTGACCGATGTGCCCACCCATGGTGCCATCTATCACAAACAACAGGAACTAACACCTAGACATAAAGCAAATGATAGAGATCAGAACAGAGAAAAGCATGATCTAATGAAATCATAGACTAGGAGCTAGTCTAGGCACTCCCATGCAGTTTCAATGGGCCTGACCCATGGTCTTCACCAGGTCTTTGAAACTGGGTGCCTAAAATCGGCAATTGAAAATTTTTTTAGATGCCCTCTGTTTCAATGTAGACCTCAATTTACTTGGATTGTATTCACTTTTTGAAATAATGCATACTATCCTTGTCATATCATTATGTATTATTTGAGGTGAAAAATTAAATTATACACTTGAAAATAACTTTCTCCGTAAAGGATTTGGATGTCCTGAGGGTTTGGTTGTCAAGAAGACTATATTGCTGGTATTACAAATTGGCATGTACTAACATAGGATTTCTCCCATCCTCATACAATGTAGATTTCACATTGAAACAATAGAAAACCACTTCATACCTGCATGCTGGGCACACCCTGTTCTAATGGCTTGGGCTGATTGCAGTTCATTTCTGCCTTGATGGGTTTCTCTGGTTCTGATATTGAATTTATGTTCACCCCCTCCTCCACCCCCTCAATTACAATCCATGGCTGATGAGTTTGGCCCAGTCTTAATACCTTAACCCTTATGCTGCTGGTGGCTAATTTGGCCAATACAAAATAATGCAAGAAAACCTGAAAAATGACCGAAACCCTGGCAAATGGGTAATAGTCTGAGAGTACTCAGTGAGAGCTATCCAATGAATACGAATATGTCAGGGTTTAGATGATTTTCAAAAATCTTTGCATCCTTGTGCTTTGGATGAAAGTAATCTTTGATAAGCATCGGAAGGGTTTAAAGGACAAAAACTACCATTGATCAATAATTGCAAATTTTGGGCACCCAGTTTCTAAATCCTGGCTAAGACCCTACTTGAAACCAGTAAATCTTACAAATAAGATAGGAAATTGGCATGCAGTGACATATGATTTCTCCCATCCTGGTACAAAGGATATTTCACATTGAAACAATGCCTGCTGGGCACACCCAGTTCTAATGGCTTGGGCTGATTGCAGTCCATTTCAGCATTGATTGGGTTTTGCTGTTTCAGACCATGTATTGCATTTATGTTCACTCCCTGCTCCCCTTCGATTACAATCCATGGCCTGATGAGTTTGGTCGAGTCTCATTAACCCTTGAATTGCCACTCAGACCATCCCTGCATGCTCCTGATGGCAATTAACCTTGAGGAGTGATGTTTGGACTTTTGAAAATAGTTTTGGAACGGAGCATGAATTCAGGAATTTTTTGAAGGAGAGTTGGGGATAGAGTTCTGATGAACAATTCTCCATCAAATATTTTCTGAATATTGTGTTTGTAAACCCTTGAATCGCTACTCAGACCATCCCGGCTCCTGATCGCAAATAACCTTGAGGAGAGTTGTCTGGACCTAACATTCTTTTGAAAATAGTTTTGGAATGAAGCATGAATTTGGGAATTTTTTGAAGGAGAAATGGAGATAGAGTTCAGATGAACAATTCGCCTTCAAATATTTTCTGAATATTGCTTTTGTTAGTTCCTTATCCTAGGGAACCCGTTCATGCATGTAGCGCCCAAAACTGCCTGACTATTTTGGTGATATCTCTCTTACAAAAATATTTTTTAGAAAATATTTGAAGGAGAAATATTGATCATATATATCCAACCTACAACTCTCCTTCAAATATTTTGTGAATTTATGACTAATTGTGAAGTTATTTAGAAAAGTATGAAAGGTTCAGACAACACTTGTCAAGGAGATGCCAGAGGTATGAATGGATTAAGACACTCCCAGGTGCAGTGGATTAACATGGGGATTACCAGATCATCCCTTAAACCAACAATGGCCTAAAACACTCGGTGGGTCTCGGTCACATCATGCATATTCCAAGATAAGAAAATATTAGTATGTGATAAAAAAAACAAGGTTTCTTTGAAATATGAAGAAGAAACTCAACTGCAAATAATGTAGGAGGGGATTAACCTATTCATATGGCTGAGGTCTACCTCACCAGTGTCGTCTGGACCTATCATACGTTTGAAAATAACTTTGAAATGAAGCATAAACTTGCAAAATATTTGAAGGAGAGTTATAGATGGATTTCTGATGAACAATTCTTCTTCAAATATTTTATGAAAATTTGTTTTGTTAGAGAGATTTCACCAAAATAGTCAGGCGATTTTGGGCGCTACAGGTATGAAAGGGTTAATTAAGTAGACCTAGAAACAATTAACTGCGACCTAAACCAACTGGTCACTGAGCATCTTCTATTGAGTTGTGTATTGAAATGAGCTCTGTGTTGCACCAGATCTCTACCAACACCATGAACAGACATATATATATATATATATATATATATATATATATATATATATATAAATATATATATATATATATATATATATATATATATATATATATATATATATATATATATATATATATATATATACACATATATATATATATATATATATATATACATATATATATATATATATATATATATATATATATATATATATATATATATATATATATATATATATATATATATATATATATATATATATATATATACATACACACACACACTGTACACACACATACATTTAGCAAAGTTTTTGTGTGTGTTGGTACAATAACTAGCAATATTGCATCTAGCACTATATGGTTAATGACTTTGCTTTTAGAACCATGAGATGTCTTATTGATGTGCCTGGAGGATAGATATGGAAATCATGTCTGCTGGACGAAGATAAGCAATTTGCCAACAGTAGGCAATATTATGCTGGGCAGCTCCTGAGGCTGCAGCAGCAGAGAGATTGAGGAAGAGTGAGAGAGAGGGAGAGAGAAATATTACTGTCTGCCAGCAGCAGAGAGATCCCCTATGGAGTTACCCTCTAATCTCATTATGAGCCACCAGGGCCTGATTATAGAGAGAATGACTTGTATATTACATCCTCGCATTGTGCTGTAGGCACGGTCAGGGAGAGAGATGACCGCTACAGACCATGGGGTCAGTATTGTAGGTAAGAGAGAAAGAGAGAGAGAGAGAGAGAGAGAGAGAGAGAGGGAGAGAGAGAGAGAGAGAGAGAGAGAGAGAGAGAGGGAGAGAGAGAGAGAGAGAGAGAGAGAGAGAGAGAAGGGAGGTAGGGAGAGACAGACAGAGAGGGGGAGGGAGGGAGGTAGGGAGAGAGAGAAAGAGAGAGAGTGAGAGAGACAGACAGACAGACAGAGGGAGAGAGAGAGGGGGAGAGAGAGAGAGAAAAAGAGAGAGAGAGGGACAGACACAGACGACAGATACAGAGAGAGAAATAAATGCTTCTGACCACAGGGAGAGATAGAGGTTCCATCACTCGTGGATGGAAAGAGGAGGAATCTTGCACTCGCTTGCCGAGTCCCAAGACACAAAATCACTCACGAGTGCAAGATTCCTCCTCTTTCCATCCACGAGTGATAGAACCTGTTTCTCCCACGATAAAAAGGAGAAATTTACACGTTTTACCGTGCAGTTAGCTAGCTAAACTAGGTCAGCCAAAGGTCACCCGCGCACTAGTTCAACAATGGTAATACGCGTTTGTTGTGACGTGCACCGTTTGTTTCCCCAGAAACTGGCGCCAGATCACGTACCTGACGCTTGTTCAAATCCACGCCCGGTATTGTTGGATCTACCTTTGACCCAGCAGCAGTGACCCATTGATTGAAATTGAGGGATCTGATTGGACAATTACACCAGTTTGACCTTTTGACCTTGTTGAAGAACACCCATTGGAGACCACAAATCCTTAACTGTAAAATACACCTCAGAGTGGGAGAACTGTTTATCCTAAGATGCACCACTTATTTCATCTGTTCTTTTTCTAAATCTGTGGATGAAATTCATACAAAAATAAGGAATATTAAAGGAAAATTTCTACTCAGAAATCACCAAACTATTTTCTTTCACATTTATTGCAATTCCTTATCTTATTCCTACCAACAAAATCTTCTTTGAATATTGTGTAATGTATATTCAAAAATACCCAGATGCACACAACATTTACTAAGGTAAAGTCTATGGTAAGAATTGGTTAGTGAATCCACAACCCTCTAATGAAATCAACTCATATCCCTAAGAAAGGACTTTGTTTGTTAAAGAACAATTTACTCAATTTCATTTATCTCCCAAGCTGTAACCAAAACAACCAAAGTGTAATCTACCATTGGGGGGCAGGAAAAATATAACCATTATTTCATCATAAGATCATAACCACATGACAGGGCCTTTTTCTAATTAAGTCAAAAATTAAACATGCATATTTTGGCTAGAAGAACTGGTATACATGTTATTGACATGGTGAAATAAAGGTTGGCCCAGGAACATGTGTATCATATGATAATTGTAATTAGCTTTGCTCATTTCTCCTGGGTGAGAACTATGTGGTTTGATCACTCTGGATTGGAATTCACAAGGAGGCTACTTAGTGAATGATGAAGATAGCAATTAAGATGCAATGCTAGGAAAATAAGATGGTTTCCCATGCTAATGGACAGTTCCCAGTTTGCTCTCTTTATAGGGGGTGGAAGGTTGTCAGAAAAATCAAAATTTTATATCAATATATGCTGAAATGTTTATTTTTTGTTTAATATACTCATATTTGGTGTTGATCAGATTAATTTATTGATTTGGTTGAAATAGCAAGTAAAGATGATCATTTATTTATGATCATGTCAGTCTTATGGTAACCCTCCACCCCTCTGAGTGGATCGTTCCATTGGGTCAGTCAATTCCACCTGATCTCTATGTAGTTCTCCCACCACTACATGTTACTAGTAGACGCCCACTGGCTCTGTGAGCATGTGCAATATCATGCCGCTCAACAAGGGAAGATTCTAACACTGGACTTGCATACTCTACCTTACATGGACCATTTAAGATAAACAAACTCTCAATGGATAATTATGGACATATCTTCTGAGGAATGCTAGTGTCATATACGACTAGGAATACACATGCTTATGGATCATCTTTACTGAAGAGGGAGAGATAGTACAACATTCTAATACAGAGCATGCATTCTCAGCCTTATTTTATAATATAACAATAATATGATCATTTAAGACTATGAACAGATTATAATAGAATTATGTTCCTTATGGACTAATCTTCTGAGGAGCGCCAATGTCATATAGGACTAGGGATACATATATGTATACATATCATCCGTACTGAAGATTGAGAGAGTAAAAACATAATACAGAGCAAGCACATCAACCTTATGTTATAAGGGATCATTTACGATGAACAGACAATCATAGGATTAATGGATTATCTCTCTCATGGACTTATTATCTTCTGAGGAACACCTGTGTCATATAGGACTAGGGATGCATATGTTTACAACGCATCCTTATTGAAGATGGAAAGATAGTATAAATAGACAAGTTGTACATATACAAAAATCAGTGCCAAACATCTTGAAAAATGCAGATCAAAACAATCAATATCCTTCGTGCCAAACAGAATGGTCTAAATCTCGGAAACCCTGCCGTCGGGATCGGCAACAGCGGACGCCGCGACCAGGTTGGTAGCCGAAAAGATGACATGGGAGGATTCATTATTCGTGGGGAGAAGCGTGTATTTTGTGTGTGCAGCGGAAATTATTGTCAGCACGGAGAGAAGCGTGTATTTTATGTGTGCAGCGGAAAATATCGTCTTCAGCGTGTCGGGGGGGGGGGGGGACTATTATTAGGGGTAATTGTATGATTTATGGGAGGACTTCTGAGTCATCCGAAATACAAAAAGAGGGGTGTTTTTATTCTATCCGGGAAATGGATTTCATTTTACTAATTATCGCTATTGCATGGTGTGTCTTGGGGGGAAACTATCACTTTGTATTGTTCTTTTGTGGGATTGGTATCAATATTGACAATATTGAGTCATCGCCAGTGTGAAAGGAGAGAAATACAAGGTTTTGTTATTTATTGTTGAGGAAATAGATTTTCTCTTTTTGTTATTGAAAACCAGCCATAGCTGCTCATCTTTTATGCATGCACGGCTGACAGCTTGCTCAAAAGGCCACCGGGGAAAAATATTGATGACACAGGTAGTTCTCCACATGAAAGTAATCTCATGGATACTCCATACTTGTTATTCTTATTGGCACATCTGAGTAGAGTTATTTGTTTACAGTAATTATGATATTTCAACCATAACATCCTGTGAATAAAGGAGTGCATCATGGGAAGGGGGCGGGTGTCAGTGAAGTTTCAACCTCCAATGTATTAACCCCCACAGTCAAAACGAGCCTGATTTTATTGGTAATTTTTCTTAAGCAAAAGCATTTTATAGAAGATATTTAAACACAAACAGTCTTTAGAATCGTTTATCATCACTTATCTTAGAATTCTCCACAATGAATTAAGCTATACCCTAACCAATCCGTACCATCCCCACTCACCCCCTTGACCCTTCCAATGTTGAGGCTTAACTTTCCTCAAATACAAGGGTGCAAAGATCTTTGAAAACCATCTAAACCTGTTCATGTTGGTATTCATTGGATAGCTCTCAGTTGGGTAACCATATGTGCCAGGGTTTCAGTCATTTTTCAGGTTTTTTGCATAATTTCATATTTGTCAAATAAGCCACCAGCAGCATTAGTGTTAACATATATGTACAGACAACCACAGTACTCATGGATCATGTTGGCCGGGTGTGATGTAGCTGTCATTATTATCTTGCAATTACCTCCAGCAGCAGGAAATGATATCAACAGTATAACTAGCATAACTGTCTCTTCCTTCACACGTCAGGAGGACGTACATCTATATAGATTATTATATGTAAAAAAACAAAAAAAAAACACAAAAAACAGAATTGAAAAGTGTGTGTCGTGAAGTTGTTTTGGTCATCATCACAGTAATCATTATTATTGTTGTCCCTTCATTATCACTTATCATTATTGTTGTAGACATTTTATCATCATCATCATCATCTTCCTCATCAGTATTATCATTGATGATGTTGTCATCGCTATAATCATCATCATCATTATCATTGGTGTTGTCATCATCATTTTCACTACCATCATCATCATTGGTGTTGTAATCATCATTTTCACTACCATCATCATCATCATCATCATCATTGGTGTTGTCATCATCATTGTCACTACCATCATCATCATCATCAACATCATCATCATCATACTTACAATATATCTTGTAGCTCAGTTCTAACCTTCTTTTCTCTGTGTTTTGCAGGGCGGAGAGAGAATAATCTGGGAGACTCACAATGTCCACCTGACCAGGGTAAGTGGATCACTAGTATATAGATATATTCAGACTGAAACAATAACTTAAACATTATTCTCATCATCTCAACCATCTATGGAGGGTATTTCCTCTAAATTTGGATTGATTCCTGTTTTCATCTAAAATCAGATTACAGGGCTGGAAATTAATTTTTCTTATCCAGAGAGCCCAATTAACTGCATCTTCAAAATCTCCTTAATGATGCTGTGTATACTGTACATAGAAACCAGTACATCTTTGAGCTCCCTGCAGACATTTTAGGGAGCTGCAGGAGAATTCAAGGAAACTCTGGGCTCCCAGTCCTGGATTAGCTATGGGAATAAATTATGAAGATTTTGATTTAACAGCGCTGTTCCGCCAGGGACCGCTGGAGGAAGAGGAAGTAGCTTTAGGAATGTGTCACCACATGACAATGATGACACCTACAACACCCCCACACTGGAACTAATCTGACAATCACTCTGAATCAGAATATATCTAATATATATATGATATAAATTTTATATATCATATGATGACACCTCACTGGAACTAATCTGACAATCATTTTAAATCAGGGGTCCAAGGATATATATAATGTAATATGTAATATAATTTATACCGTATAATATTATAAGAAGTATCTGAAAGAGTGCCTGCTATAATCTGTCTGAGAGTTTTCTGAGAATAACAGTGATAGTTTGTTTTGGCCTGTCAGGCATTTTAAAGCTCATCAGCTGAAAACTCAATTTTTTTTTCGAATATATTCTTTGTTTCAAAAATATTTTCAAAAAGAATGGTAGGTCCAGAGGACACTCATCAAGTGGATCTCCAGGCCTGAAAGGGTTAATTGCGATCAAGAGCAAGGGATGGTCTGAGTGGCAATTCAAGGGTTAATGAGACTCGACCAAACTCATCAGCCAAGTGGTTATTTTGGGCAATCTAAATGGGAAAGGAATAAATCTTAATTATGCTGCTGGTGGCTAATTTGGCCAGTACAAAATGATGCAAAAATCTAAAAAATGACTGAAACCCTGGCACATGGGTACTCATCTGAGAGTATTCGGTGAGAGCTATCCAATAAATACCAATAGAATAAGGTTTAGAGGGTTTTCAAAAATCTTTACGTTCTTGTGCTTTGAACGAAAGTGTAGCCCCAGCATTGGAATGGTTATAAAAGTGTGTATGAAGCCACACATTGTGGTGTGAAAGTGGCCTCTTGAGTGATATCTCTCTAACAAAGGAAATATTTAGAAAATATTTGAAGGAGAATCGTTCATCGGAACTATATCTACAACTCTCCCTCAAGTTGTTTGCAAATTTATGCTTTATTCCAAAGTTATTTTCAAAATTATGAAAGGTCCAGACGAAACTTGACCAGGAGTCCTCCAGGCATGAAAGGGTTGAATGTGTATGAAGAAATATTTAGAAACTATTTGAAGGAGAATTGTTCATCAGAACTATATCTACAACTCTCGTTCAAGTTGTTTGCAAATTTATGCTTCATTCCAAAATTATTTCCAAAAGTATGAAAGGTCCAGACGACACTTCCCCAGGAGTCCTCCATGGCATGAAAGGGTTAAACGTATATGAAGCCACACATTGTGGTGTGAGCATGGCCTCTTCCCATGCAAACACAGAGCCGTATTTGGTCAGAGCTGCCACTATTTGATTAGATACACCCTACCCACACAGGCTGACAGATAAGATGTGTATGAAACCCTTTCAGATCTACTTGACCAGTGTCGTCTGGACCTGTCATACTTTTGAAAATAACTTTGGAATAAAGCATAAATTGGCAAAATATTTGACGGAGTGTTGTAGATATAATTCTGATGGACAATTCTCCTTCAAATATTTTCTATTTATTGCTTTTGCCCACACAGGCTGACAGATAAGACCAGTGTCGTCTGGACCTGTCATACTTTTGAAAATAACTTAGGAATTGATAATAAATTCACAAAATATTTGAAGGAGAGTTGTTGACTGGGTTTTGATCAACATTTTCTCTTCCAAACATATTCTGAAAATACCATTTGTGGGAGAGATATCACTAAAATTGTCAGGCGGTTTTGGGCGCTACAGACATGAGTGGGTTAACAATGTAAAGAGGCATAACCCTGATGACCAGGGTACAGGAGATATAACCTAAGTTATATGCAAACAGAATCAGGGTCTTAGCCAGGATTTAGAAACTGGGTTCCCAAAATTGGCAATTGTAAAATTTTGGGGCGTCTAAATTTTTAAGGGGGATCACAACATACTCAGATTTCAACCATAAACATGTATAAATTTATCAAAATAAGGCGTGATATCCTTATACAATTTCATTGGAAATATATGGAGATGAAAAAAATTCAATTATATGCTTTTGATTGACATTTTAAGAAATTGCTCTCAAAATATTTTCGGTGTCCTGGGGGGTGCTTTTTAAGAGTTTGGGTGTCCAAAAAGAAAAGTAAGGCATGGTCGATCCTTAAACATCTAGTCACCTTTATATATGATTTTGTATGTGCCAAATGCTGTGTAATATACATCTTACTAGACCGAATAAATCCTATCAGTGTTGAGGCTACTTTCATCCCAAGCACTAGCATGGAAAGATTTTTGAAAACCACCTAGATCCTGTCATGTTGGTATTCATTGGATAGCTCTTGCAGAGTACTCTCAGATGAGTAACCATGTGCCAGGGTTTCAGTCATTTTCCACGTGGTTTGCATCATTTTGTATTGGCCAAATAAGCCACCAGCAGCAAAAGGAGTAGCTTGTATTTTATGTAGAAATAGATAGAGAATTGACTAAATACTTCACGAGGAAACTTCTAACAATCACGTGAAGATTATCATTGTTACGATATGCATGTTGATTAATACTAGCGTTTTATTTGTCCTCTAGGTGTCAGGGTTTTCAATGTTATAATATGCATGTTGATTACATAAGTGTTTTATTTGTCCAACAGGTGTCAGGGTTTGGGTTTGGTATAGCTGTGAGTGGCGGTCGAGATAATCCACACTTCGCCAATGGAGATCCTTCCATAGCAATATCAGACGTACTCAAGGCGGGGCCAGCAGAGGGAAAACTACAGTAAGTTACAGCATTTATCACTTATATACAGTGGTAACATTTAATTTGGCAAAACAATATAGGAGTAGTAGTAATGGTAATAGTAGTAGATGTTGTAGTGATAGCAGTAGTAGTGGTAGTAGTAGTAGCAGTAGTAGTAGTAGTAGTAGTAGTAGAAGTAGTAGTAGTAGTAGTAGTAGTAGTAGTAGTAGTAGTAATAGTAGTAGTAGTAGTAGTAGTAGTAGTAGTAGTAGTAGTAGTAGTAGTAGTAGTAGTAGTAGTAGTAGCAGTAGTGGTAGTAGTAATGATAATAGTACTAGATGTTTCAGTAGTAGTGGTAGTAGTAGTAGTAATAGTAGTAGTAGTAGTAGTAGTAGTAGTAGTAGTAGTAGTAGTAGTAGCAGCAACAGCAATAGTGCCATCAGTGGTGAAAACAGATAATAATTGATATTGACAATGAGCTGCAACATTTGATAGAACTAATTTTCTAGTTACCAACATGAAAAGACCATTCTGTTTTCATATGTAACCTAGTTATATTACTATTTTGTGTTAAATAAGTGTGCCACATATGTTGATTGCACTTAAAAAATTAACAAATACTGACGTTTATTCTAATGCCACACTTTGTTTGTGTTTCAGAATAAATGACCGTGTACTCAGCGTCAACGGATACTCACTAGAGAATGTCGATCACGCGACGGCCATCACTCGACTCAAAGACAGCGGGAACACAGTCAATCTAGTAAGTCGTTGATCACCAAATGTATAGCCAAAATTGCGTGTTTGGTTTTCCCAACTTTGCAGATTTGAATTTTGATTATATGAACTTAATGATGAAATGTTTGTCACTTAATTCTCAAGATTCCATGTTTCACTTTTCTTGATTTAAATTTTGATTATAGCGTTTATATGTTTTTAAATGTAGTTTTTCTTGCTGTTTGTAGGTGATCCGTCGTAAGGTTGTGATTCCAGTCCACAGTGATACAGACTCCCAGCCACACAAGGTCACTCTGGCAAAGAAAAACAAAAAAGACGGTGAGTAGAACCAGAGAAATACATCCCCTTGATCCGCAACCCCATAGGCACAGCATGCTAGTACCTCGGTGATGTGCGCCTCGAGTTACGCGGTGTTGCCTGGGGAAGAATTGGTCACGTGATTTTTTCAGCAGGCAGCAGGCAGCCAATCCTGCGGTACACAGGTTATCTATGACTCATATAGTCAGAGGCAGCGAAATTTGATGATGCATGCACAGTGCCCACTCCCTGTCTACTACTCCCAGGTAGAACTGACAAAATCAGCAATTTATGTAATAGAAGTGTTGAAAATGAGAAGTCAGTAAAAACTCTACCGTAAAATCTCAGTAATTTGGGACACTTTCTAACAATTTATGGGTTGAGGGTGGGCCATTTTTTTTCCTGAAAATACAGACATAGCAAAGTAATATTGGCACATATTTTCCTTAATGATGGGTATCAATAGATCAAGGGTGGCTCAAATTTTCCTTAAATTATTTCTATTAGTGTGGTCCAAATTTCTGAGAATATACGGCAAACAGAAAGGATGCAAAGAAATTAACCAAACTTATAGGTTGTTCTCTGACAATGAATTTCTTTAAAGGAAACTAAAGATTCTTTTCATGTTTTTAAACCACATCCATCGCTGACTCTCATCTATTGTATTTCAGAATATGGCGTAGTTCTAGGTTGCCGATTGTATATAAAGGAGATTATCGGGAACAGTCTTGCCGCTCAAGAGGGAGGCCTAAAAGAGGGCGACACAATTGTCAAAGTAAGTTCATGTCAAAATGTCACCCTTGACTTCTTCAGTTTCATTTTGAATGCTGTACACCGGATCATTTTTGTACCGAGTGTGTCATTTTATTTTATTTACATTTTAATCAATTTTGTCCTTATTATCTTTTATTGACTTTACTTTTCTTTTTTTTCATTACCAATGCAATAAACATACATATTGTATGTATTTATTCAGATTTTGGATCATGGATGTCCCTATCTGTATATGATATTTGATAAGGTTTATTCTTTTGTTTGTTTATCTCTTATTCTAGATGAATATATATATTTACCTTTATTCTCTATAAACAATAGGATATATATAATTTATGTATTTATTCAGATGTTTGATCATTTATGTCTTATTTTGTATATAACAGTTGATAAGTTTTATGCTGAAATCAACCTTTATTTCTTTCTCTTGTATTCTAGATAAATAATACTCCAGCTGAAAGTCTATCACTCGCAGAAGCCAAAAAACAGATAGAGAAGTCGAAAGACAAGCTTCATCTTTACGTTAAAAAATCTCACCACGATTCATCGCACAGACGGCAAAACAGCTATCTCAGAGACGAAGGTAAGCGCAATATAGTTCACATATTTGCCACCAGGGGGTGATAATGTACAGAAGTGGAAGAACAAGCTTATCTTTATTAAAAAATTTAATTTATTTTTAAAAAGTTAAAAAATCTCACCACAATTCATCACACAGGTGATAGAAATTAACATCTGGACCTATGTTACTTTTGACTATACCTTAAAAATTTGGGATGATTTTACAAAATATTTGATTGACCCTTCAAATATTTTCCCAACTATGCTTTGCCTGAAAGATTTCACACAACATTTTAACCCTTCCAATGCTGTGGCTACTTTCTTCCAACACACAAGGATTGCTAAGATATTTGAAAATCTTCTAAAAAGTGTCATGTTGGTATTCATGGGATAGCTCTCACTGAGTACTCTCAGATGAGTACCCATTTGCCAGGGTTTCAGTCACTTTTCAGCTTTTTGCATCATTTTGTACAGGCCAAATTAGCCATCAGCAGCGTAAGGGTTAAGGCTGCTTTTGGCGGCTCTTTGAGCAAACTATTTATTTATTTCCAGATTTCTTAAATTAAAAAATTATTTATCTATTTCCAGATTTCTATCCCCCCAAGTCCCACACTCCAGACCACTATAAGGTGGACAATCTGAACCGACCGCCATCAGGTCGTCGCGACCCACTGACCGAGATCTACAGTCACCGAGATCGCCCCGACGATCCGTATCTGGATCAGCCTCCACGCTCGCCCTACGAAGAGGCCCCGCCCCGACCACCGCTGCCACATGACTTTACAGGTAAGTAAAGATTAGCGGCCATATTTGTTTCAGAGGCCCCACTAAGGCCCATACTGCTGCATGACTTTACGGGTGAGTCAAAATTTAATGTTTTCAAGGTTTTCTGCCAAGTTAAGTCAACGTTTCACAAATTTGTAACATGCCCTGAAACTCAGTTCCCGAGCATCACCTTAATCAGAAGGGATTTGTGCAAGAATGAAAATGGCGGCCATCTTTGTTTCAGACTATGCAGAACCATAGCGGTTCTAGCTTCATTTCTATTTGAAACCTCTGAACTTCACTTGCTAATGTAAACTCACACTTGGTAAGAAAAAAAAACACTTCACAAAGGTTCAATATTTACCTTAGACTTCTACCTGCCCGTTAGTGCCAAAAATGTTAATGCGAAAGACCACTCCTAGTTTGAAAAATCCCTCTGCAAAGTCAGCCAATAATCATGTATCATTCTTGGTTCCTCAGATGGCCACCAGAGGACTCCCACGCCAGGGCAAGAGTTGGCGCGACCCAACGATTACTACACGCCTCCGCCTCGCCGGGAGGAGAGGAGAGAGGAACCAGAGTCGTCACCACGGCGACCACCAAAACGACTCGAGGAGTAAGTTTATCTTTGTTTGATACTTTCATTCCCAGAGTTCTCAGATTGTTCCATGAATTTCGAATCAATCCAAAAAATGGAAACAATACCATAGGAATATTCTAGAAAAATTTGTTTCCGAGAAGCAGAAATTGATTTTCGACCCCTTTGCATCTCGAGTAGACAAAGGATCCGGCATCCATATCTGATAGAGCATGCAAATACTCATAATGTGGATGGCTCGATTCAATACTTCCTGCAAGTTTAGGATTGACGAATGATGCTTTTGTATTTGACCCTCTGGATGCTTTAGTTAAACTTATTGTTAAGTGTATTTGTAAACCCACCTCACCTTTATGACAGCACCTCATCCTCTAATAAGTAGCAGCGAATGGAGAAGTCTGGCATCTTTCGAATGGGCCTCTTAACTGAATAGTTTGGCTCTATTGTTCATAATTGATTATTTTTGTGACAACCAAACAGAAACGAAACGTTAAACAACTTCACAATGAAAATGCTATTTTTAGTTTTTCTACAGGAATATGTATTAGTTATTAATAAGCTTTACATTATATTATATAAGCATGTACATTTTAACCCATTCATGTTTAAAAGTTCATTTAGAAATTGTTGTCTGGATCTTTTACACTTTTGATAATAACTTTGGAATTAAGCAGAATTTCCCAAAATATTTGAAGGAGAGTTGTTGATCATACTATGCATTACATTTCCCTCTCTAACATTTTCCAAATATTATTTTTACTTGCAAGATTTCATCCAAATTGTCAGGCTGGTTTTATCTGCTGCAGGCATGAATGGGTTAATTAGAAAATAGAAACTGCACTTAGAAGAGTTTGATTGGATGACCAACGTGTCTGTCATTTGTGATTTGTGAATAGTGCAGAGAGCACATACAAATAACGACAAAAAGCTTCAAATCTACCAACGTATCTGATAAAACTTGATATTTTACAACAAGGTCTTAGTCAGGATTTAGAAACTGGGTGGCCAAAATTGGCATTTGTGAAATTTTGGGCCATTCTATTTTTCAAGGGAGACAACAATATTCTCTGATTACAACCATAAACATGTATTTAATAATTGAAATAATGCATAATATCCTTGTATACAATGTCATTGGAATTTTATTGGGGTGGAAAGACTTCATATATATGCTTGAAATTCGCATATTTAAGGCTTTTCTACTTTTACCTAGTGCCTTTTTATTTCATGTTTAAGAAGTAGTTTCTAACTGGCAATATAGATGGCGCCATGGACGGTGAACGGGGTTCATATTGTAATTAAGTTTATGTACTCATTAGCTTATTAGAAACAGGAGACTCCCTTTTTTCTTCACAACCCCCCTACCTCCCCCCCCCCCTCCCATTTTCATTATGTCCTCAAATATTCAAAAAGTCCTCATCTAGAAATAGAAATCTGCTTCTATCTTATAATGCAGTATAGAATTACTACAAAATATCAACAAAGTCATTGTTATCCTAGATACCCTACCTAGCAGGACCAACCTTTTATCTATTAACATTGGGTGTTTGTTTTCCAAATAGAAAACATCTAATAGGCTTGATTTCTACCTTTGACCCTTCTAGTCTAGAGATCTTCTTGACAAGTGTCGTCTGGACCTATGATATTTTTAAAGATTACTTTGTATATTCACAAAATAGTTGAAGGAGAATTGTGAATCGAGTTCTGAATAACATTTCTCCAAAATATGCTTTTGTCAGAACGATATCACCAAATAGTCAAGCAGTTTTGGCTCTTTTGAGCATTAATTTGTTAACTCTCTTTCCCCTCTCCTCACAACCATTTCCTCCATTTGTCACTCTTCAGTCAACTTCTCTTCCGCCAAATACACCCTCTTTCCATTACCCTGCTACCCCCCCATCCCCAACCCCAACCCTAACCCCAACCTCAAACCCCCACCACACTCCCTCTAACATGTGACTAACGTGAAACCATTTTGCTTAAGGTCCTGGTATAATACTCTGCCACACCATTGGTCCAGGTAGGTCATGTGACCAGGCTTACTTCCTTATATGGTGTTTGTGGCTACTACTGCGACTGTCAGCTTGGCATCTTTATGTGTTGCTTGGGCAATTGTTATCTTTACTTGTCGCTATGGCAAAACACTTGCTCACTTTCTGCCCTGGCGATTATTTTTTGTTGCTATAGAAATGTTTATTTATGTATATAATGCTGCAAAAATGTGGAATTACCATTTTATTATTATGATGATTGAATGAAACAAGGATAAGAAGAATGTATGAGATTGTCATTAGTTTTACCAATCAACAAAACAATTTAACCCATTAATACAAAAGATTTCCTCAAGACACTCTTGTCGTCTGGATCGAAGATACTTTTGACCATAACTTTTGAATTGAGAATGATTTTACAAAACATTCGAAGAGGAGTTGTAAGTAATGTTCAAAATAATCTTTCTCCTTCAAATATTTTGCAAACTATATTTTAACCTGAAAGATTTCATCAAAATTGCCAGGCTGCTTTTGGCAGCTGTGAGCATTAATGGGATAAATCTGTGATTTAATGAAATCTGTGGTTTTGGGAAGAATTGAATCCTGGATATTTTGAGACTTAATTTTATGGCATTCATATTTACCTTTGCATTTATTGCAATATTTTTCTCTGCACCTGCTGGCGCTGAGCATGTTTCTGCTTTCAAATCGCAATTGCAATATCGTTCTTTTTAAATTTCTTTGCATTGGTAATTATATGCATTGACTCCTATTGTTGATTTATTTTATTATTATTATTGTTGTTATCATTATTATCATTATTATCATTATTATCATTATTATCATTATTATTATCATTATTATTATTATTATTATTATTATTATTATTATTATCATTATTATCAACATAATTATCATTATGAGCAAGTATTTAATGAATTAATTCAGTAAATATTTGTATAAAAGAAAAACCATATCTTATGTTCAATTACACACATTGCTATCACTTATCCTCTTTTTAATGCTCATTTAACGCCTTAAAATAATAAAATGAATCTATTATTTTCTTTCAGGGCCGATGCGCGCTACATCTCATTCCGTAAGGAGGGTGGCGTAGGGATACGGCTGGCGGGTGGTAACGCGGTTGGTATCTTCGTGGCGGCGGTGCAGCCCGGGAGCCCGGCTGAGCGGCAGGGTCTCCAGCAGGGCGACCTCCTGCTGCGCGTGAACGCGACGGACATGCGCACCAAGACGCGCGAGGAGGCCGTGCTCATGCTGCTTGCGATAGAGGACCAGGTCGACCTCATGGTCGTCAACAGGAAAGAGGGTGAGGCTCCATTGTATATTCATTTATATATTTGTTTGTTTGTTTATTTATTTATTTTTTTGTAAACAAACAAATACATATTTGAATCATTTTAAAAGATAAATAAGTAAATGAGTAAATGAATGAATAAATAAGTAAATGAATAAATAAATGAAATGAAAAAAATGAATAAATGAATAATAAGTAAGTAAATGAATAGATGAATGAATATATAAAAAATGAACAAATAAATAAATGTATGCATAAATAAAACAAAAAATGAAATATTCAAATAAACAAATAAAGAAATGAATAAATAATGAATAAACAAAACAAACAAGTAGTTGAATAAATACATTAATAAATAAACCAAAAATTATTTATTTATCTAATAACTTATTTATTATTTTTATCTATTATATTTTTGTGTACACGCTTACACCCCAACTGAAAATTTTAATTTCTAGGCTTTTTTTTCTATTTAGAAATATAGAAAATAATATCACTTCCTATTTCAGAATACGACCAGTTCTTGGACAGCGGAGAACTCGGCGGCGATTCGTTCTTCATCCGCACGCACTTTAACTACGAGGTGACGGAACACGGGGAGATGAGTTTCAGGTCAGGTGACATCTTCCACGTGCGTGATACCCTGCATGGGGGCGTGGTCGGGTCCTGGGTGGCGGCACGCATCGGCCGCAGCAACGCCGAGACACAGAAGGGCATCATACCCAATCAGAATAGGTGAGTCTGTGAGCCCATTCTAATTGATAAGGTTGTCTGGACCTGCATATTTCTATAAATAACTTTGGAATTGAGCATGAATTTGAAAAATATTTGAAGGAGAGTTGAAGATGGGGTTCAGATGAACAACTCTCCTTCAAATATTTTTCACATAGGGCTGTGCAGATGGGCGTGGTCAGAAAAAGTTCAAACCAAATCTCTAATCTGGCATTTCTAATAGTTTTATGAGGATGCAATTTTTGAAAGAGAGTTGTTGATTTTAATCCAATAAACATCTTTTCATCAAATATTGAGATGAAAAAAAAATGAAAATAAAAATAGAATTATCTCGTCTGGACCTATGATACTTTCACGCATAACTTTTGATTTAAGCATAAACTCAAAAAATATTTAAAGGAGAGTTGTTGATTTTTGTCCAATAAATATCTTTTCATCAAATATTAGGATGCCACCCTTTACAAAAAAAGATTTGAATGATAAAATGAAAAAATATTAATTTCTCGTCTATTGCACACAGGGCTGAGCAGTTGGCGGTGGCGCAGCAGAGTAACGAGAAAGAGAATACGCCCACGAAGCCCAGCAGGGGGAGCTTCTTCAAGAAGCGCAGCACGAGACGAGCAAAGTCTCTCGGCAAGGACCACTGGGACGATGTCATCTTCTGTAAGTACACTCCAAGACAACCAACGGAAAATTAATTACACATTCATTTAAGCATTTCAATTGAGAAAATGTTGAAAAGAGATTTTCTTTGTGTATTTATTGGAATTTTTTCCACATTCATAAGTGTTTCTATTGCGAAAAATGTCGCTAAGAGATTTTTTTGTGTATTTATTGGGAATCTTTAAAAGTTAGTTCGCTTCCAGCCAATAATTGAAAAATTCAACATTAATAGAAGTTTCTATTGAGAAAATGTTGAAAAGAGATTTTTTTTTGTATTTATGGGCATTTTTTGAAAATAAGTACATGCACAGCCAACAAAGGGAAAATTCTGCATCAATAGACATTTTTATTGGGAGATTGCTGAAAAGAGATTTTTTTGTGGATCTATTTGCGAATTTAAAAAGGTGTATTATTGTGGAAAATCTCATTTTGTGAAGGATTTCTTTTTGAATGGAGGAAAAATAGATTTTTTTTTCAAAAATACAAAAATCTTTACTGTAAGTGTCCTCAAAAGTAAGAAAGAATATTATATACTATAAGCCCCCATAGCCCCTTTTATTTATTTTTAAAAAAGAATTTGGAGAATGTCCTATTTATTTAGTCACGTGAAAAGGGCCTCATTTTTCTTTACACACCTTGACAAAAATGAAAGATTATCTTACGATTTTTATCTTTTAGGATGTGGCAATTGTAATAAATCTAATCCAACTATCAGTATCATTTGGAAGATTTCATTTTTTTTTCATTTCAAACATTCATTTTGTTCTCTTTCTCTCTAAATTCTTCATGAATTTGACTCAAAAAAGACATTTCTGAGTGATAAAAAGCTTTTGTATGAACATATTCTTCTTCAGCTATGTCTACTACAAAAATATGAATTAAACTCAAAAAAATGCCTGCAAAATATTTGCATTCTAAGCTAATCAAAACCTTCACTGTAAAAACCCCCAGCTTATATCTCTGAACCTGAAGTATAACTTCTTGAATTAGAGTTTAAGCTATTATCATCCCCAACTTTTTATTAACCCATTCACACTCAGCGTTCTACTCAAAAGTATCGTCTGCTACTCTCATACTTTTAAAAATAACTTTAGAAATAAGCAAAAGTTTACAAAATATTTGAAGGAGAGTTGTTGTTTAACTTCTGATCAACATTTCTCCTTCCAAAGTATTCCAGAAAATGCCTTTGTAAGTGAAATTTTCAAAAATCGTCAGTCCTGTTTTGGGGGCTCTGAGTGTAAATGGGTTGAATTGGTAACTGATAAATCATCACTAGTTAAAGTCGCATCAGTAGAGTTAATTAGCAATCTTCATTTTAATTTGAATCATTCTAGGAGAAGCTTGCTAGATGATTTAGTTTCTGATACACTCTGTTTGATTGTTTGTTGTCTGGCCTTGTGATACATTTGAAAAATATTTAGTCACTTCCTGCCACTGATATATCTCGACCAATCAAAATGGTGCTTAAATTTGTGCCCTGCCCTGTAATGTCAGCCTCCATTCCCAGACTCAGGCCAGTTGTTTACTCACTTTCATAAACCATATCTGAGGAGGACAGACTTGCGGGTGGTCTTATTTGAAAGGTGACACGTATAGGCACATTTTGAACCTAAATCATCATGATGGTGCATTTGCAAGAAATTTTGAGGTTTTGATGGTCATTTCTCTTTCAAATATTTCCGTAAAGTTATTTTCTAAAATATCCTAGATGGAACTTCAAGGGTTACTCTAAGGTCATTCAAAATTTGATAAATAACTCTCTTTAATGTGTCTTACTACTTCATACTCTATTACTAAGTTATTTATAGGAGTACCACCAATTTTGATGACAACTTCAATAGGCAACTCCAATCCTTAATTGATTAAAGGACAATTCCACCATGGATAAAACAGAGGCCCAAATAGTTTCTTATGGTATTCTCTACTCAAACCCAAGTTCCCACCAGTGCCAACCTTCATACAAGAAGTATATTGCTGTTTAAACACCTACTAAGTGACACAAACTGGAGGTACTGGGAGCGGCCATTTTAGCCTGTTGATATCACTGGACGATACAGTGTCGATCAGACAGAGTGTAACAGACTGCATATTTGCTTGCTGCGAGATTAGGAATGCGAGTGTTATAATTGGTAAAATCCAGAGCACCGTTGTTTTTTTCTTAGAGTTTTCCATGGTTGTTGTTATTGTCCATTTTCAGGGGTGATAAACAGAGGCAAATCACCCGCCTCTAAGCCCGGTAGGCCCTGTCACACAATCTGTATGCCCCATAGAAATGACGGAATGTTAGAAAAGACGGAATGTTAGAAATGATGGAATGTTAGAATTGACGGAATGTTATAGTAATTAATTTACTACTACCTAGAGCTCTTCCAGAAAAAAACACGAAACAAATACTATTTTTACCATATACCAACCCATGATTATTTTGATGGATTATTACTTTATCCATATATTTTATATATATGTATATATATATATATATACATATATATATATATATATATATATATATATATATATATATATATATATATATATATATATATATATATATATATATATATATATATATATATATATATATATATATGGATAAATATATAAATTGCATATGTCATTTATATTTTCTGGAACAGCCCTTAAGGAATGATACAGATTAACATTTATTTTGTATTATTGACAGAATGTTTAGAAAATAGTACTTATTTGTTTTGTTCATTTCATATGATAGGATTTTAGGACTTATATTTTGCGGATGATTTTCTAGATGAAACAGTTAGCATCTTAGTTTGCTGTTCTAAAGACTTGTACTTAAACATTTGGCTTCACTGGTCGGTTTTAAACCCCAAGATCGGTTTCATTTTAACCTTTAATCCACATTGAGGTGTTTAAATTAAAAGTGCATGAGTGACTTATAGAGAGATAGCATTAACCATAGTTAGACATATTGTTATACAGAAACAACCAAAGCCTTACATTTGGTCCAAGAAAATTGGTCACATCAGGGGATCACGAAACTCGTGCAGGGGATCTTGAAACTTGCAGGGGATCTTGAAACTTGCTGGGGATCTTGAAACTCATGCAGGGGATCATGAAACATGCAGGGGATCTAGAAACTCATGCAGGGGATCTTGAAACTCATGCAAGGATCTTGAAACTCACAAACATGCCCACTCAGACAGACTGCATCCTTAGTATTACACTGCAATGTATTGTGGGAAGACATACTGCATGGTTAATTCCTATCCCATACCACTTCTTAATCCCATACAAAATTGCCAAATAGTCAGGCATGAATGTGTGGAGTATTTTCTAAATCGAACTTTAATCTCTCCATGAGAATTGGGTATATTTTGCCACCAACGGAATGGGAGGGTTGAAGAATGTGTGGTCGTCTCCCTCACCAATTCCGCCCACGCCACCTACACCACCTCTGCCACCACCTGCTTCCACCGCTTCCCTGGCCCTCACTTCAGCATGGACCTGTATTTACAATGAAGACCCCAAGACTATCCAAAAATACTGTATGCTGTGTTAGTATTAGGGCAGTTAAGTCAATGCATACTTTGCGCACCCTTTTTAAACGGCGCACCATTATTTGGACACTGCGATCCCTAAGCTAGTATTATACAACACACTGTAGTGATAGCTTGTTATTAAACACCTGAAAGCAAAGAATGAACTTGCACACCAAAGGCACATCTGAAGCCTGATTGGTCAAAAGGTGCATAATGAACATGGTGCTGAATTTCTACTCCCATAATGCAACTGATGTATTGTTCTTGTTCACCACGACACCGACCTCTATCTCTTTAGATGAAGAATAATTAAACAATGCTGCCTGCTGAACATGTTACTTAATATGCACAATAACAACACAATATACAGTATTTACTATGAAGCCCCCGAAATCCATTCCTGCAGGTGGCGCCACCTACAATGTATTTATTGGCAGACATCGGCACCAACTGGGACTCTATATAACATGGAATCTTCAAGAAAGCTTTTAACCACTTGTTCAGTTTTTCAGCAGATGCGTTAATCTTTTCTTTTTTTCCACTCTGTGATTTTGCTGCTTTCCTCCAAGCTTTACTGCCTTCTGTGTTTAACCTTTTCATGCCTGGAGATCTATTTGACCTGTATCGTCTGGACCTATCATACTTTTGAGAATAATTTTCAAATGAAGGAGAAACTCACAAATTACTTGATGGAGAATTGTAGATAGAGTTCTGAAGGACATATCTCCTTCAAATATTTTCTAAATATTGCTTTTGTGAGAGAGATATCACCAAAATTGTCTGGCGGTTTTGGTTGCCTAATTTTTCTGTGAGAATTGTTGTCTGGATCTTTGTTACTTTTGATGATAAATTGGGTTTTAAATTGAATTTATGAAATATTTGTAGCAACGTTGTAATTTGGGTTATTGTTAACATTAACTTCTTCAAATATTTTCAAAAATTTGCTTTGGGTAAAAGGTATGACCAAACATTTAGATCTCCTCTGCTTTGTTATCGTATTTGTTTTAACATATCTTTTTCTGTAACTAACTGTCCATTATGTCTTCTTTGCTTTGGCTGTCACTGGTGAAAAAAAATCCAATTCCTGCGAAACATTCACATGTAATACATTTGTGTTTTAAATCTCAGATAATACCAATCATTATTTTTATGAATAAATTTGATATAACAGAAACTAGTCATACAAACAGACTGGTACTAGATGTTAATCTTCTGAAACCTGCAAAACATTTACATGAAATATACTTGTGTTGTAGGGAAGATATTAAGAGAAGCAAGTTATACTATTTCTATATCAATTATGTATTCTAAGGTATTCCTCTACTTTGTGACTGCTCAGGGTTAACTTGTTAATTATTAATTTTATTATGGGTTGTGGAAAAAAATAAGTGAACTTTCTTTGCCATTGAATATATTGTTTTTTTTTATGAAAATAGGGAAAAACATAATTTGGTTTGTGGAGATAAAGTAGTAAACTTATTGTGCCACTGAAACAATATTATTTATTTTTTTTGAAAACGGGGAAAAGAATTTGTTGTCTACTTCAGTACCATTAGATATTTTTATTCCTAGACCTATGTACACATGTTTCAAATGTAGTGATTACCATTTAAGAATATGGTAATGCGTCGTTTAATGTGCTTTTCATGTTAGAAATCAACTGTGCTCTGTCTCACTTTCTTACTGTTTAGTTCTCTGCTGCACTTTTCCTTAGGACTTTCTAGCTCTTTGTCTCACTTCACACCAAGTACCTGTGTTACAGTACCATTGGTGGTCGCACCCTTTTTGCTGGTTCTCTGTCTCATAAATGACTTTATTTTCTTTGTCTCTTACCAGTTGGCTTTGACGGTGAGTTCGCCAGAAAAATGTTGAAAGGTTAATTTCTTTTTAATGTGGGAATATTGCATCCATAGCAACTATATTCAAGTTAGGCATGATCTCCATGGTAACCAACCAAACATTCCCAGCATGGTAGTCATGGCAACATCATCTGTTGTGTGCATGTTCGCTGTCGTTATTTCTTTTCTTGTTTTTCTTTTACTTCTTGTACATATACTGTTTCTATGGTGATTGTTGTTATGGCGTTGTTATGGTGATGGCTAAGTCATTATATAGGACACCATGACCTAGTTTTAATTATCCTTTAGACTAAACTGGTTAGGTTTGAAATTAAGCTAGACAAATAAAAATATAATTAAAATAGAATTCCTGCATGGGTAAAAATAAATAAGTTGCTCATTATTGGTTTAGAATGTAAAGAAAGAGTTATTACTAGTTGATAATGTATGTATTATTATTTAGTACTGGGGTGTTGGTTAGTAATTTTTACATGATAAATGAATTTTTAAAAGTTTAAAAGCAATTTTGAAATCCTTTATTGAATATCATATTATTCTATAACTAGAATATCAAATTCATTGACAACATTGTGATTCTGCATATTTTATTGACATGCGTACTAGGATATGAAACAAGTACATGTAATTATAATTTTCTATCAAACTTATTGAACTATGACATTAAATCATGAATTATTTATTTTCTAACATTCTGATTTGTAAAAACACAGATATAAGCCGTAAAGTAGTATATTTTTGAATACACAAACATTTTTATAAGAAAAAGGTTTTTAGGTAGTATTTATGGAATACATATTTTTTTAAGATTTCTATTTCTAAAAAGACTAATTTAAATCTTAAAATGTTTTATTTTTTAAATATTTTTGATTACTTGACGTACACATAAGTATTTTCTATAAGAAAGGAAAACTTGAAATGAGTAGTTATAGAAGATATAGATTGTTTTCATTATTTTATGTTGTATATTTGTGGAGTTTGCACAATGTGTCACACGTTCAATCCCCTTATTACTGATCATCCTTATACCAGATTTCTCTTCATGAAGACTCATGGTATATAGAAACTTTGAGTAATATATCAAACAGTAAGGAAAATTTGAAATATTTGTGGAATATTAAATATTTGTGAAATTTGGGATTTTTTTTTTGTGTGGAAAATTTGAAACATCTTGAAAAAAATTCTTGAAAAGCCATTTTTTTACATCAAAAATCTTGAAATAATTTTAAGTTTGAAAAATTTTCTGATTTAGTCGGTTCACTTGGATGGTTGGCTGACGGGGGTTGAAGCAGATTTTCTGTTTTCCCGTGATGTAGTTCTCTCTCACTGTCGTATATCTCCAGTCACATGACCTAGTCACATGTCATTGGTGTTGACGTTGTTGTTGCCGTTAACGATAGCATTGTACCTCTGACCTCAAACAATCAAAGGATGTCACAAATATCTCCTTACTGTATAGAATATCCTTGATAAAATTATAGGACTAAGTTTCGATTTTTGATTGAGATTTATCCATTGCTCAGGGTAATTTATTATTTAAGTATTTTGCAGTTCCGTCCTTAAAGTTTTTATACCTGAATAAAATTTATTTAGATATGAAAAAGTTTTTATACCAGCTTATTTAGTGAAAAGGATAGTTGAAATAGAAAATTTATGATTTCGAACAAATTTATTGTGACACATGAAGAAAGAGATTTTGAAATAAACTAAAAGAAGTTCACTTGGTTTTTCCCACTTATTCAAATTGAACATCATTATTCTTGCTCTTAGGGGATAAAGTATACTTCTAGATGTATTTTTGTATATGTACATGAAAGTCGGGAGCTGGCATATTTTTGACACTGTGTTTGAGGTCAGCCTAGATATATGTCCATATTTGGCATGCAGTGCACAATCACTGGTTCTCTTTCTCAATTCTTCATATAGACTTATGTAGCGATTTCCTTCCATTTTCAGCCACTCAGACATCCAAGTACCCAGCCTACGAGAGAGTGGTGCACCGAAATCGTAAGTTTTACGAATACTCTTATTTCCTTTCAATAAGAATCCATTTAAAGTACTGATCCTAACTTGGTTTTCAGAAGTAGGAAAGAAAATTTAAACCATGTTGTTTATATCTATCACTTCCTTCAAATAGATAAATATGTAGTAGGAGTGTGATCGTTATCCAAGGTTTGGAATCGGAATCGGTAAAAATAAACTCCGATTCTTTCCGATTCCGATTCCGATTCCTACTGACGTATATAGAGGGAAGAATCATAGCATTTAGGTTTAAAACTGTATCAGATGCTTCACTGTTTTAACATTCCTATGCTAATAATTTCATTTTAAGGTAGTAGATTAGATTACCTGGCGCACTGAGCTACTGACTGGCATTGTCTAGTTACTTTGTCATCTTCTTGCATTGCAATAACATGGCAAAGTAAGCGTCAATTAGTATCAACATTTTATCGATTCCGGAATCGGAATGATCGCTATGAGATTTTATAGCGATCTTTTTCATGGGATCGTCGATACCATCCGATTCCTTGGTATCGATTACACTCCTAATATGTAGTAATAAATATATAGTTTGAGTGCTTGAATGTGTGGATTTAACCCTTATACTGCTGGTGGCTAAGTTGACAAATACAAAGTAATGCAAAAATCCTGAAAAATCACTGAAACCCTAGCAAATGGAGTACTCAGCGAGGGCTATCCAATGAGTACCAACATGACAGTGTTTAGATGGATTTCAAAAGTCTTTGCATTCTTGTGCATTGGCCGAAAGTTGTCTTAGCATTGGAAGGGTTAAAGTAGCTCCAATCCTGTCCAGCAGCTCTGTAAAGCAAAATTTTTAGCACTCTAAATTAAAGCCATATCCAGTAACCCATAATATGAAATTGCCTTTTCTCTCCAGCTGGCTTTGTTCGTCCGGTGGTGATATTCGGAGCTCTGGCGGATGTAGCGAGAGACAAGCTTCTGCGAGATTTCCCCGACAGATTTGAGTCGCCACGTAAGTATCAACATAACCCGACCAACTTGTGCCGAGAAAATAGATCAATAGATTAATCAATATATAATACAGGGGTTTTCACACCAGCAATTAGGGGGTGTGGATCATCTTCAAAGCCGGAACGGTAGAGTAGGATCTAAGAAGGGCATGCATTACTATATGACTGGTATTTTTGACAGGCATTTAATTTCCGCTAATTTTGTGCTCCCCATGATAGCGCCAAAATAACATGCTTCAAATAAATATCATGCTTTGTATTTGGTTTGGTTTGAGTTCTTGAATGTGCATATTAAAGTAGCACAAATCTCAAAATACTAAATTAGAAAATAAAAGGTTTTCCAAAATCAGAAAATAGGGTTTAATGAAGATATTTATATGTATATATACATATATATATATATATATATATATATATATATATATATATATATATATATATATATGTATATGTATATATACATATATATATATATATATATATATATGTATGCATGTACATGTTTACATATCATATGTGTGTGGATTGTGGAATTTATTTTGATCTTAATTGATTTTTTCTCACAGAGGCTGATGGGAAGCGAGAGGAAGAATCGAAAGGCAAATCGGGAATCATCAAACTCGGCGCGATTCGTGAAATCATCGATAAAGATAAACACTGCATCCTCGATGTCACGCCTAGCGCTGTTGATCGCCTGAACTACGCCCAGTATTACCCTCTCGTGATATTCCTACGCGCTGACAGTAAACAGGCCGTCAAAGAGTTACGTGCGCGCTGGGCAAAGGAGTCTACGAAAAATCCTCGGAAACTGTTTGACCAAGCAGTGAAACTGGAGAAAATGTACACCCAACTCTTTACAGGTAAAGAACAAATCATTTAAGATATAAATATATATATATATATATATATATATATATATATATATATATATATATATATATATATATATATATATATATATATATATATATATATATATATATATATATATATATATATTTATATATCTTGTGAAATATATTGTGAATTTCAAGTTAATTCCAATGTTTTTTATGAAAATACCAAAATTCAGGAGGTTAATATTCAAGGGGATCTCTTGGCATGAATGGTTAATATTGCATCTCCAGAACTTATGCCACAATAGGACACTATCAGTATTTCTTCTCACTATTTCTACCTTGGTTAATTATCATTTTCGTTAAAAGTATAAAAACTTCATGTGGTATCATACTTTAACTCTTCCAATGCTGAGGTTATTATTCCAAGGACCATTCAAAGATTATTGAAAACTATCCAAACCCTTTCATGTTGGTATTCATTGGATACCTCTCGCTGAGTACTATCAGATGAGTAACCATGTGCCAAGGTTACAGTCATTTTTCAGTTTGTTTGTTTTTTGCGTCATTTTGTTTTTGCCAGATTAGCCAAAGCTCTCACTAAGTACTCTCAGATATGTACCTATGTACCAGGGTTTCATTCATTTTTCAATTTTTTTGCCTCATTTTGTATTAGCAAAAGTTCATGTGGCATGATATTTCAAGGGTTTTCTTTATTCTGTCTCCACAGCGAACATCGCTCTTACCAATGGGGAGATATGGTACAGAAAGGTCAAGGACACCATCGAGAAGCAGCAGACGGTGCCCGTCTGGATATCAGAGGTCAAGGTCAGTAAACATTACCCACAATGCATCAGCATATTCACATATACTGCAGAGGGTGTACACAATGGTCTGACATAAGGATATTCTCTACTCTACTCTACCATTTTGATTCAGCGCATATAAATTAAACCTTCCAATGCTAAGGCTACTGTCATCCAAAGCACATGGACGCAAAGATTTTTGAAAACCATCTGAACCCTGTCATGTTGGTATTCATTGGATAGCTCTCGCTGGGCACTCTCAAATGAGTACCCATTTGCCAGGGTTTCAGTCATTTTTCAGCTTTTTTGCATCATTTTGTAATGGCCAAATTAGCCACCAGCAGGATAAGGGTTAATGCAGTCAGCCTGCAGCTGCCTTTGGTGTGTAGTTTGATTTTTGCATACAGGTGTTGAGTGACAAGCTATCATGTCAGCATCTTGTATGATAATAGCATAGGGATTGGATGGAGTCAAAGGTGCGCAAAGTATGTATTAATCAAACTGCTGCAATATTGATACGGTATACAGTATTTAAAAAGATTTTTTGCTAGGTATCAACTGAAGTCTCATCTTTTCTATCTTACAGCCGGAAGTGAATATCAACGATGATTTCCTGTTTCCGATGACAAATCGTCTAAGTTACGCGTCCTCCCCGGAAAGCGAGCTCGATCTGAGTCGCCCGATTCTTGACGACGAAGCCCCACTGCCGCCGCAGAAAAAGATCATTCGGGCGTCGTCGGACCCGAGCCTGGCGCCCCCGCCTGAGCAGCAGAGCAGCCCGGGCATACCGCCATACCCGGCACCCCCGAGCTACCACAGGGACTTCAGGAGTCAGGAGATTCGCCCGCCACCAGTCGAGGGAAAGTCGCGCTTCTATGAGAATGAACGACGTGATCAGCATCCCACCAGAGGTAAGGCTCTCATTGTAGCGCAATAGAGAAATTTAAAGAAAATATATATAAAAGATTTTTAGTCAATTTCTTCCAAGTCACTGGCAACTTTCTCACATGTTCGGGCCAGGATTAGGACCCAGGCAGTGATGAAAGACAGGGAGCAGTCAGTGGCAATGCCTAAGACCACTTGGCTCTCATCATTTCGGAATGAATAATTGAAAAACATCATGATATTATATTAAAAGTAAAAAACGAAAAACAACACCAATAATTTTGAGAATTCAATTTTTCGTGAATAGCCAGTTGTAAGTACTGAAGGAAGCCGGAGAACCCGGCGAAAACCACCACCTAACCCCGAGTCACTGGCATCTGGAAAGATATCACCCAAGAGTTTCTGACTACTATAGTAATGGATTTCTTTAAAAAGAAAAAAAAACGGGAATTGGCAGAAATAATCTTGAATCTCCTTTTTGTGATTGTAAGGGGTCTTTGACAACCTGTTCCTGTCCTTGTAAATTTAATTTTCATGATTGTAAGGGGCCTTTGACATTCTGACCTTATCCTTGTTGTAAATCTACTTTTCGTGATCATAAGGGGCTTTTGACAACCTATTCTTATCACTGTTTTAGGAAGCCAAGATGGTTACCCAGGGCGACCAGAGGACCGTTACTACCCGTCCTATTACGCGGACTCTCTCCCGCGCGAGAAACCACCGGCGCGGCGCTCCACCATGGATACGTACGCCACGATGCCAACAGAGCGCGCCCTACGAAACCGCTCTGAGGACACCCCCTCCTATAGCGACCACAACCCCAGCACGTACCCGCCCGAGCGACGCTCTGCCATGGAGCGTCTTCGCCCTGGATACCCTCCCGCCCCACCTCGCCCCGATACCACAATCTTCGCCTACCGCGCTGAGCAGCCGCCCGAGTGGGAGAAGAAAGCGGTCGATCAGCAACAACAAAAGGTAACGCCTATATATGGTGCTAACATTTGCACATGATTATAATATTGATCTTCTTTGATTGAATGAGTGGTTTGTAAATTTTGACCATGTGGTTTCTGATGAAATTCAATCCCTGAATTAGCCATAAAACAAACAACTAAAAGATAAAAGAAAGGAATCGTGTCTTCCACTCCAAATTACAAGCTAGAGGGATTTTCACCTTATTCTAGGCATACAAGTTTGAAAAAAGTATCTGACTGCTAATTTTCTCTTTGTTTTAGGCGTACAATGGTACAATGATTCGTACAGTTATTCGTACAGCAGGAAGTATCTGACCTAGTATCTGACCGCTGATTTTCTCTTTGTTTTAGGCATACAACGATTCGTACAGTTATTCGTACAGCAGGAAGTATCTGACCTAGTATCTGACCGCTGATTTTCTCTTTGTTTTAGGCATACAACGATTCGTACAGTTATTCGTACAGCAGGAAGTATCTGACCTAGTATCTGACCGCTGATTTTCTCTTTGTTTTAGGCGTACAACGATTCGTACAGTTATTCGTACAGCAGGAAGTATCTGACCTAGTATCTGACCGCTGATTTTCTCTTTGTTTTAGGCATACAACGATTCGTACAGTTATTCGTACAGCAGGAAGTATCTGACCTAGTATCTGACCACTGATTTTCTCTTTGTTTTAGGCGTATAACGATTCGTACAGTTCTTCGTACAGCAGCGACTCGTACACGAAATACACGTCCAACCCCGCCAACAAGCACGACGACTCCAAGCTGCGGGAGAAGTTTGGGACGACGCAACTTACGACGCCGGGGGGTAGCGGCAAGGCCCCGCCCCCTCCGCCTCCGGAGAAGAAAATAGATCCGTATCAGTTCACGCGCAGCACGGCAAATCCATACAAGAGCGGAACAATCGATAAGACGAAGTTGACAGATCTCAGTACTAAGTATACTAGGTAGGTCATCTTAATAATAATAATAATAATAATAATTATAATTAAATTATGATAATAATAATGATAATATTAATAATAATAATAATAATATTAATGATAATAATGATAATGATAATAATAAAGATTATAATGATAATGATAATGATAAAAATGATAATAATAATAATAGTAGTAATAATATTGATAATAATAATGATAGTAATGATGACAATAATAATAATAATAAAAATAAAAATAATAGTAATAATGATGATAACAGTAATGATGATGATAATAATAATGATTATAATGATAATGATGATGCTTATAGTAATTATAATAATGATTTTAATGATAATGATACTAATGATAATAATAAAAAAATCATGATGATAATAATAATGATAATTTGTATTTCATGAAGGTAACACAGTCAAATGTGGGATTTGATTTTCGCTGAGGCCCATACAGAAAAAATAAAAAAGAATTAAAATCAGCCAAGAAATTAAAAAAAGATATTGGATGGTATTTTTTGTTCCATATTTCTAACTTTCCACCTGATTTTCCGCAGGCCTGGTAAAGAGGACCCCCTGGGGGTAAAAACGCCGCCGATGCGCAGTCCCAAGTCCCCCGCTGAGCCCCCGAGTCCCAAGAAGATGGACCCGGATACCGCAAAGTCCAAATCCGAGTCAACCCTCTACCACGGCGATCGCTCGCCGGAACAGGACCTGACGTCCGGGTCATTCTACAATAAATCTTACCCCTCCTTGGAACACGAGGCGGACGATCATAAGCTACGACAGTATGAGAATTCGCGGAGCCCTAAAAGGCATGTTTGGAAATATATTAAAAAACGCAAACATATTCCTAGTAGTGTGTCCCGAAGGAGCTACATACTCAGCAAAGCTATTCAGTTTCAATTATAAAGAAAACTCGATTTTTTTTTCAGTAATTTTTTTTTTCTATTATTTTTTCTCTCTATGTTTTACTTCTTCTCAAATGCATATTTAAAGAATTAGTTCAAAATTAATTTTTTTTGATTCAATGGTTATACGATTATTCTTTTTTTTCTCACTTTTTTCAATTATTTTTCTTGTCATTTTTGTTGAAAATTTTGAACTTTTTCTGAATTGTTTTATCTTTCGTCTACTCTGCATGAATGTAAGCTACTGTTTTCTGATTGGTTGGTTTAGGGCAGTCGTTAAATTGACGCAAATGTGCAGTTGCATGCGCAGGTAAAATGAAAGACTTGATTTTGACTTACCTCTTCCACACACACTTTCTCTTTATTCGGTGTAGTAAAATGATGAGAATTTTTTTAAGCTGTCTAACCTTAAACATTATATATATATATATATATATATATTTATTTATATATAAATATATATATATATATATATATAATATGTATATATGTATGTATATATATATATATATATATATATATATATATATATATATATATATATATATATATATATATTATGTATATATATATATATATATATATATATATATATATATATTTATATATATTTATATATATAAACACACACACATTCTCAATATGGAAGAGAGATTTAGACAGCATTTGAATTCTCATCATATGTCCCTAAATTTTTTACTTTAAGATATACCTTTTCTTTTCTTCCCACAACTTAGAAATACAATGCTAGAAACATAAATATTAGCCACGAATTCAAGCCATGGGAATTAGTTTTGCAATTTGTTCTTTTGATTCATACATTTAAACACTTTCCAAAAAAAACATAAGCAAAATATGCACACTGCAATATTTTCACCTCAAAAAGCAATTCCTTCACCGGTGCACAAAAGAATTTTGAATCTTTGACCAACTTTTTGCAAAATTAGATCAGTGCTCACAGTACTTCAGTTTTTGGGCTTCAGTTTTGGCCTGTTTTTTAGTTTCCATCTTATAAGGGTGAAGGGTCACCAGGGGTCAAGGTCAAACAGATCACACACACATTTTCATTAATGCACATATGATTTGTAATTTAGATAAAGTTAAAGTGAAGAGAATCAAAACCAAATTCATATACATACCTTATAATTTGTAATTTAATTAAAGTGAAGAGAATCAAGATCAAACACAATTTGACTGATGTATGTTGTTGATTAATTTAAGTACATTTCTGCTGCTGAAGATTTTCTTGATGAACGACCTTTATCGCAACATTTCATTGATGGCATTTTTGAGAATCAAGGTTTTTATTGAAACATTGTATATTCGTGGATGGGCAGTTTTGATATGGTTCCCTTTCTCTCTTTCCAGCGGTTACCCTGAGTATCAGAAAGAGCATTATGCAGATTACAGGGACAGTCGGTATCCCCCCTACCCCCCTGCCCCGGAACCTGAATACAGTCGACCATACCGACAACAACAACAACAACCAAGCAGTTCAGATCACCAAAGTCCCGGCTACAGGGAACCGTTGGAAAATCGGCCGGAAAAATACGATCCCCGCCTTTCTCAAGGGGAACGGCCAGGAAGTTACGGAAGAGAGGCTCCACCCGAGGATCGCACTGGCGGAGGTCACATGGGTAATGGCGGACTTACGGCGTTCAGCAATCAGACATATATGGACGCGAGGGAACTGAGGGGTTCGCCGCGGACTTCTGACCAATCAGGATCTCTCGAGCGACCGCCTCCGCAGCGCCCAGTCGATTCCGGCTACCCAAGCTCGAGTGAAAGATCCAGGTAAGCCATCCATGTCTGTACTCTAAACTGGCGTTTTAAAAACTCAAAAACATTTATAATCCTTCCAATGTTGGGGCTACTTTAGTCCAAAGGACAAGGATGCCAAAATTTTCAAAAAACATCTAAACACTGGTGTGTTGGTATTCATTGGATAGCTCTCACTGAGTACTCTCAGATGAGTACCCATGTGCCAGGGTTTCAGTCATTTTTCAGGTTGTTGCATCATTTTGTATTGGCCAAGTTAGCCACCAGCATATAAAGTATGTAGGAATAACAGAAGAGAAATCATGTTTGGATGAATTCATAACGCAAAGATAGGTAATAAATTACATAAACTATAGACGAGTAGTAAAATAAAATAAATAGATATGATAGATGAACTGATGTTATTAAAATCTATGAATACAATAAAAATTGTACATCTAAATAGATACAAAGAGATATGAAATATGGTGCTAATAGAATAATTGATACCAAGATAGGTATGATGAAAGATATTAGGTAAAATCAAATAAACATTTCCAAATATAATTAATTTTGTGTAAATATCTCTGAAAATAACCGCACTTTGAAAAAAAAATGGTACTTTTTGTATGTTTGGGGCAAAAGAGTACAGTCCAGATTTTGCATATTTCCAGTGTAAAAATGGATAGTGGTTTTGAGTCGTACAAGAAACTGGTAACACCTGGTTTCTATGGCTCCAAAAAGGACATTGACGAAACCAGGTAACAGTGGGCTTGTTGCTATGGTGTCGCTATGGTGTTGCTATGATGTCGCTATGGTGTCGCTATGGTTTTGATGCTAGATTTAAAAAGGATTTGTCTTACTTAACTCCCTAAGGTCACCCATTTATGCCTGGAGATCTTCTTTATAGGGCCATCTGAAATTATGATGTTTTAGAAAATGACTTTGCAAATAATCTTAAAAACATAAAATATCTGAAGAGTTGTGGGTTGGTTTCTGATCAATTTTTTTTCTAAAAAAGTAATTTCTAAAAAAAGCTGCGGTTAAAGAATATTAACAAAATAATAAAGATGTTTTTTGGGCCACGGGCATGGATGGTTAAACCTATTATTGCTCACACCGGCCAAAAGCAGCCTAATTAATTTGGTAAAATCTTTTGTGCAAGATTATAATTGGAAAAAATATTTGAAGTTAAATGTTAATCAGAACACTACTGACAATTCTCCTTTGTAAAATTATTCTTAATTCCAAAGTTATCGTTAAACATTGTGTTGATCCAGATGACAATTTCTAGAGGAAGTCTTGGGCATGAGTGGGTTAATTCTCTTTATATATTGGTAAGATTTTGTGAGTAGAGCTTTGCTTCTGTCGGACACGGTATCGGACTACTAATTTACCCTAATTAAATAGCGAATAAAAAAGGGGCTAACACATTTAATTTTATGCTACTATGATTCTTTGGAAATAACTTGGATCATGTGTGTGTGTGTATATACATGTATATATATATATATATATATATATATATATATATATATATATATATATATATATATATATATATATATATATATATATATATATATATATATATATATATATATATTAACTAGCATATATTATGTATGTATGTATACACTCCCAAACCATTTGAATATTTAAAGGAGAGTTTGGGTTGATTTCGCTATCACATACATGTATCTTTAAAAAATGCTTTTGTGAGTATGATATCAACAAAAATGTCAGTTGATTTTGGCCGCTGCTGGTTTCAGTGAAAAAAAACGCTTGGTTGCTTAAATGAATAATAGTGAAACCTCTAAAAATAGAGTGCTTCCACACAGATAAAAAAAATGATCAGTGAAAAAACTTCTTTTGAAATAGCAAAGTTATCAGCTGTGTCTTAACCCTTCCAATGCTCAGGCTACTTTTGTCCAAAGCACAAGGACGCAAAGATTTTTGAAAACCATCTAAACCCTGTCATGTTGGTGTTCATTTGAAAGCTCTCACTGAGTACTCTCAGATGATTACCCATGTGCCAGTGTTTTAGGTCATTTCTAATGTTTTTTTGCATCATTTTGTATTGTACAAAATTAGCCACCAGCAGCATAAGGTTTAATGTTGTTGGGAAATTCATTCCAAAGTTATGACACATAAGCATATAAGGCTCTGTACCCTAAACATTTCTGCCTCAAATATTTTCCCTTACTATGCTTTTGCCTGGAAGATTTCATCAAAATATTCTTGCTGCTTTTGAGCGATGTTCCCTATTTAATTCTGCTAAGACTGCACACATTATTCCTCGATATTATATTCAAAATTAGTGCAAAGGTATATTGGATCAAGATCATTCATCGGTGTGAAAAATGATATTGTTTGAACTTCTAGGATTATCAACACTTCTTTTCAACTCTGCTTTGTGGAATTGTTTAAATGAGTACTTTAACTATTTTGTTGTCATGGAGATGTTGGATCATTTTCGACAGGCCATCATGTCAGCGTGTTGTACAATACTAGCATAGGGATCAAATTTCCAAATAATGGTACAAAGTTTTAAAAGAAATTGAGACTTGGGGGTGCGCAAAGTACTGCCATAATAATAACATAGTATACAGTATTTTCATTCAATCTTTATTGATGGTTTTATTTTTCTTTTGCTACAGAAACAGTTCATATTTCCATATTTTAATTCAATCTTTATCGATGGTTTTATTTTGGTTGCTACGTAGACAGTTTGTATTTCCATATTTTCATTCAAATCTTTATTGATGGTTGTTATTTTTTGTTGCTACGGAGACAGTTCTTATTTCAATATCTTCATTCAAATCTTTATTGATGATTGTTATTTTTTGTTGCTACAGAAACAGTTCATATTTCCATATCTTCATTTAAATCTTTATTGATGATTGTTATTTTTTGTTGCTACGGAGACAGTTCATATTTCCATATTTTTATTCAATCCTTATTGACGGTTGTTATTTTTTCGTTGCTATAGAGACAACAGTTATCATGGCCGCAATGGAACAAATGACGCATACGCCGGTGATCGCCCAATCGAAAGAAGCAGCGCGTTTGAAGCGTATAAAGACAGGAAGCAACCAGTGGCGCCCCCACCTCCCCCGCCAAAAAAATCACTCGACTCCTCCGACAGTAATGGAAGGTAAGTACTGGGCTAACATTTATGTGTGTCAAGTAGGTCTTAACCCTTCCAATTTTGAGGCTACTTTCGTCCAAAGGACGCGTACTTATGTCCAAAGCACAAGGACACAAATATTTTTGAAAATCACCTAAACCCTGTCATGTTGGTATTCATCGGAAAGCTCTTGTTGAGCTTTCTCAGATGAGTTCCCATTTGCCAGGGTTTCAGTCATTTTATTTTTGCATAGTTCTGTTATGGCCAAATTAGCAAACAGCAGCATAAGAGCTAAGACATTACTGTATGCAACTTTAATATGGAGTGCTCAAAATAATTTTGCTTTACAGCCCGGCTGGAGGGGATTTGTGCTACTTTAAATATGCACATTCAAGCACTCAAACTTTAGTTTTACTACAATATAGATTTTTATTTGAAGGATGTTATTTTTGCGCTTTAATGGGGAACAGGAAAATTAAATGCCTCTGAAAAATTCCTGATATACAGTACCCCATTCATGCCTTGACCCTTCCAATACTGAGGATACTTTCGTCCAATGCTCAAGGACGCAAAGGTTTTTTGAAAACCATCGAAACCCTGCCATGTTGGTATTTCGTTTTTCGTCACTTTTTCTGCCATATTTGTTGCTATCAAAGTCATGACTAGCCATTGGTAAGTGGTGGAGGAAACCAGAGTACCCGCTGAAAACCACCTCCTAACTCCAAGTCACTGGCAACTTTCTCACATGCCCTGCCTGAGATTTGAACCCATAAATTCAGTAGCAGAATGAACATGAGACGAAAACCAACTTTTTTGATTTTTCTTTCCTCCAGAGATGGGTCTAAGGATTCCAAGGAGTCTTCGGAAGACGGACACACCGTGGTTGCCACGGCGAGGGGTGTTTTCGATGACAACGGAGGGGTGCTGGAATCGAAGGAAACGGGAGTCAGTATAATCATACCTAAAGGAGCCATCCCGGGCGGCAAAAAACAAGAGATCTACTTCAAGGTGTGTCAGGATAACAGCATACTGCCACCTTTGGACAAAGAAAAAGGTAGGTCAGAGGTCAGAGTTCAGATCTATTTCAAGGTCAAATGTTAGAGTTCAGAGGTCAGATCTATTTCAAGATCAAATGTTAGAGTTCAGAGTTCAGATCTATTTCAGAGTTCTGCAAATATTTATAGTTCAGACCTGCTTCTTTTTTAACATGACTTTTCACATTTAAAGTCATTAAGTCTAAAACTGCTCCAGGGAATGTACCATGACTCTCTGAAGTGGAATCTATCAAGCTTTCCGATTGGCTGATTACTGGTCTGCTGCTTCGGCCATGATGGAAAATCTGGAAATTCACTGAATTCAAGTCATATGATATAATGATGTGTTCTTGCAGGGAAATATAACTGATCCTAAGGTTAATGATATGTTAATTTATTCGTGCAGGAGAGACGTTACTGAGCCTGCTGGTGATATGTGGTTAATGATATGTTAATTTATTCATGCAGGAGAGACGTTACTGAGCCCGCTGGTGATGTGCGGCCCGCACGGCCTGAAGTTCCTGCAGCCAGTGGAGTTGCGCCTGCCGCACTGCGCCTCCGTCAACCCAGACAGCTGGTCCTTCGCCCTCAAGTCCAGCGATTCACCAACCGGTAAGTATAAAAGTCGTCTGGACCTGTGATACTTTTGTTAATAACTTTGGAATGAAGCATTACTTAGCAAACTATTTGAAGGAGCGTTGTAGATAATGTTTTAGTGGACAACTCTCCTTCAAATAGTTTGTAATAATTGCCGTACCCTATATTCTCGGAAATACCGTCCACCCTAGGAAGGTCGGCCACTATAAAATAATTACTGGGGAATCCTGGCCACCCCCAATCTACCAGAGGTCATTGTTTTGACAAAAGAGGGCTCTGAGGATCTAAGGGTGAAATTAAAAGATTTTTCTCGAAGCCCATAACAAAAGCTTTTTTGATCCTGTATTTAGACTTAGACTTTTTTCGACAAGTACTTTTATGAAACTTTTTGTTTATTGTAGGTCATCCCACACAGTGGCAGAACATGACCTTGGCAGGCATTGATGGTGTTTCTCAAGGTCGTGTGGGCAAGAGTAGCGTCTCGGTGCTCGTGGATCATTTCTGAAAATCGTAACTCTTCATCCACCAATCAGATTCGACTATTCGCACGGGAAGAACAACCACAATCTGATAACTTTGATCGTATCTCAAAAAGTTCAATGATATTTGAAAAATATTTGAAGAGGGATTGTTGAACCGAACAGGATCAGCAACTTTCGATCAAATATTTTGCTAAATATTACTTTGTAACATAGATATCTCCACACCTAAACATTACGATGTAACAGATATTTTCTCACCCGATGCAGATGTGAATACGTATGCTGCAATCGCAATCGTATGAGTGAAGATTTTCTCAGGAATTTGAAATCCATTTCAAGAAGCAATCATGGCAGCATTGATTTCAAGACAGGGGAATTGTACAGAACAAATTTGTACGAGATACGAACATGTTAATTGCGGATTTATCCAGGAAAAGATTAATATTTTGGTAAACTGTAAAAGTGCTCTATACCTTTCTCTTTTTGTGGGAGAAACGAACATTTTAATTTGCGGATTTATCCAGGAAAAGATTGATATTTTGGTAAACTGTTTGACTTTTTATTTGATAACAATCTTTTATGAAATGTGCTCTGTACTTTTTTGTTTTAGTAAGTTTCGTCAGACCGCGTGACCCAGAAGAGGGTGAAAGGTCTGTGCCTGAGCTTGACCGGTTATTTGAATTGAAGGCACCCTCAGTCTTCCTCGCATAATTGAACTAAGTTTTCTAAGTTGGGAGCAGTTCCTGTTCTTTTATCTCGCAAGTTCACATGCTTGCCAATAGAGGGCCATGATGTCAAAACAGTTCACAGACTTGCCAATAGAGGGCAACAATGTCAAAATATATGTAGTTCACACACTTGCCAATAGAGGGCCACAATGTCAAGATAAGTATAGTTCACACATTTACCAATAGAGGGCCTTAATGTCAATGTCAAGATACTTGTAGTTCACACATTTACCAATAGTGGGTCACAGTATCAAGATACATGTAGTTCACGCATTTGCCAGTAGAGGGCCACAATATCAAGTTACTGTACTTCACATGCTTGCAAATAAAGGGCAAGCTAGTTTGAATGTTGGATTATAGAGGGCTCTGAGAAGGTGGGATGACAAGTTTGTTGACATGGCAGCCCTGAGACAGTGTTTGTTGTCAAGGAAGTTGCTTGGTAATGGAGCAATCTGTAGTCAAAAGAACTTGACAATAGGGGGCTCTGACATCAAGTAAGTTCACACACCTGCCAACAGGTGGATTTGATGCATGACAAACAAGACAATTTTTTGCTTCTGGCTTTCTACATATGCGTTTTTTGAAGCTCATAGAAAAACTATGCTCTCTATTTCATTTTATTTTGATCAGGTGTTTCTGATATTCAGCTGAGCTGCATAAAGTTGCTTTGTTTGTCCTATTTTATCTAAATCTCGCTCTCAACAGCTATTGGCAGCACTCATCTCCATGGCAACGGTTAGTGAAATTGTAAATACGCACTTGTAAAAAACGTATAATTTTTTTATTTTTGCAAATGAACTCTTGTAAAAAGTATTATTAATTTGCCTGTGTATAGCTTAAGGTACTTATGTAGGAAATATAGCACTAATTAACTGCCACAGAAAATCAAGTATGACTTTATAATGTATTGATAAGAGTTGACGGGATCTTATCAGTTTTCTATGAACATTTTAGGGAGAAGTTGTTTTTAAGTCTTGTGTATTGCCAAAACCTTGATTTACACTACATATTATATATACAGTGTTAATCTTGCGCATATAGAATAATGCAATCATAGGAATATGATGCTTAAATAGTGATGCTCAGTTTTATAAATGCGGGCACCAGGGAATGGGCAAAGAACGCATTACCGTATTCGCCTGATTAAGCGCACCGTGCGAGGAGACGATCTTTGGCGCTTGGTCCCCCAAAATCGGCGAAAAATAGGGGGGGGGGGGGGTGAGCTTATTCAAGACTGCGCTTTATCGGGTGATTACATTAATTAAACTGCTGCAATATTAACACTGTATACAGTATTTCAGTGCGCGACTGAACAGCAAGGTTCTTCACAAATATAAGAGAGGAAATATGGCTAGAAGGGAGTCTTTAACTAACACCATTTACATATCATCGTTGAAATTCTTAGCTGAATGCTATAATTATTTTATCCACCGAGCAGCTTTGACTGCCCAGGCTCTGTTAAGTAAATGCAAATCTTGAAAACTTGAAATTCATGGAAAATTTTGAGATAATATTTGAATGGAAGGTTTGTTTAATTCTATTTACTTATGTACGCTAAATTGACCTAGTTATTTCAGCTGAATCTTAGTAACGAAGGCATCTTTTGTGAGGTATCTGAAGGAGAAATGTTCTGAACTAAATGTAGGACTCTCCTAAATATCTACCAATATCATCTCAAGTTATTTTCGAAAATAACACATCTGACTTTTTTGGTAATAACTTTTTGATCAGAGGAGTTTTGGAAAATAATTGAAGGAGAAATGTTGATAGCAACTCAACTCACAACTCTTTTCCAGTCATTTTGTAAATTTTTGATTGATTCGGAAGTTATTTTCAAAATTTTCCTGGGTCCAGACGACACTTGTCAAGAAGAATACCAGGCATTAATGGGCTAAAGCTCCTATACAGGCCTGCCTTGATGACTTAGTGAAAAGAAGTCAAAAAACAACTCTCCTTTAAATATTTTGTGAACTTTTGCTTTATTCCTAAGACTTTTTTCTAAAGTATGAAAGTAGTAGACGATACCTTCTAGAGGAACTCTGAGTGTGAATGGGTTAATATCCATGATATGTGTCTAAGTTTTTTATGACGTTATTTTTCGTTGGGTGCCATGTTTCGTCAGAAGCACAGTATTCTTCCTTGCTACTTCTTGAATTGTGGGTCTGAGAGGTCCTTCTGAAAAAGTCGTCTGGTACTATTATACTTTCGAAAATAACTTCTGAATGAAAAATGGCTTCTCAAAATTTTTGATGGAGAGTTGTAGGGCGAGTTCTGATGAACATTTCTTCTTCAGAATTTCACCAAAATATGCCTTTATTAGAGGGATATCACCAAAATATGCCTTTATTCGAGGGATATCACAAAAATAGTGTGGCTTTTCTTGTCATTACAGGCATGAAAGTATTGAGGAAGAAAGTTTTCAGTAAAAGTTTTAACGCAAACTTGCAGATTTTTACCATCAAACATTACAAGTGCAGGGATACAAATAATACTCATATTTGACCTCTGGAGGTCGGAGGTCAAAGTTCGCAGATCACCTTTGTTGTACAGGCTTTGTAAATACAAGATTTGCCAGTGAAAAGAAGGTTGTGTTTTAAAATGCTTACTAGCCATTTTAACCCATTAATGCTTAGGAAATTATTTTTAAATTGTCACCTGGACCTTAACTGTTTTTGACAATAACTTGAGAATTCAGAGTTATTTTACAAAATATTTGAAAAAGAGTTGTTGGTTGTATTCTGATCAACATTTCCTCTTGAAATATTTTCCCAACTTTTTTTTCACCTTAAAGATATTACCAAAATAGTCAGGCAGCTTTTGGCCACTGTGAGCATTAATAGGTTAAACAGACTACAATAATGTAACTACCAGTATGTCAACATTCTTTAAGGATCATTTTGAAAGCAGTTCAAAAATGAGTTTGTTGACGCAAAGTCCCATTTTATATCTTATATCATTCTGGGTATTAAGGAAATGTTTGTATTCTTGTAAAATTGCGTTACTTATCATATGTTGATCTGACATTTTGCACTAGATGAGGCTAGTAGTTAGTTTAACCCTTTCACGCCTTGAGAGCTCCAGGATGAGGATCGTCTGGATTTATAGAACTATTGAAAATAACTTTGGAATTAAGCATAAATTGAAAAACTATTTGAAGGAGAGTTGTTGGTTATACTCGGACAAACATTTCCCCTTCAAATATTTTCTGAAAAGGGCTTACGTTAGTTAGCTATCATTAAAATGGTCAGGCGGTATTGGGCGCTACAGGCATGAATGGGTTAAGATGACTTTACAAGACTCGAAACAATCGCTCTTTGTTGATTTCGGAATGAGAAGTATTTTATTCTGGAAAGAAAATATTGACTTAGAGTGATTTATGTATTTTAAGCGGATTCTAAGGTGCATTTTAAATTTGTATTACACAAAAACGAGGTTTTATTTATGGTAAGATTTAAGGTGCATTTTAAGTTTGCATAACAGAAAAATGTGTTTTTATTCATGGTAGGATTTATACACATAGATGAATGTCTTCCCATTCCGGTACAAAGTAGGTCAATTTATCACTCCTTAACCCATAAAAATTGTAATTAATTAACGGTGTCCCAAATTTCTGAGAATTTCCGTACTTTTCATGGAGAACTGTAGTCACGAAAGACTCTTTAAGTGCAGGACTACCAATCAGTCGTTTGTAAGCGCAATCATTGTATTATAATAAGACGGTAATAATCATAGTATATAATTCGTTTCCTATGCAATTTGTACCTATGTTTATATGAATATCTATCCAACTGATCCCAGAAGAAATGATGTATTTTAGACATGTGATGTTTTAAACCAAGGTGCTCTATAAACAAATCTTAAGTAAGAAAACTGTCTTCTTCTTGTTATTTTTCTTTTTGCAATCTGACTTCCCACCTTAACCCTTCCAATGCTGAGGCTACTGTTGTCCAAAGCACAAGGATGCAATAATCTTTAAAAACCATCTGAACCCTATCATGTTGGTATTCATTGGATAGCTCTTGATGAGTACTGTCAGATGAGTACCCATATGACAAGGTTTCAGTCATTTTCTAGGTTTTTGCATCATTTTGTAATGGCCAAATTAGCCACCCGCAGCACATGGGTTAACCCTCTGCCTCCATTTTTCTATATCTATGATACAGTGCAGACATTTGATACCTGCACTAAATGCATGGGCAGTCCAGGCATAATATATGACTGCACGCCCGATCACCACACAGTTTCCCCGAGTATGGATGCATGGATGACATCATAACCGAACATAGCTTTGATTCACAAGTTATGTGGGTCATTGACGTGCTTGGCCTATTTTTTCGACATGTCATCCATGGGTGATTTGCAACCAGGTACTGGCAGACGTTCAGACGACTGGTGCAGGAATTAAATGTCTGTACTGTATGGTATGTGGAACAATAGTTGAGGGAAAACCAGTATTCATATTCATCAAGTTGAATTTGCCATAAACAAAACTCAAAAATATTAATTATCAATATTGAGTGATATTTCCATCATATTAATGAAAGCTTATGTGACAAAACAAATCTCTTAACCATTAAATAAATGATAAAAGATGATATATTTTTCATATTTGAGATTTATGTGGTATAAACACAACTCAAAATCATTATTGATGAAGTTAAAGTATTATTACATACCTGCTGCACAAGCGCCTTGTGCAATATTCTTAAGAATGCAATAAAAATTGATATTGCACGAAACCTAAGTGACATATTTGTATGATATTTTCTTCATATTCATGGAAGTAAATGTGGTACAAACAAAATCAAACACGATGAATAGAAAGTGATATCTTTATTTGTCTGTATTAGAAAACTCGGTCTCATGGATTTGAGCTTAACAAAGACGAAAATAACAACAGAAACAACATCCTCTCTCATACAATAAAGTAGACAAAAATATCTCTTTGCTGATGCAGCATTATAAATAGTCAGTTCTGAGTTGAGCCGCTGTCTTAGATGAATATCATCTGGACTAGAAGCCAGCAAGTCTGTCACGTAACTTGGGGTACGGTTCACAGCAAGGAGCAACTGATATACCCTGCTTGAAACCAATAGGCAATCTGTACTTGTGAGGGCCGGTCCTTATCCCTTCCAATGCTGAGGCTACTTTATCCAAAGCACAATGTTGCAACGATTTTTGAAAACCATCTAAACCCTGTCATGTTGGTATTCATTGGAAAGCTCTCACTGATTACTCTCAGATGAGTACCCATGTGCCAGGGTTTCAGTAATTTTCATTGTTTTTTGCATCATTTTGTATTGGCCAAATTAGCCACCAGTAGCATAAGGGTTAATGATGTGAGCACAGCACTGATAACACTGCCGACATATGTAATTAAACATAAACAAGATGTGTGTTCAGTCTGTGCCGCTGTAATAGGTTCTGCACTCATGTTATTAAGGTGTCTCGAAAATGAAATAGAGCACATATATTGGGTGCAAGCAGGGTATATCAGTTGATCCCCTGTAGTAGCCCAGGTCATGCATCGAGTATTGCTGGCTTCCAGTCCCTGTGATGTTCGTCTAAGCTTTAGCCCCTCTTCCAACAGGAGATATATGAGGTATATTAGATTATGACAGAAAGTACCCCAACCCGCTTTTCCAGTATGGTGCGTATGAGGTATTTATTTCTAACAGGAAATATATGAGGTATATTAGATTATGACAGAAAGTACCCCAACCCGCTTTTCCAGTATGATGCGTGTGAGATATTTATGACACAATACCTCACACAAACAATTCCCTCCCCTCTACATACACCCCGTAAAGCCCCCCCCCCCCCCCCCCCCTCTACTACAAATAGCACTACTACTAGCACTACTTCTACAGTTTGAGTATTATGCCCGGTCTGCCCACGCATTCAGTGCATTGACTAAATGTTGGCACTGTACAGCTTATACTAAGGACTTATGTTATAAAGCAAGTAAAGTAAACACTGTAAACATAATATCATAATAACCTGGTAACATAACACGTACACTACAGTAACATTGAAACAACCTCAGAGCAGGGATGTATATATTGGGACTGGAGGCTGACTACTGTGTCCCATGTGTGGAGCCGCATTAATGAGAGTCCCTCTAGAAATTGTCGTCTGGATCTACAATACTTTTGATGATAACTTAGGAATCAAGAAGAATTTTATAAAATATTTGAAGGAGAGTTGTTGTTAATACTCTGAACTGTATTTCTCCATCAAATATTTTCTCAAATTTGCTCTTGCCTGCAAGATTTCATCAAAATTGTTAGGCTGCTTTTGGCTGATATGAGCGCTAATGGGTTACTAGTATCATTTCCAATGCTGAGGCTACTTTCCAAAGTACAAGGACATAAATAGTTTTGAAAACCAATTAAACCCT
>OZ012701.1:5906724-5931724 GCA_963942565.1 Maea johnstoni
GCTCTATGCAGGGGATCTTGAAACTCTTGCAGGGGATCTTGAAACTCATGCAGGGGAACTATCCCATACAAAATTGCCAAATAGTCAGACATGAATGTGTGGGGTATTTTCTAAATGGAGCTTTAATCTCTCCATGAGAATTGGGTATATTTTGCCACCACGGGAATGGGAGGGTTAAAGAATGTGACCTTTTCCGCCCACGCCACCTACACCACCTCTGCCACTTCTCCACCGCTTTTACACCGCTTCCATGCCCTCCACTTCAGCATGGACTAGTTTTTACAATGAAGCCCCTAGGCTCTATCCAAGAATACTGTATACTGTGTTAGTATTAGGGCAGTTAAATTAATGCCTACTTTTTGCACCCCTTGAGTCGGTATTTATTAAGCTGCGCACCATTATTTGAACATCCAATCCCTTGTCATTCAAAACCAGGCCACATCAAAGGCAGCTGCCTGCCGAACGCATAACTTTATACGCGCAAAATTAACACGATATACAGTATTTACTATGAAGCCCCCGAAATCCATTCCTGCAGGTAGCGCCACCTACAATGTATTTATTGGCAGACATCAGCACCAACATGGACTATATAACACGGAATCTTCAAGAACGCTTTTAACCACTTGTTCAGTTTTTCAGCAGATGCGTTAATCTTTTCTTTTTTTCCACTCTGTGATTTTGCTGCTTTCCTCCAAGCTTTACTGCCTTCTGAGTTTAACCTTTTCATGCCTGGAGATCTACTTGACCTGTATCGTCTGGACCTATCATACTTTTGAGAATAATTTTCAAATGAAGGAGAAACTCACAAATTACTTGATGGAGAATTGTAGATAGAGTTCTGAAGGACATATCTCCTTCAAATATTTTCTAAATATTGCTTTTGTGAGAGAGATATCACCAAAATTGTCTGGCGGTTTTGGTTGCCTAATTTTTCTGTGAGAATTGTTGTCTGGATCTTTATTACTTTTGATGATAAATTGGGTTTGAAATTGAATTTATGAAATATTTGTAGCAAAGTTGAAATTTGGGTTCTTGTTAACATTAACTTCTTCAAATATTTTCAAAAATTTGCTTTGGGTAAAAGGTATGACCAAACATTTAGATCTCCTCTGCTGTGTTATCGTATTTGTTTTAACATATCTTTTTCTGTAACTAACTGTCCATTATGTCTTCTTTGCTTTGGCTGTCACTGGTGAAAAAGATCCAATTCCTGCGAAACATTCACTTGTAATATATTTGTGTTTTAAATCTCAGATAATACCACTCATTATATTCATGAATAAGTTTGGTATGACAGAAACTAGTCATACAAGCAGACTGGTACTAAATTCCATCTTCAAAATCCTGCAAAACATTCACATGAAATATATTTGTATTGTATGGAAGATATTAACACTCAGCCTTTTTATGTTAAGTGCGATATGAGAGAAGCAAGTTATTGGAGCATACTATTTCTATATTAATTATCTATTCTAAGGTATTCCTCTATATCATGTTACCACAAATGAAAATGATTATACTGCTCAGGGTGAACTTGTTAATTATTCATTTTATTATGGGTTTTGGAAATAAATAAGTGAAATTTCTGTGCCATTATATAAATTGATGTTTTTTTATGAAAATACATATCTCCTGGTTTTGGAGATAAACTAGTAAACTTAGTGTGCCACTCTGAAAAAATATTAATATTTTTTTTGAAAACAGGGAAAATAATTTGTTGTCTACTTCAGTACCATTAGATATTTTTATTCCTAGACCTATGTACACTTGTTTCAAATGTAGTGATTACCATTTAAGAATTTGGTAATGTGTCGTTTAATGTGCGTTCTCTGTCTCACTTTCTTACTGTTTTGTTCTCTGCTGCACTTTTCCTTATGACTTTCTAGCTCTTTGTCTCACTTCACACCAAGTACCTGTGTTACAGTACCATTGGTGGCCGCACCCTTTTGCTGGTTCTCTGTCTCATAAATGACTTTATTTTCTTTGTCTCTTACCAGTTGGCTTTGACGGTGAGTTCGCCAGAAAAATGTTGAAAGGTTAATTTCTTTTTAATGTGGGAATATTGCATCCATAGCAACTATATTCAAATTAGGCATGATCTCCATGGTAACCAACCAAACATTCCTAGCATGGTAGTCATGGCAACGTCATCTGTTGTGTGCATGTTCGCTGTTGTTATTTCTTTTCTTGTTTTTCTTTTACTTCTTGTACATAAACTGTTTCTATGGTGATTGTTGTTATGGCGTTGTTATGGTGATGGCTAAGTCATTATATAGGACACCATGACCTAGTTTTAATCATCTTTTAGACTAAACTGGTTAGATTTGAAATCAAGCTAGACAAAAAAAATATAATTAAGATAGAATTCCTGCATGGGTAAAAATAAATAAGTTGCTCATTATTGGTTTAGAATGTAAAGAAAGAGGTATTACTAGTTGATAATGTATGTATTATTATTTAGTACTTGGGTGTTGGTTAGTAATTTTTCCATGATAAAGGATTTTTTTTTTAAAGTTTAAAACAATTTTTTTAATCCTTCATTGAATATCATATTTTTGTTTATAACTAGAACATCAAATTCATTGACAACATTGTGATTCTGTGTATTTTATTGACATGCATACTAGGATATGAAACAAGTACATGTAATTATAATCTTCTATTAAACTTATTAAATTATGACATTTGATCATGTATCATTTATTTTTCAACATTCTGATTTGTATAAAACACAGAGATAAACCATAAAGTAGTATATTTTTGAATATCTTTGATAATTTATTGAATACGCAAACATTTTTATAAGAAAAGAAAGGTTTTTAGGTAGTATTTATGGAATATATATTTTTTTAAGATTTCTATTTCTTTAGACTAATTTAAATCATAAAATGTTATATTTTTAAATATTTTTGATTACTTGACATACACATAAGTATTTTCTATAAGAAAGGAAAATTTGAAATGAGTAGTTATAGAATATATAGATTGTTTTCATTATTTTATGTTGTATATTTGTGGAGTTTGCACAATGTGTCACACGTTCAAACCCCTAATTACTGATCATCCTTTTACCAAATTTCTCTTCCTTATAAGACTAATGATATACAGAAACTTTGAGTAAAATATCAAACAGAAAGGAACATTTGAAATATTTGTGGAAATGTTAAAATATTTGTGAAATTTGAGATTTTCTTTTTTCTTTTTTCTTTTGAAAATTTGAAACTAATCTTGAAAAGAAATCTTTAAAAGCCTTTTTTTTACATCAAAAATTTTGAAATGAATTTTTAGATTTGTAAAAATCTCTGATTTAGTCAGTTCACTTGGATGGTTGGCTTAAGGGGGTTGAAGCATATTTTCTGTTTTCCCGCGACTTAGTTCTCTCTCACTGTCGTATATCTCCAGTCACATGACCTAGTCACATGTCATTGGTGTTGCCGTTGTTGTTGCCGTTGACGATAGGATTGTAACTCTGACCTCAAACAATCGAATGATGTCACAAATATCTGTTTACTATATATATAGAATATCCTTGATAAAATTGAAGGAATAAGTTTCGATTTTTGATTGAGATTTATCCATTGTTCAGGTTAATTTCTTATATAAGTATTTTGCAGTTCCGTCCGTAAAGTTTTCATACCTGAATAATATCTATTTAGATATAAAAAAGTTTTTATACCAGCTTATTTAGTGAAAAGGATAGATGAAATAGAAAATTTATGATTTCGAACAAATTTATTGTGACACACGAAGAAAGAGATTTTGAAATAAAATAAAAGAAGTTCACTTTACACGTTTTTCCCACTTATTCAAATTGAACATCATTATTCTTGCTCTTAGGGGATAAAGTATACTTCTAGATGTATTTTTATATATGTATATTGAAAATTGGGAGTTCGCATATTTTTGACACTGTGTTTGAGGTCAGCCTAGATATATGTCCATATTTGGCATGCAGCACACAATCACTGGTTCTCTTTCTCAATTCTTCATATAGACTTATGTAGCGATTTCCTTCCATTTTCAGCCAATCAGACGTCCAAGTACCCAGCCTACGAGAGAGTGGTGCACCGAAATCGTAAGTTTTATGAATACTCTTATTTTCTTTCAATAAGAATCCATTTAAGTACTGATCCTATCTTGGTTATCACAAATAGGAAAGAAATTAAACCATATTATTTATATTATCACTTATTTAAAAGAGAAATATTACTTACAACACTGCTTACATCTCTGTTTAACCAATTCATGTTCAAGAGTTTCTTAAGAAATTGTCTTCATGGATCTATGCTACTTTTGAAAATAAATTTGGAATTAACTGATAGAAAATTGTTTTTTCTCTGCAGCTGGCTTTGTTCGTCCGGTTGTGATATTTGGAGCTCTGGCGGATGTCGCAAGAGACAAGCTACTGCGAGATTTCCCTGACAGATTTGAGTCGCCACGTAAGTATCAACACAACCCAACCAACTTGTGCCGAGAAAATAGATCAATAGATTAATCAATATATAATACAGGGGTTTGCACACCAGAAATGGTAGAGTAGGATCTAAGAAGGGCATGCGTTACTGTATGCGGGTATTTTTTACAGGCTTTTAATTTTCGCTAATTTCGCGCTCCCCATGATAGCGCCAAAATAAAATGCTTCAAATAAATATCTTGCTTTGTATCTGGTTTGGTTTGAGTGCTTGAATGTGCATATTCAAAGTAGCACAAATCTCAAAATACTAAATTAGAAAATAAAAAAATTAGGTTTTTCAAAATCAGAAAATAGGGGTTAATGAGGATGAAGATCCTATAGTTTCAGCTCCTATAAAAGGCTGCTATCCACAAAAATTTCATTATACACATATATACACATATATACACACATATATATATATATATATATATATATATATATATATATATATATATTTATATATATATATATATATATATATATATATATATATATATATATATATATATATATATATATATATATATATATGTATATATATATATATGTATATACATGTTTAGATATCATATGTGTGTGGATTGTGGAATTTATTTTGATCTTAATTGATTTTTTCTCACAGAGGCTGATGGGAAGCGAGAGGAAGAATCGAAAGGCAAATCGGGAATCATCAAACTCGGCGCAATTCGTGAAATCATCGATAAAGATAAACACTGCATCCTCGATGTCACGCCCAGCGCGGTGGATCGCCTGAACTACGCCCAGTATTACCCTCTAGTAATATTCCTACGCGCTGACAGTAAACAGGCCGTCAAAGAGTTACGTGCTCGCTGGGCAAAGGAGTCTACGAAAAATCCTCGGAAACTGTTTGACCAAGCAGTGAAACTGGAGAAAATGTATACTCAACTCTTTACAGGTAAAGAACAAATCATTTAAGAGTATTTTATATTTAAGTTTATATATATACATATAAAGATATAGATAAAGATATAGAAATAGATACAGGGAATGACCTTAATATTAATTAATTTAATTTAAAGGCTGACATCACATTAAAATATGTGGTCGGATGTGAAGACTTCAAACCATGTTATAATCTGAAATCTTCAAGGTTCCTACCTTCTTAACAAACAAACCGCTGCCATTTTATACTCACATGAAATACTGTTCATGATCTTGCCATGAACGTGATTTCTGTTCATTTCAAAATGACTGCACTTTGTATATCGGAGAAGATGCCTAATACTGCATCTTCACAGCTAATGCAACATAGAATATTATCATTTTTTCTTCTCAGTATTTCTAGCTTGTTTGATTATCATTTCGGCCTAAAGTATGATAACTTCATGTGGTATCATATTTTAAAGTTTTAATTTATGTTATATTTTTAAGATTTTTGTTTTTTCTGTCTCCACAGCGAACATAGCTCTTACCAACGGGGAGATATGGTACAGGAAGGTCAAGGACACCATCGAGAAGCAGCAGACGGTGCCCGTCTGGATATCAGAGGTCAAGGTCAGTACACATTACCCACAATGCATCAGCATATTCACATATACTGCAGAGGGTGTATACACAATGGTCTGACATACGAAAAATTCTCTACTGTATACCATTTTGATTAAGCGCCTAAAAATTAATTCAGTCAACATGCAGCTGCCTTTGATGTGCAAAGTACATATTAATTAAACTGCTGCAATATTGATACAGTAGACAGTATTCAAAAAGATTTTTTGCTAGGAATCAACTGAAGTCTCATCTTTTCTATCTTACAGCCGGAAGTGAATATCAACGATGACTTCCTGTTTCCGATGACGAATCGGCTAAGTTACGCGTCCTCCCCGGAAAGCGAGCTCGATCTGAGCCGCCCGATTCTTGACGACGAAGCCCCACTGCCGCCGCAGAAAAAGATCATTCGGGCGTCGTCGGACCCGAGCCTGGCGCCCCCGCCTGAGCAGCAGGGCAGCCCGGGAATCCCGCCGTACCCGGCACCCCCCAGCTACCACAGGGACTTCAGGAGTCAAGAGATTCGCCCGCCACCATCCGAGGGAAAGTCGCGCTTCTATGAGAATGAACGACGGGATCAGCATCCCACCAGAGGTAAGGCTCTCATTGTAGCGGAATGAATAAATAAAAAATAGCGTCATATTATATTAAAAGTTAAAAATAAAAGCAAATTCTGTTTTTCGTCACTTTTATGAGAATGAAAGGCGGGATCAGCATGAAAGAGGTGAGGATCTTATTGTATCGCAATAGATACATTTTTGAAAAACTATTTCATATTATAAGTAAAAAGCAAAAACAACTATAAGAAATTTTGAAATTTAGATTTTTTAGTCAATTTTTTCAAGTCACTGGTAACTTTCTCACATGTTCGGGCCAGGCTTAGAACCCAGGCAGTGATGAAAGACAGGGAGCAGTCAGTGGCTATGCCTAAGACCACTTGGCTCTCATCATTTCGGAATGAATAATTGAAAGACAACACCAATAATTTTGAGATTTCAATTTTCGTGAATAGTCAGTCGTAAGTTCTGAAGGAAGCCGAAGAACCACCATCTAACCACTAGTCACTGGCAACTGGAAAGATATCACCGATAAGAGTTAGGCTGTTTCTGAGTACTGTGGATTTCTTGAAAGAAAAGGAAATGGTAGAAATAATCTTAATTTTAAATCTACTTTTCGTGATTGTAAGAGGTCTTTATCAGCCTGTTCTTATCCTCATTGTAAATCTACTTTTCGTGATCATAAGGGGCTTTTGACAACCTATTCTTATCTCTTTTTTAGGAAGCCAAGATGGTTACCCGGGGCGACCAGAGGACCGTTACTACCCGTCGTACTACGCCGACTCTCTCCCGCGCGACAAACCCCCGGCACGGCGCTCCACCATGGATACGTACGCCACAATGCCAACGGAGCGCGCCCTACGAAACCGCTCCGAGGACAACCCCTCCTATAGCGACCACAACCCCAGCACTTACCCGCCCGAGCGACGCTCCGCCATGGAGCGTCTTCGCCCCGGATACCCTCCCGCCCCGCCTCGCCCCGATACCACGATCTTCGCCTACCGCGCCGAGCAGCCACCCGAGTGGGAGAAGAAAGCGGTCGATCAGCAACAACAAAAGGTAACGCCCATACATGGTGTCTACATTTGCATATGATTATAATATTGATCTTCTTTGATTGAATGAGTGGTTTGTAAATTTGGACCATGTGGTTTCTGATGAAATTCAATCCCTGAATTAGCCATAAAACAAACAACTAAAAGATAAAAGAAAGGAATCGTGTCTTCCACTCCAAATTACAAGCTAGAGGGATTTTCACCTTATTCTAGGCATACAAGTTTGAAAAAAGTATCTGACTGCTAATTTTCTCTTTGTTTTAGGCGTTCAATGGTACAATGATTCGTACAGTTATTCGTACAGCAGGAAGTATCTGACCTAGTATCTGACCGCTGATTTTCTCTTTGTTTTAGGCATACAACGATTCGTACAGTTATTCGTACAGCAGGAAGTATCTGACCTAGTATCTGACCGCTGATTTTCTCTTTGTTTTAGGCAATCAACGATTCGTACAGTTTTTCGTACAGCAGGAAGTATCTGACCTAGTTTCTGACCGCTGATTTTCTCTTTGTTTTAGGCGTACAATGATTCGTACAGTTCTTCGTACAGCAGCGACTCTTACACGAAATACACATCCAACCCCGCCAACAAGCACGACGACTCTAAGCTGCGGGAGAAGTTTGGGACAACGCAACTTACGACGCCGGGGGGTAGTGGGAAGGCCCCGCCCCCTCCGCCTCCGGAGAAGAAAATAGATCCGTATCAGTTCACGCGCAGCACGGCAAATCCATACAAGAGCGGAACAATTGATAAGACGAAGTTGACGGATCTCAGCACTAAGTATACTAGGTAGGTCATCTTAATGATAATAATGATAATAATAATCATAATTAAATTATGATAATAATAATGATAATATTAATAATAATAATAATAATATTAATGATAATAATGATAATGATAATAATAAAGATTATAATGATAATGATAATGATAAAAATGATAATAATAATAATAGTAATAATATTGATAATAATAATGATAGTAATGATGATGATTATAATAATGATAATAATAATAATAATAATAATAATAATAAAAATAAAAATAATAGTAAAAATGATGATTACAGTAATGATGATGATAATAATAATGATTATAATGATAATGATGATGCTTATAGTAATTATAATAATGATTTTAATGATAATGATACTAATGATAATAATAAAAAAATCATGATGATAATAATAATGATAATTTGTATTTCATGAAGGTAACACAGTCAAATATGGGATTTGATTTTCGCTGAGGCCCATACAGAAAAAATAAAAAAGAATTAAAATCAGCCAAGAAATTAAAAAAAGATATTGGATGGTATTTTTTGTTCGATATTTCTAACTTTCCACCTGATTTTCCGCAGGCCTGGTAAAGAGGACCCCCTGGGGGTAAAAACGCCGCCGATGCGCAGTCCCAAGTCCCCCGCTGAGCCCCCGAGTCCCAAGAAGATGGACCCGGATACCGCAAAGTCCAAATCCGAGTCCACGCTCTACCACGGCGATCGCTCGCCGGAACAGGACCTGACGTCCGGGTCATTCTACAATAAATCTTACCCCTCCTTGGAACACGAGGCGGACGACCATAAGCTACGACAGTATGAGAATTCGCGGAGCCCTAAAAGGCATGTTTGGAAATATATTAAAAAACGCAAACATATTCCCAGTAGTGTGTCCCGAAGGAGCTACATACTCAGCAAAGCTATTCAGTTTCAATTATAAAGAAAACTCGATTTTTTTTTCAGTAATTTTTTTTTCTATTATTTTTTCTCTATGTTTTACTTCTTCTCAAATGCATATTTCAAGAATTAGTTCAAAATTAAATTTTTTTAATTCAAAAACAATGGTTATGCAATTATTCTTTTTTTTTTCACTTTTTTCTTTTTTTTGTCATTTTTGTTAAAAATTTTGAACTTTTTCTGAATTGTTTATCTTTCGTCTTCTCTGCATGAATGTAAGCTACTGTTTTCTGATTGGTTGGTTTAGGGCAGTCGTTAAATTGACGCAAATGTGCAGTTGCATGCGCAGGTAAAATGAAAGACTTGATTTTGACTTACCTCTTCCACACACACTTTCTCTTTATTCGGTCTAGTAAAATGATGAGAATTTTTTTCTAAGCTGTCTAGCCTTAAACATTATATATATATATATATATATATATATATATATATATATATATACATATATATATATATATATATATATATATATATATATATATATATATATATATATATATATATATATATATATATATATATATATATATGTATATATATACACACACACACATTCTCGATATGGAAGAGAGATTTAGACAGCATTGGAATTCTCATCATACGTCCCTATATGTTTTACTTTTCCTAGTCGAAAGATAGTGACCTTTATACCTTTTCCTCTCTTCTCTTCTCTCTTCTCACAAATACAATGCTAGAAACTTTGATATTAGTCACAAATTCAAGCCATGGGAATAATGAGTTTTGCAATTTGTTCTTTTGAAAAGTCTGATTCATACATTTCAACACTTTCCAAAAAAAAGCATAAGCAAAATATGCACACTGCAATATTTTCATCCAAAAAGCAATTCCTTCACCGGTGCACAAAAGAATTTTGAATCTTTGACCAACTTTTTGCAAAATTAGATCAGTGCTCACAGTACTTCAGTTTTTGGGCTTCAGTTTTGGCCTGTTTTTTAGTTTCCATCTTATAAGGGTGAAGGGTCACCAGGGGTCAAGGTCAAACAGATCACACACACATTTTCATTAATGCACATATGATTTGTAATTTAGATAAAGTTAAAGTGAAGAGAATCAAAACCAAATTCATATACATACCTTATAATTTGTAATTTAATTAAAGTGAAGAGAATCAAGATCAAACACAATTTGACTGATGTATGTTGTTGATTAATTTAAGTACATTTCTGCTGCTGAAGATTTTCTTGATGAACCACCTTTATCGCAACATTTCATTGATGGCATTTTTGAGAATCAAGGTTTTTATTGAAACATTGTATATTCGTGGATGGGCAGTTTTGATATGGTTCCCTTTCTCTCTTTCCAGCGGTTACCCTGAGTATCAGAAAGAGCATTATGCAGATTACAGGGACAGTCGGTATCCCCCCTACCCCCCTGCCCCGGAACCTGAATACAGTCGACCATACCGACAACAACAACAACAACCAAGCAGTTCAGATCACCAAAGTCCCGGCTACAGGGAACCGTTGGAAAATCGGCCGGAAAAATACGATCCCCGCCTTTCTCAAGGGGAACGGCCAGGAAGTTACGGAAGAGAGGCTCCACCCGAGGATCGCACTGGCGGAGGTCACATGGGTAATGGCGGACTTACGGCGTTCAGCAATCAGACATATATGGACGCGAGGGAACTGAGGGGTTCGCCGCGGACGTCTGACCAATCAGGATCTCTCGAGCGACCGCCTCCGCAGCGCCCAGTCGATTCCGGCTACCCAAGCTCGAGTGAAAGATCCAGGTAAGCCATCCATGTCTGTACTCTAAACTGGCGTTTTAAAAACTCAAAAACATTTATAATCCTTCCAATGTTGGGGCTTCTTTAGTCCAAAGGACAAGGATGCCAAAATTTTCAAAAAACATCTAAACACTGTTGTGTTGGTATTCATTGGATAGCTCTCACTGAGTACTCTCAGATGAGTACCCATGTGCCAGGGTTTCAGTCATTTTTCAGGTTGTTGCATCATTTTGTATTGGCCAAGTTAGCCACCAGCATATAAAGTATGTAGGAATAACAGAAGAGAAATCATGTTTGGATGAATTCATAACGCAAAGATAGGTAATAAATTACATAAACTATAGACGAGTAGTAAAATAAAATAAATAGATATGATAGATGAACTGATGTTATTAAAATCTATGAATACAATAAAAATTGTACATCTAAATAGATACAAAGAGATATGAAATATGGTGCTAATAGAATAATTGATACCAAGATAGGTATGATGAAAGATATTAGGTAAAATCAAATAAACATTTCCAAATATAATTAATTTTGTGTAAATATCTCTGAAAATAACCGCACTTTGAAAAAAAAATGGTACTTTTTGTATGTTTGGGGCAAAAGAGTACAGTCCAGATTTTGCATATTTCCAGTGTAAAAATGGATAGTGGTTTTGAGTCGTACAAGAAACTGGTAACACCTGGTTTCTATGGCTCCAAAAAGGACATTGACGAAACCAGGTAACAGTGGGCTTGTTGCTATGGTGTCGCTATGGTGTTGCTATGATGTCGCTATGGTGTCGCTATGGTTTGGATGCTAGATTTAAAAAGGATTTGTCTTACTTAACTCCCTAAGGTCACCCATTTATGCCTGGAGATCTTCTTGATAAGAGACATCTGAAATTATGATGTTTTAGAAAATGACTTGGCAAATAATCTTAAAAACATAAAATATCTGAAGAGTTGTGGGTTGGTTTCTGATGAACTTTTTTTCTAAAAAAGTAATTTCTGAAAAAAACTGAGGTTAAAGAATATTAAAAAAATAATAAAGATGTTTTGGGGGCTACTGGCATGGATGGTTTAACCTTTTATTGCTCACACCGGCCAAAAGCAGCCTAATTAATTTGGTAAAATCTTCTGTGAAAGAGCATAGTTGGAAAAATATTTGAAGGTAAATGTTAATCAGAACACTACTGACAATTCTTAATTCCAAAGTTATCGTTAGACGTTGTGTAGATCCAGATGACTATTTCTGGAGGAAATCTTGGGCATGAATGGGTTAATTCACTTCATATATCGGTAAGTTTTTGTGAGTAGAGCTTTGCTTCTGTTGGACACGGTATCGGACTACTAATTTACCCTAATTAAATAGTGAATAAAAAAGGGGCTAACACATTTAATTTTATGCTACTATATATACTATGATTCTTTGGAAATAACTTGGATCATGTGTGAGTGTGTATAAATATGTATATATATATATATATATATATATATATATATATATATATATATATATATATATATATATATATATATATATATATATATATATATATATATATATATATAAACTAGCATATATTATGTATGTATGTATACACTCCCAAACCATTTGAATATTTAAAGGAGAGTTTGGGTTGATTTCGCTATCACATACATGTATCTTCAAAAAATGTTTTTGTGAGTATGATATCAACAAAAATGTCATTTGATTTTGGCCACTGCTGGTTTCAGTGAAAAAAAACGCTTGCTTGCTTAAATGAATAATAGTGAAACCTCTAAGAATAGAGTGCTTCCACACAGATTAAAAAAAAGTGATCAGTGAAAAAACTTCTTTTGAAATAGCAAAGTTATCAGCTGTGTCTTAACCCTTCCAATGCTCAGGCTACTTTTGTCCAAAGCACAAGGATGCAAAGATTTTTGAAAACCATCTAAACCCTGTCATTTTGGTGTTCATTTGAAAGCTCTCACTGAGTACTCTCAGATGAGTACCCATGTGCCAGGGTTTTAAGTCATTTTGATTGATTTTTTGCATCATTTGGTATTGGACAAAATTAGCCACCAGCAGCATAAGGTTTAATGTTGTTGGGAAATTCATTCCAAAGGCATGACACATAGGCATATAAGGCTCTGTACCCTAAACATTTCTGCTTCAAATATATTCCCAACTATGCTTTTGCCTGGAAGATTTCATCAAAATATTCTTGCTGCTTTTGACCGATGTTCACTATTCTATTCTGCTAAGACTACACACATTATTCCTTGATATTATATTCAAAATTAGTGCAAAGGTATATTGGATCAATATCATTCATTGATGTGATAAATGATATTGTTTGAACTTCTTGGATTATCAACACTTCTTTTCAACTCTGCTTTGTGGAATTGTTTAAATGAGTACTTTATTGATGGTTTTATTTTTATTTTGCTACAGAAACAGTTCATATTTCCATATTTTTATTCAATCTTTATTGATGGTTGTTATTTTTTGTTACTATGGAGACAGTTCATATTTACAAATTTTCATTCAATCTTTATTGATGGTTGTTATTTTTCGTTGCTACGGAGACCGTTCATATTTCCATATTTTCATTCAATCTTTATTGATGGTTGTTATTTTTTGTTACTATGGAGACAGTGCATATTTACAAATTTTCATTCAATCTTTATTGATGGTTGTTATTTTTCGTTGCTATAGAGACAACAGTTATCATGGCCGCAATGGAACAAATGATGCGTATGCGGGGGATCGCCCAATCGAAAGAAGCAGCGCGTTTGAAGCATATAAAGACAGGAAGCAACCAGTGGCGCCCCCACCTCCCCCGCCAAAGAAATCACTTGACTCCTCTGACAGTAATGGAAGGTGAGTAGTGGGCTGACATTAATGTGTGTCAAGTAGGTCTTAACCCTTCCAATTTTGAGGCTACTTTCGTCCAAAGGACGCATACTTATGTCCGAAGCACAAGGACACAAATATTTTTTTAAACCATCTAAACCCTGTCATGTTGGTATTCATTGGAAAGCTCTTGTTGAGCTTTCTCAGATGAGTTCCCATTTGCCAGGGTTTCAGTCATTTTTCAGGATTTTTGCATAATTTTGTTATGGCCAAATTAGCAAACAGCAGCATAAGGGCTAAGACATTACTGTATGCAACTTTAATATGAAGTGCTCAAAATAATTTTGCTTTACAGCCCGGGTGGAGGGGATTTGTGCTACTTTAAATGGTCACATTCATGCACTCAAACTTTAGTTTTACTGCAATATAGATTTTTATTTGAAGGATGTTATTTTTGCGCTTTAATGTGGAACAGGAAAATTAAATGCCTCTGAAAAATTCCTGATATACAGTACCCCATTCATGCCTTGACCCTTCCAATACTGAGGATACTTGCTCAAGGACGCAAAGTTTCTTGAAAACCATCCAAACCCTGCCATGTTGGTATTTTGTCACTTTTTCTGCCATAATTGTTGCTATTAAAGTCATGACTAGCCATTGGTAAGTGGCAGAGGAAACCAGAGTACCCGCTGAAAACCACCGCCTAACCCAAAGTTACTGGCAACTTTCTCACATGCCCTGGCTGAGCTTTGAACCTGTATATTCAGTAGCAATGTGAACATGTGACAAAAAACAACTTTCTGTAAAGCTGCACACTCACCACTCACAAACTCGAGTGGCTCGAGCACAAGGGTAGGCGAGCTGAGCTTGTGCTGATCGCTGTCATGTTTTGCTTACAATCCCCTATGTATCCAGGCAGTGTAGAGCGTTATACAGACCTTGGTACCAATCTATAAAAAGCAATATGTAAATATAGATATGTATTCTTATATGAAGACGCATTGTAAAATGAAATAACCATCATTTAGTATTTCTTTCTTAATTGGTGGGCAGAATAATGAATATTTATTCAAAAATATGCGCGTCCACGAGCTCATGAGTCAAAATGGTGGTGAGCTCATGAGTTGATCTCCCTCTGTGAGTGCAGCTCTAACTTTCTGGTCTTTTTTCCTCCAGAGATGGCTCTAAGGATTCCAAGGAGTCCTCGGAAGACGGGCACACCGTGGTTGCCACGGCGAGGGGTGTTTTCGATGACAACGGAGGGGTGCTAGAATCGAAGGAAACCGGAGTCAGTATAATCATACCTAAAGGCGCCATCCCGGGCGGCAAAAAACAAGAGATCTACTTCAAGGTGTGTCAGGATAACAGCATACTGCCGCCATTGGACAAAGAAAAAGGTAGGTTAATGATATGTTAATTTATTTGTGCAGGAGAGACGTTACTTATGCTGTGCGGCCCAAAGACACTGAGTATGTTATAGTGATTAAGTTAGTTCTGCTACTGATCACTATTATTGCATGATGAAAAAATAACTCAAATCTTTCATTGTTTAGTCTTTGTTTAAATATTTAGTCATAAATGCTCTAATGAAGGATGACAAAATGTTGTTTTTTTCAAATCGGTTTCAGTTACCATGGGATCACCGAGTGCAGGCAGGAATCAATATCCTGTGTTTAATAGGCTTTGCCTAGCCATCTATGTATTTGGGTATTTCATTTAACTAGATACACTTTTTAAAATCATATCAACTTGATTGCATCACTAAAATCACTAAAATTAGTGATTTTAACAACCAATACAGATTGATCAGGGTTGCGAACTTGGATCAGTTGGGGTTGACTTTTTTCTTGACAGTCAGCATTGTAGTCAATAATGAAAAGCTTTTGCTATGTCAGAATGCTATAATATTATGGTTAATGATATGCTAATTTATTCGTGCAGGAGAGACGTTACTGAGCCCGCTGGTGATGTGCGGCCCGCACGGCCTGAAGTTCCTGCAGCCAGTGGAGTTACGCCTGCCACACTGTGCCTCCGTCAACCCAGACAGCTGGTCCTTCGCTCTCAAGTCCAGCGATTCACCAACCGGTATGTACGAAAGTCGTCTGGACCTGTGATACTTTTGAAAATAACTTTGGAATAGAGCATTACCTCACAATTTATTTGAAGGAGGATTGTAGATAATGTATTGATGGACAACTCTCATCAAATATTTTTCAAATCCAGCGAGTCACAAACCGGTAAGTACAAAAGTAGTCTGGACCTGTGATACTTTTGAAAATAATTTTGGAATGAAGCATTACTTAGCAAACTATTTGAAGGAGGATTGTAGATAATGTTTTAATGGACAACTCTCCTTCAAATATTTTCCAATAATTGCTGTAGTAAGAGTGATATCACCAAAATAGATTTTGGCTGCAACAGGCATCATTAGGAATTTGCAATATTGTTTTATCACCAATCTGCTCTTCTGCCATCATTTCCAAACTTGCAATTAAATGCAATTACAATGTAGTTTTATTAAAGTCAAGATCATTAGATGATGCTCTGCCTAAATTCCTAGCTATGTTCTTATTACATACCTTAGGCAGAACTCGAACCCAGACTCGTGGCAATTCAAGGCGGTGCTGTCAAAAGAGTTCATTGTTTTGACAAAAGAGGGCTCTGAGGGTCTAAGGGTGAAATTTAAACATTTTTTTCGAAGCTCATAACAAAAGCTTTTTTTATCCTATATTTAGATAGCACTTTTGTCGACAAGTACTTTTATGAGACTTTTTTGTTTTTTGTAGGTCATCCGACACAGTGGCAGAACATGACCTTGGCAGGCATTGATGGTGTTTCTCAAGGTCGCGTGGGCAAGAGTAGCGTCTCCGTGCTCGTGGATCATTTCTGAAAATCGTAACTCTTCATCCACAATCAGATTCGACCATTCGCATCGGAAGAACAACCACGATCTGATAACTTTGATTGTAACTGAAAAAGTTCAATGATATTTGAAAAATATTTGAAGAGGGATTGTTGAACCTAATAGGATCAGCAATTTTCGATCAAATATTTTGCTAAATATTACTTTGTAACTCAGATATCTCCACACCTAAACATTACGATGTAACTGAGATATTTCCTCACCCGATGCAGATGTGAATACGTATGCTGCAATCGCAATCGTATGAGTGAAGATTTTCTCAGGAATTTGAAATCCATTTCAAGAAGCAATCATGGCAGCATTGATTTCAAGACAGGGGAAGTGTACAGAACAAATTTGTGCGAGATACGAACATTTTAATAGCGGATCTATCCAGGAAAAGATTGATATTTGGGTAAACTGTTTGACTTTTTATTTGATAACAATCTTTTATGAAATGTGCTCTGTACTTTTTTGTTTTAGCAAGTGTTGTCAGACCGTGTGACCCAGAAGAGGGTGAAAGGTCTGTGCCTGAGCTTGACCGGTTATTTGAATTGAAGGCACCCTCAGTCTTCCTCGCATAATTGAATGAAGTTTTCTAAGTTGGGAACAGTTCCTGTTCTTTTATCTCGCAAGTTCACATGCTTACCAATAGAGGGCCATGATGTCAAAACAGTTCACAGGCTTGCCGATAGAGGGCAACAATGTCAAAATATATGTAGTTCACACACTTGCCAATAGAGGGCCACAATGTCAAGATAAGTATAGTTCACACATTTACCAATAGAGGGCCATAATGTCAATGTCAAGATACTTGTAGTTCACACATTTACCAATAGAGGGTCACAGTATCAAGATACATGTAGTTCACGCATTTGCCAATAGAGGGCCACAATATCAAGGTACTTGTAGTTCACATGCTTGCAAATAAAGGGCAAGCTAGTTTGAATGTTTGATTATAGAGGGCTCTGAGAAGGTGGGATGACAAGTTTGTTGACATGGCAGCCCTGAGACAGTGTTTGTTGTCAAGGAAGTTGCTTGGTGATGGAGCAATCTGCAGTCAAAGAACTTGACAATAGGGGGCTCTGACATCAAGTTAGTTCACACACCTGCCAATAGGTGGATCTGATGCATGACAAACAGGCCAATTTTTTGCTTCTGGCTTTTACGGATGCGTTTTTTGAAGCTCATAGAAAACACTATGCTCTTTTTCTGATTTTATTTTGATCAAGCGTTTCTGATATTCAGCCGAGCTGCATTAAATTGCTTTGTTTGTCCGATTTTATCTAAATCTCGCTTTCAACAGATATTGGCAGCACTCATCTCCATGGCAACGGTTAGTGAAATTGTAAATACGCACTTGTAAAAAACGTATAATTTTTTTATTTTTGCAAATGAACTCTTGTAAAAAGTATTATTAATTTGCCTGTGTATAGCTCAAGGTACTTATGTAGGAAATATAGCACTAATTAACTGCCACAGAAAATCAAGTATGACTTTATTATGTATTGATAAGAGTTGACGGGATCTTATCCGTTTTCTATGAACATTTTAGGGAGAAGTTGTTTTTAAGTCTTGTGTATTGCCAAAACCTTGATTTACACTACATATTATATACAGTGTTAATCTTGCGCATATAGAATAATGCAATCATAGGAATATGATGCCTAAATAGTGATGCTCAGTTTTATAAATGCTGGCACCAGGGAATGGGCAAAGAAAGCATTACCGTATTCGCCTGATTAAGCGAATCATGCGAGGAGACGATCTTTGGCGCTTGGTCCCCCAAAAGTGGCGAAAAATAGGGGGGGTGAGCTTATTCAAGACTGCACTTTATCGGGCGAATACGGTAATTAAACTGCTGCAATATTAACACTGTATACAGTATTCAGTGCATGACTGAACAGAAGGTTCTTCAGAAGTATGGGAGAGGAAATATGGCTAGAAGTGAGTATTTAACTAACACCATTTACATATCATTGTTGAAATTCTTAGCTGAATGCTAAAATAATTTTATCCACCGAGCAGTTTTAACTGCCAGGCTCTGTTAAATGAATGCAAATCTTGAAAACTCGAAATTCATGGAGAATTTGAGAAAATATTTGAATGGAAGGTTTGTTTAATTCTATTTACCTATGTACGCTAAATTGACCTAGTTATTTCAGCTGAACCTTCACAACGAAGGCATCTTTTGTGAGGTATCTGAAGGAGAAATGTTCTGAACTAAATGTATGACTCTCCTAAATATCTACCACTATCATCTCAAGTTATTTTCGAAAATACCACATCTGACTTTTTTGGTAATTACATTTTGATCAGAGGAGTTTTGGAGAAATGTTGATAGCAACTCAACTCACAACTCTTTTCCAGTCATTTTGTAAATTTTTGATTGATTCGGAAGTTATTTTCAAAAGTGTCCTCGGTCCAGACGACTATTGTCAAGAAGAGCTTGAGGCTTGAACAGTCTTAAGCTCCTATCCAGGTCTGCCCTGATGGCCAAGTGATCTGAGATATAACTTCTTATTGCTTACTGTCTCTCACCACTGCCTGGCTTTGGATTCTGGCCGGGGCGTGTGAGAAAGTTACCAGTGACTTGGGGTATGACTGGCCTGTCACAATTCAGCCTAAACAAGGCAGAAGAAATGATGGTAACTGAATTCCATCTTAACCCATTCACACTCAGAGCTGTCAAAACTGGCCTGACAATTTTGTAAATATTTTTCTAACAAATGCATTTTTGGATAAATATTTGAAGGAGCAATGTTTACCAGAAGTCAAAAAACAACTCTCCTTCAAATATTTTGTGAACTTTTGCTTTATTCCAAAGATTTTTTTTCTAAAGTATGACAGTAGCAGACGATAGTTTCTAGAGGAACTCTGAGTGTGAATGGGTTAATATCCATGATATGTGTCAGGGAAACAATCTAAGTTTTTATGACGTTATTTTTCGTTGGGTGCCATGTTTCGTCAGGAGCACAGTATTCTTCCTTGCTACTTCTTGAATTGTGCATCATACTGACCTTAACCGATTTGTGTCTGAGAGGTCCTTCTGAAAAAGTCGTCTGGTACTTTTATACTTTGGAAAATAACTTCTAAATGAAAAATGGCTTCTCAATTTTTGATGGAGAGTTGTAGGGCGAGTTCTGATGAACATTTCTTCTTCAGAATTTCACCAAAATATGCCTTTATTAGAGGGATATCACCAAAATATGCCTTTATTAGAGGGATATCACCAAAATAGTGTGGCTTTTCTTGCCATTACAGGCATGAATGGATTAAAGAATAAAGGGGTCAGTAAAAAAATTTGACGCAAACTTGCAGATTTTTACCATCAAACATTACAAGTGCAGGGATACAAATAATACTCATATTTGACCTCTGGAGGTCGGAGGTCAAAGTTCGCAGATCACCTTTGTTGTACAGGCTTTGTAAATACAAGATTTGCCAGTGAAAAGAAGGTTGTGTTTTAAAATGCTTACTAGCCATTTTAACCCATTAATGCTTAGGAAATTATCTAAAAATTGTCACCTGGACCTAAATTGTTTTTGATAATAACTTGAGAATTCAGAGTTATTTTACAAAATATTTGAAGAAGAGTTGTTGGTTGTATTCTGATCAACATTTCCTCTTGAAATATTTTCCCAACTTTGTTTTCACCTTAAAGATATTACCAAAATAGTCAGGCTGCTTTTGGCCACTGTGAGCATTAATAGGTTAAACAGACTACAATAATGTAACTACCAGTATGTCAACATTCTTTAATGATCATTTTGAAAGCTGTTTAAAAACGAGTTTGTTGACGCAAAGTCCCATTTTATATTGTATATCATTCTGGGTATTAAGGATTTTTTTGTATTCTTGTAAAATTGCATTACTTCAAAGATATCATATATGTTGATCTGATATTTTGCACTAGATGAGGCTAGTAGTTAGGTTAACCCTTTCACGCCTAGAGAGCTCCAGGATAAGGATTGTCTGGATTTATAGAACTATTGAAAATAACTTTGGAATTAAGCATAAATTGCAAAGATATTTGAAGGAGAGTTGTTGGTTATACCTGGACAAACATATCCCCTTCAAATATTTTCTGAAAAGAGCTTGCGTTAGTGAGCTATCGTTAAAATGGTCAGGCGGTATTGGGCGCTACAGGCGTGAATGGGTTAAGATGACTTTACAAGACTCAAAACAATCGCTCTTTGTTGATTTCGGAATATGAAGTATTTTATTCTGAAAAAAAAATATTGATTTTTGTATTTTAAGCTGATTCTAAGGTGCATTTTAAATTTGTATTACACAAAAACGAGGTTTTATTTATGGTAAGATTTAAGGTGCATTTAAAGTTTGCATAACAGAAAAATGTGTTTTTATTCATGGTAGGATTTATACACATAGATGAATGTCTTCCCACTCCGGTATAGAGTAGGTCAATTTATCACTCCTTAACCCATAAAAATTGTAATTAATTAACGGTGTCCCAAATTACTGAGAATTTCCGTACTTTTCACGGAGAACTGTAGACACGAAAGACTCTTTAACCCTTCCAATGCTGAGGCTACTTTTGTCCAAAGCACAAGGATGCAAAGATTTTTGAAAAACATTCAAACCCTGTCAAGTTGGTATTCATCAGAAAGCTCTCACTGAGTACTCTCAAATGAGTACCCATATGCCAGGGTTTCAGTAATTTTCGAGGTTTTTTGCATCATTTTGTATTGGCCAAATTATCCACCAGCAGCATAAGGGTTGAGCGCAATCATTGTATTATAATAAGATGGTAATAATCGTAGTATATAATTCTGTTTCCTATGCAATTTGTACCTATGTTTATATAAATATCTATCCAACTGATCCCAGAAGAAATGATGTATTTTAGACATGTGATGTTTTAAACCAAGGTGCTCTATAAACAAATCTTAAGTAAGAAAACTCTCTCCTTTTTGTTCTTTTTCTTTTTGCAATCTGACTTCCCACCTTAACCCTTCCAATACTGAGGCTACTTTTGTCAAAAAGCACAAGGATGCAAAAATCTTTGAAAACCATCTGAACCCTATCATTTTGGTATTCATTGGATAGCTCTTGATGAGTACTCTCAGATGAGTACCCATATGACAGGGTTTCTGTCATTTTCTAGGTTTTTGCATCATTTTGTATTGGCCAAATTGGCCATCAGCAGCACAAGGGTTAACCCTCTGCCCCCATTCCTCTATATCTATGATACAGTGCAGACATTTGATTCCTGCACTAAATGCAGGGCAGTCCAGGCGTAATATGTTACTGCACGCCCGATCACCACACAGTTTCCCTGAGTATGGATGCATGGATGACATCATAACCGAACATAGCTTTGATTCACAAGTTATGTGGGTCATTGATGTGCTCGGCCTATTTTTTCAACATGTCATCCATGGGTGTTTGTGCAACCATGCACTGGCAGACATCCGGTCGACTGGTGCAGGATTTGAATGTCTTAACTGTATAGTATATGGAACAATAATCGAGGGAAAACCAGGATTAATATTCATCAAGTTGAATTTGCCATATAAACAAAACTCAAAAATATAACCGGTTTTTATCAATATTAAGTGATATTTCCATCATCTTAGTGAAAGTTAACGTGACAAAAACAAAGCTCTAAAACATTTAATAAATGAAAGATGATATATTTTTCATATTTGAGATTTATGTGGTATAAACACAATTCAAAATCATTAATGATGAATTTTAAGTATTATTATATACCTGCTGCTCATTCCCTGCACAAGCGCCTTGTGCAATATAATTCTTAAGAGTGCAATAAAAATTGATATTGCCCGAAACCAAAGCGACATATTTGTATGATATTTTCTTCATATTCATGGAAGTAAATGTGGTATAAACAAAATCAAACACGATGAATAGAAAGTGATATCTTTATTTGTCTGTATTAGAAAACTCGGTCTCATGGATTTGAGGTTAACAAAGACGAAAATAACAACAGAAACAACATCCTCTCTCATACAATAAAGTAGACAAAAATATCTCTTTGCTGATGCAGCATGATAAATAGTCAGTTCTGAGTTGAACCACTGTCTTAGATGAATATCACCTGGACTAGAAGCCAGCAAGTCTGTCACGTAACTTGGGGTACGATTCACAGCAAGGAGCAACTGATATACCCTGCTTGAAGCCAATAGGCAATCTGTACTTGTTAGGGCCGGTCCTTATCCCTTCCAATACTGAGGCTTCTTTCATCCAAAGCACAATAATGCAAAGATTTTTGAAAACCATCCAAACCCTGTCATGTTGGTATTCATTGGAAAGCTCTCACTGATTACTCTCAGATGAGTACCCATGTGCCAGGGTTTCAGTAATTTTCCTTGTTTTTTGCATCATTTTGTATTGGCCAAATTAGCCACCAGTAGCATAAGGGTTAATGATGTGCGCACAGCACTGTTTACACTGCGGACACATGCAAATAAAGATATTGTAGAATAGGAAATAAATCTGGAGTGCAAATATACTGAATTTGAACAAAAATTACCTTTCCGAAATTTATTTTACGGGAAACTTTTTTTACACATTAACACAGATGGGCGGAAAGATTTTAATTCAAATTTAATTATACCAAGATTATCTAATTCGGAAAATTCAGATCAATTACATGCTCGGAATCATTTTTTATTCTCAGTAAACAAGATGTGTGTTCAGTCTGACTAACATGCCTGCAGTGTAATAAATGCTGCACTCTGGTCAGAAAGGACCAACCTCTCAAAATAAGATACTGGACATCTATTGGGTGGAAGCAGGGTATATCAGTTGATCCCCTGTAGTCGCCCAGTTCATGCATCGAGTACTGCCGGCTTCCAGTCCCTGTGATGTTCGTCTAAGCTTTAGCCCCTCTTCCAACAGGAGATATATGAGGTATATTAGATTATGACAGAAAGTACCCCAATCCCAACCCGCTTTTCCAGTATGACGCGTATGAGGTATTTATTTCTAACAGGAGATATATGAGGTATATTAGATTATGACAGAAAGTACCCCAACCCCAACCCGCTTTTCCAGTATGATGCGTGTGAGGTATTTATTTCTAACAGGAGATATATGAGGTACATTAGATTATGACAGAAAGTACCCCAACCCCAACCCGCTTTTCCAGTATGATGCGTGTGAGGTATTTATTTCTAACAGGAGATATATGAGGTATATTAGATTATGACAGAAAGTACCCCAACCCCAACCCGCTTTTCCAGTATGATGCGTGTGAGGTATTTATTTCTAACAGGAGATATATGAGGTACATTAGATTATGACAGAAAGTACCCCAACCCCAACCCGCTTTACCTGTATGACGCGTATGAGGTATTTATTTCTAACAGGAGATATATGAGGTACATTAGATTATGACAGAAAGTACCCCAACCCCAACCCGCTTTTCCTGTACGACGCGTATGAGGTATTTATACTATGACACAAACAATTTCCTCCCCTCTTCATGCACCCACCCCATGAAGCCCCCCCCCCCCCCCCCCCCCCGCCCACTACAAGTAGCACTACTACTACTACTAGCACTATTTCTACAGTTGTGTAATATGCCCGGTCTGCCTACGCATTCAGTGCATGAATTAAATGTTGGCACTGTACAGCTGATACTAACAAGTTATGTTAAAAAGCAAGTAAAGTAAACATCGTAAACATAATATCATAATATCCTGGTAACATAATACGTACACTACAGTAACATAGAAACACACTGAGAGCAGGGATGTATATATTGGGATTGGAGGCTGACTACTGTGTCCCATATGAGTTAACCCATTACTGCTTTAGAGTCCCTCTAGAAATTGTCGTCTGGATCTACAATACTTTTGATTATAACTTAGGAATCAAGAAGGATTTTATAAAATATTTGAAGGAGAGTGGTTGTTAATATTCTGAACTGTATTTCTCCATCAAATATTTTCTCAACTTTGCTTTTGCCTGCAAGATTTCATCAAAATTGTCAGGCTGCCTTTGGCTGCTGTGAGCGTTAATGGGTTACTAGTATTGCTTCAAATGCTGAGGCTACTTTCCAAAGCAAAAGGACAAATAAACTGAAAACCGGGACAAAAAGTAGGGATGTGTATATAGAGATAGGAGGCCGACTGTTGTGTCCCATACTGTGTGGAGCTACATATGATTTATCCCTTCTAAGGCTACCTTCCTCCAAAGTACAAAGACGCAAAGTTATTTGAAA
>OZ012701.1:5936724-5952665 GCA_963942565.1 Maea johnstoni
AGTATTGTGTCATATGCAGTGTCATGTGTTCCTACTTCACCGCTCCAACTCGTTTCTTGTCACACTCTTCGATCTCAAAAAACCACTCTGCAACAACGGTGGAAAAACTTACCCTACACACAGTCATCACACAGTTGTCCATCTACCATATAAAATGGAAACATTACTCTCATCCATGACTACAAAACATTGTCCAAAGCCTTAAATCTTTGCAGTTTTGTATCATCATTGACCCACTGATTACACCGGAAAGATATACATAACTATTCAAACAATAGAACCTAAAAGGAAAATATTATAACCGTTACATCAGGAGTAAATATACCTATGGTTAAGCGACCCCAGACCAGGAGCACACATTGGCTAAATGGCAATTGTGTGTCGATGTGCCTTTAAGCAATCATTCATTCATTCAAACATTGACTTTGATATCTTGGGGCTTCATTCTGTACAGCTCCTTTCCATCATACATACATAGGTGTGTGTGTGCTTGTGTGTGTGTGTGTGTGTGTGTAGGAAGTTAGGAACACAAACCTAGAGTACCAAGCATGCATGTGTGCATACAAGATGATTTTAGAAACAAATTTCAAGAAGGGACTAGCTTGCCAATCTTATGAGACCCCCAAAGAATGCACCACAAATAAGATGAATGTTAGAATGCTACTCTTAATTCAAGATTAATTTTGGTATGTAACATATGACTAAGGCGAACCAATTCTATTTCATGTGATAGTCAAAAGCTTTAAGGAATTCTTTGAAAAGGTTCCTCCAGACAGCATTTTATCTTATTTACATGAGATTGGTCTGTTTTAGCGATTGTAAAACATTTTAGGGACTGTCTCATATGTAACTACCTTGCATGACCAACTTATACTTCGAAACTGTTATTTCTTTCTTAGCATCTTTATCTATCTATTGCTTTTTCGTCGTTTTCAACATAACAAAGGACCACTATTTTACACAGATATTTATGGCACTATATGGCCGTTGTTATGTGTGCCAATGTGCTTTTAAGCACTCATTCTTTCTAGGTTAATCATTGATACAGAGAGTAAATAATCAAAGTGGTTTGACATATATCAAAAGCAATTAATTGTTTGAAAAGGCCCAAAAAACTAGTACGGTTTGAGCAGAATGAATGAATAAGTGTTTAACGGCATATTAACACACAAAGGTCATTTAGTGCCATAAGATATAAGCAAAATGTGGTCCTTTGTCAGTGTTAAAGAACAATGACAAGGCGTAAGTATTTTAGGTGAAAGAAGAAAAAGAGGGAGAACAAGAGCAGAGCTTTCAGATCCAAAGAGGACCAAGGGATATTTTAAGATGCATAGTGTCCATAGACAGATCCACACATCCCCCTTCTTTTAAAAGGCGGGCAGGGTGCCACACCAGCTTATAATTAGGATTCCGCGGGAGGTGCCAACTCCTATTGCACACCATTAAGCAAGTCAAGAGGATGTGCCTCTTGCAGGGTGGTTTGAGCAGATCACTTAGCCTTTCTTCCTCATAAACACCAAGGACCACCTGCACAAAGAAGCTTAAGTCAAAAACTAACTTGATTGCTCATGTTGAAATCGGTGACGTAAGATTTTTCGTTTGTTGAAGATAAACACTTAGCTAAGATTTGACTTAAGATTCTTTGTGCAGTCGGCCCCAAGAGGCTTAGCTAATCTATACGAGGAAGTTACTCATCCAGTGTGAGCAATATGATTAACAGATGTATCTTCTTGTCATTGGCATCCATAACTCTTACATCTATTAATTTCCCAAGAAGTCCGAAGGAGTTATTCAGTTAGAGGAGCAATGAATGAATGAATGATTGCTTAAAGGCACATTGGCACACATAGGCCATTTAGTGGTTGCAGGAGCAAAATAGATAGCGCACTAATAAACTGTACATTTGTATAGCGCACAGAAACCCAGCAATTAACAGTCAGAAATTACCTTCTCTTAATGGAAGTGAATTTACTATGGAGTCCCAAAGGGGGGGGGGGGGGGGGTCAGGTTCAGAGGGTAGCTGGAAGGTTAACATTTTTTTTAAGGGTGCCATTTTGGCTTTAAGGGTAGTTTAAAGATTGATAATGAGCGTATGCCACCCGCCCCCCCCCCCCCCCCAATACCAGAGTAGACTCCTCACTCCCACATCCCAGGATTAAAGTTAAGTATACCACTTGAATGTGCTAATAACTGGAATCATGACACGTGTTTGATAATATATTAAAGGAGAGAACATTCGTTCTTGTCTGTAATTTTTATATTCATCCCTCAACAATTAGAAAAGTGTTTTCGTCAGACCAATTAACCCATTCATGCCTGTAACAGCCAAAACCACCTGGCTACTTTGGTGATATCTCTATACCCAAAGCAATGGTTGAGTAAAATATTCTAAAGAGTGCTGTTCAATACAAATTTACCTACAACTCTCCTTGAATTAATTGGCATATAAATGCTTCAGTTCCAAGTTATTTTCCTAAGTAAATCAGATCCAGACAATTCTCGTCAAGTAGATCATTGGGCATGTATAGGTTTGACCCTTCCAATGCTAAGGCTACTTTCATCCAAAGCACATCGATGCAAAGATTTTGGAAACTATATGAACCCTGTTTTGTTGGTTTTCATTAGATAGCTTCCGCTGCGAACTACCAGATCAGTACCCATGTGCCAGGGTGTAGGTCATTTTTCAGTTTGTCATTTTTCTTGGCAATACTAGCTTCCGGCATTAGAAGGGTGAACTTTATAGCCCGGCTTTTCTGAGCAGCTGGGAAATAAAAGGATGAGGTGCCATTTATCATGATATGTATTGTACTTACTGATGATCAGACTGGCTATGAGTCCTACTGTGACTGTGACTATGGTTCCCATGGTGGTGAAATACTGGTAAGAGATGGCATACAGCAACTCAACACCACTCCTACAAAATGCAAGCATTATTATCAGAAAACATCGATAAAAACTTATGTATTGATTTTTATTATAATGGAAAAAAAATTGATTTCAAATATAGCATGCAGGCACCAGCCAAATTCCTATACCTTACCAAGATGCTAATACTTTGAAAATTGTTAAGGATGTGGAATATGACATTGTATTTATGTTGATTTCTTGGCGATTTCTTGCCTTGACTATGTTAACCCCATGATGAATGGCAGTGATAAGATCTAAGATCTTGTTCTTGTATAACAGACTAAACATGTATATATGCATTAACACACTAAAAGAAGGATCTGCACATCAAAAAATGGTGCCACTGGCTAACATTAGCACATCTAAGATGGGTGCAGAAACTAATACATGCTCATAATCACAGTTTTACCCTCCAAATGCTGCAGCTACAATCATCCCAAGCAAAAGAACGCAAAAACCATCTTAACCCTGCCATGTTGGTATTCATTGGAACCCTCTAGCAGAGTACTCTCAGATGAGTACCCAGCCAGGGTTTCGGTTATTTTCAGGGTTTTTTGCAACATTTTGTTTTGGCCAAACTAGCCAACAGCAGCATAAGGGTTAAATGTGCCCCCGCCCCTTCCTCAGAGACTACTTACAGCCCATGAGTGTCTGATAGTTGGATGACTGTTGGTACACTACTCTCATTGTAGTAGTTATATCCCGAGTAACTGGCTGTTGAGGTGAGCTGGCCATATCCAGTGTAGTTTGCTGCTGAAGTCGAGTTTCCCATCATATAAGGATCAGCAATGAAGGACGTGGCAGCTGCAGTACAGTTAGTGATGGAGCTTGGCAGAGGGGTGCGGTTCAATTTAAGGAACAGCTGGCCCAGGGAAATCCAAGCATTGAACACCATCCCTGTGGCAATACCGATGAGAGCACCCTACAGGACAAGGAATAATGAAAATGTTAGATGCATTCGTTTGGAACAGTCAGGGAGAGTTTCTTCCGTCCACATTACCTACGGCATCTGCATTTAAGTCCCATAATTTCCATGATTTGTTTTTGTTTTTGAAAATATAAAAGGACCATTATTTTATACAGGTTTGACAAGGAATAATGCAAATGTTAGATGTTTTCGTTTGGAAAAATAAAAGGAAAATATAAAAGAACCATTATTATACAGGTTTGACAAGGAAAAATGAAAATGTTATATGGTTTCGTCCGGAACAGTCAGTGAGGGTTTCTTCCGTTCACATAACCTACAGGATCTGCATTTAAGTCCGATGGAAAATAAACTGGAACGACCAGGGACTTAGTGTCATATTAACCCAACGTATTCGCCCGATTAAACGCACCGTGCAGGTGCAAGTTGGGAAATTTTTCTGTAGCAGGGGTTTTGTCAAACATTCGTATAACTGCACCCCAAATGAGTGCCGATCACGGTGTTACAAGGCAAGAGGAAAGGTATGTGATTTGGTTTGGGTTACCTCTGTGGGAGATTTAACATAAGGAGACGATCTTTGGCGCTTGCTGATCCCCCAAAATCGGCAAAAAATAGGGGAGGTGCGCTTATTCCCGACAGTGTGCTTAATCGGGCAAATACGGCAATTGGATCTGGGGTGTGTTTTACTAATTGTGACACATATTAAGAATTCAGTTTCTTTTTTAAACAACCGTGCATGCGCTACGAATATTTTGAAACTGTTAATGCTCAATGTTTTGTGATCATTTTTATTTATTTATTGCTTTGTTTTTGTTTTTAAAAATATAAAAGGACCTTCATTTTATACAGGTTTGGGTGCTAATGTGCTTTTATCACCCATCGATTGCATCTGGAGTACTTTGACACTTGGACCGCTACCATCAACCAGGAAAGACCCTTCTCTACTTGTGTCTCCCAGTGCTGTATATATATGTAGTACTTTTACATATATGTAAAAAATACCACTCTCTCTCTTATCTACCTATATAGTATGTGCTACATACCCATTTATAGTTTTATCAGCTGCCTAAGTAGGGTTCTACATGTTTTCTGGTTTGCCATCATCTTGTATAATTCCTTAGCTGAAATAAAGAGTTTTCAGTAAGATTTGTCTTCGTGTTAAAACCTTTTCACTTCCAAAAATACTGAAACTTCCTCTCTCTGTAACCACCCCCTCAGATACCCTTTCCCTACAATAACAATGGGTTACAACTGAGGGGCTCACCCTGGGGGCATGCTCAGATGGCCAAACAGTCTAAGATACCGCCACTGATTGCTCGCTTTCTCTCTGCCACTGCCTGGATTTGAATCCCAGCATGGGCATGTGAGAAAATCCCCAGTGACTTGGGATTAGGCGGTGGTTTTTGCTGGGTACTGCGCTTTTCTCAACTACTTACAATGGGCTTGTCACAAATTAGCCACATTATGGCATAAATGTGAAAAAAAAAGAGGATTTTTTTTTTCAAACTTACCCCGGAATTCGCATGTGGGAACAGGACACTGAGAAGGAAGACGCCTAGATGAGGTCCTTTTGTAGCTCCCATCATTGTAAGGGCGATCTGGTTGAAGACGCCACCTATTGCATGGGTCCCGAAGCTCACCAGCATACTAGCGATACCAAATACTACAACTGAAAGTAAATACAAATGACTTAAATATAAACGAATGAATGAATGAATGAGGGTTTAAATGCACATCAGCACACAAAGGCCATTTAGTGCCTTTGTCACTGTTGAAGAACAATGACAAAGCGTAATATTTCTAGGTGAAAGAAGAAAAAGAGGGAGAGAAAGAGCAGAGCAGTCATATCCAAAGATGACCTAGTGATCTTTTAGATGCATGGTATCCATAGACAGATCCACACATCCCCCTTCTTTTATAAGGCGAGCAGGATACAACACAGGTACCAGCTCCTATTGCACATCATTGAGCAAGCCATGAGAGTGTGTCCCTTGTGGGGTCAAATGATTTATGTGCTACTGGCATAAAGGATTCAAGAGTGAACAAGCAAGGTACAATACAGCTTTAGCCATACACAACTGAGATTGTGAGTGATATAACAATACAACAAACCACATGGAATTTATTTCTAAAATGGTGGTACAAAGATGATGACAACTTGGAACATAACTAAGTTTATCATCTGCTATTCCAAGCCAAATTATACTGTACGTTTTGGTTTGGGAGCCAGAAATAATTTCAAGCCAACCTCGTATCAGAAGTTACTGGTAACTTTCTCACATGTCTTGAGTGCAGAGAATGACATTGACATTATTTGAAAATTCTTTGAATGTAAACATTTTTTCACCACCCCATGAATCATTGAATTATATGGGAATTAGAAATGTTATCCATTGTCTTTAGATCATAACTAGTTAGTTATAAATGATGATGGGAACTGGAGTACTTTGGGAAAGATTTTACAGAAAAACGTCCTCTTTACCTGCAAGATATCATTAAAAATGTGAGGCTGCTTTTGGTCTCTTTGAGGAACAATGAGTTTTTGAAACTAGAACCTTTGGGATGGTGCGAAAGCAAGCACTCCAAGCACAGTGCAGTGGAAGACTTGAATATTTGGGTAGCAGATACAGTATATCTTCTGTAAGAAAACTACTCTACTTGCGATGTGTAAGAAAATGAAAATGACTTACCGATGACTTTTGTGACATTGGTTTTTCGACTCTCACTCAAGTTTTTGTAGAAAGGACTCAGGAGATCTTCCAGACTATGGCTCCTACAGCATTGTAGATAGATGATAGGGTACTAAACATAAAGAGTACATCGTTGATAGATGATATGGTACTAAAAAATATCAATGACTTGTAGAAAGATAAGCCAATTATTTGTAGATACTAGTAGAGACTGTACTACAAATAACCTAAAATATTGTAGATAGATAACATAGTATTTCCTTACGATGGTGCAAGTGTGAACGGCAGAAAAAAAGGGAAACAGATAACGTTCGCCATCTAGCGGGGAGAAGGGCAAACTACGTGAAAACGGTGGGAAAAAAATTTTAAAAAAAAATTCTGCTGCTTTTTGGAAAATGGAAAAACGGTGAAAAGAAATAAAAAAAAAATTCTGCTGTTTTTGGAATAACGGTGGAGTAAAAAAATTGATTTTTTTTCTGCCTTTCACACCTGCACCATCATAGTTTCTAGATAGATGATCTAGTATTAAACATTACAGATGCCTGTAGAAAGATGACATTATAATTATACAGAAAATAACAAAAGATCTAAAGGAAAAAGTATTTCTTGAATAAAGAAAATATGGTCTTCATAGAAAATGAAAAAATACAAGCAAGAGAAAAAAAATATTTGATGAATCGCTACTGTGACCAATGTTTTCTTTTAAGATAAAAGTCAAATTTTGTGATACATACAACAGTCAATAAACTACACCACATAATAGAAATGGTAGAAGAACGGCATATGCACTTTTTGGTTCAGGATATCATGGACTCAATGGCTTGCCCCCCAGCATATCAACTAGGATGGTGTCGCCTTTTGTGACTCCAGTGATGCTGCATTCTTTGGAAGCGCTAATACTGAAAAATGGTGAGTTGGAGCTGCTAGAGATTCAGTTTCGAAAAATGCTTCGATGTGTACAGCACTTGCCCGAGACTAGAGCACTGCCGGCAGTATATTTGCTGCTTGGTTGTCTTCCAATTCAAGCCCAATATGAACTGAGAAAACTGGGATTTTTCAATAGATGCCTCCTGCATGAAAATTCTGAGGAACAGGAGGTTATGAAAAGACAGCTGTCAATGAAGGATCTTGACTCCCACAGCTGGACAGTTGATCTTCGACTGTTGCTTCATAAAAATGAGTTGCCTGGTGCATTTTCACTGACAATGGCCACGCCAGGAAAGGAGTTATGGAAGAAGATGGTCAAGGATAAAGTCACAGAACATTGGGAATCTAAACTTAGAGAACAGATGAGAAACAGAAAGACACTTGAATATATGAACCCTGAGGTATGTGCTGTTGGAGTGGTTCATCCTGTTTGGAGGTTCTGCAGAACTGGTGCAGATATTTACATGGCATCTGTGAAAGTGAGGTTGATGCTGAAACGCTATCCTCTGTCCGGAGAAACCTACTCAGGCGCACGTAGAAAAGAGAGATCTACTTTGTGTGGAGAGGCGCCAGAAACTACTGAACACTTTTTGTTGGAATGCCCTTTCATGACCCATAGTAGACGGGCATATATGGCTAGGATAGAGGTTTGCCTATCTGGACATGGATATGGGATGGTTTTGGATGAAAGAGACATTATTAAAATGATTTTGGATCTGTCATTCTTTGTGAGTGGGGATGAGGTGCTTGAGGAGATGGAGAAAATAACGCGACGAATGTGCTATGCAATGCACAGAAGGAGATGTTTGCATGTTGAGGGCAGCTGTAGAGGAATTTTGAGAAATTGTTAGAGATAGCTGCATGCATTGCTAACACTGAACTTCTTATGCTAAATTATTTTTGAGATTGTGTTTATATGTTTTAATATTCTTTTAGACCAGAGACTGGAACTTTATTACTCCTATAGGAGGCGCTCCTGATACGAAAGGAGGGAATTACTAGAACAGAACAGAACAGATAGGTCACATAGGTAAATAGCTCACCTGAGAGAGCCAGCCACCAGACCCGATACGAACATGCCAGGTAGGCCAGGGAAAGCCATCACGTCCATCACAAAATAGGGCAAGATCTGTAGATAGGCAAAAGAACAGGAAGTAAAACATAATTGCACATTTACATAAATACATACACACATGCATACGTGTATACAAAGATCCATACATTTATGACTATACACAAAATCATGGGTATGTAGATGTGTGAATGTTTTTATTCACATTGAAAGCACCATTCAGTTGAATTCTTCCACCTATCCCTCAATTAATAAAAGTGTCAGAAGATTCATTAACTTCCAATACCTAGATCTGGTCACTATTGGCCCATTTCACACTATCTACTCCTGTTCAATATGTTATAGCCAACGATTTCAAATCTACTGTAATCAATTTTACATTTCAAGTGCTAAATCGACCACAAAACCAAATGAACTAGGGTTTACAAAAAGTTGGTGTCGCAGTCAAACAGTAAGTGAATCTCTCTCTCTCTCTCTCTCTCTCTCTCTCTCTCTCTCTCTCTCTCTCTCTCTCTCTCTATATATATATATATATATATATATATATATATATATATATATATATATATATTATATATATATATGTATATGTATATATATATATATATATATATATATATATATATATATATATATATTCTTGTATATATACACACCTGGTTGATGTTGCCGATGTAGCCAGCTTTCATAGGATCACACCTGTGGTAGGTATAGTAGGCGTAGACGACCAGCCCAGTAGCCACACAGATACCCACCAGCAGCAGCTGACCTGGACACAGCAATGCCAGGGCACTGGAAATACATAGTAACTAGTTAGCGAATGATTGGTGAATAATTTAGGTGGAAGAATAAATATGTGAATAAGAAGGAAAGAAATACGAGAACAGAAACGAAAGTAAGAGAGAGAGAGAGAGAGAGAGAGAGAAATAAAACAAATGAATAAAGTAGATGAATAAATAAACGAATGAACAAATAAATAAGTGAATAAATAAACATAATAAGTAAACAAATGTATATATATATAATATAAACAAAAATAATTAGTAAATAAATTCATTTTACACAGACATGTTTCACTGTACACACTTATCACGTTAGGCCTATATATATGTATATTTGTATACTAATATATCATGTATGTATGTACCTATGTAAGTATGTATGTATGTTTGTATGTATGTATGTATGTATGTATGTATGAATGTATGTATGTATGTACTTATCTATGCATGTATGTATGTACTTACCTATGTATGTATGGCTGTATGAACGTATTTATGTATGTATGTATGTACTTATCTATGTATGTATGTATGTATATATGTATGTATGTATGTACTTATCTATGTATGTATGTATGTATGTATTTATGTATGTATGTACTTACCTATGTATGTATGTATGTATGTATGTGCGTGTGTGTACACCAATAGAGAGAAGGACTTACATGCGTGACTGTTTGGCGTTGGCCACAGAGCGTATTCTCTGCAGCGACACCTGTGTGCAGCCGTACGCACCAAACCACAGCAGGGACTGACCAAAGATGATCGACCAAAAAGACATCCTCTTCATAGATATCAGTATCAGTCATATATATTTTAATGAATATTCCTATTACTGCTGTTATTGTTGTTATCATTACAATATAAAGATACTACTTATGTCTTTTGATTATTATCGTTATTATTATCATTATTATTATTATTATTATTATTATTATTATTTTTATTATTATAATTATTTTTATTATTATTGTTTTTGATATTATTATACATTTCGTTATTATTATTGTTATTAAGTTTTATTATTATTATTTTTATCATCACTATTATTATCACCATTTTCACTATTATTATAATTACTACTATTATTATTATTATTATTATTATTAGTAGTAGTAGTAGTAGTAGTAGTAGTAGTAGTAGTAGTAGTAATAGTAGTAGTAGTAGTAGCAGCAGCATCAGCAGCAGCAGCAGTAGTAGTACTAGTGGTAGTAGTAGTAGTACTAGTGGTAGTAGTAGTAATAGTAGTATCATCATCATCAGGATTTTTATCATTATCATCATAATCATAATCATCTAATCACATAATCACATAATTAATACTACTCACTCAAAAACTTTGAGTCGGCCTGTGACTTCACTGATGTCGTAAACATTCTTCGGGCCTTGGACCTGCATAGTCCCCTGGTATACAAAAAACAGAATTGTGAAAAATCATCATAGTCAGCGTCAACATCATAATCACGTTCATCACCAATATCATCACCAGCAGCAGAAACGTCAGCATCATCTCCAACAGCAACAGGGTAAAGGTGTATGTGTGCACTCGCGCACGTGTGCGTGTGTGTGTCTGTGTGTGCCAGAGAGAGAGAGAGAGAGAGAGAGAGAGAGAGAGAGAGAGAGAGAGAGAGAGAGAGAGGGGGGGGGGGGGGGGGTATATAACTTACATAGATTATGATGATGAATAAGCCTATGAACATGAGCGCAGCCTGGAAGACGTCCGTCCATATCACAGCCTTTACTCCACCCTGGAAACCAATCAAACAACATGTAAATGTATTGCTAACCCACTATTAGACTACATTGCCGACATTTAATTTATGCACTATCTGCGTGGGCAGTCCGAGCAAAATATATGACCACATGCCTGATTGCCACCCAGGTTCCTGTGTATGAATGCGACTACAGGTCCCAGCCCTCACAACTGAACGTAGCTTTGATTCACAATCTACGTGGATCATTAATGTGTTTGGCTTATTTTCTTGACATGTTGTCCATGGGTTTTTGTACGGCCAGGCATTGGCAGACGTCCGGTCAACTGGTGCAGGAATTGACTGTCTGTACTGTACCTCATATGATAAGATAAAATAACAAAACAATTTCTTTGAGTACTAGTATATCAGAGGCCCATCTTTCCGTAGTGCACCGGCAATGCAAGGATGCTGCTCAAGTAGTTGCAATGATGTTCTAATACTAGTAATTCTTGAGTAGTTACCTGTTATTGTTAATTAGCAGCGAGTTGAACTGGTTAATATGCATATGAGAGGCATTGTGAAGGGCTATCTAAGGCGCCTTCGCAACTGAAAAGCCCCCAGGGTATATTCATATTGAAAAGTGCATTCCTTGGCTTTTCTTGGTTTATATGGTGCCAACCTGGCGCTGAAGATATATTGGTAGGAGCTGCATATCTCTCTAGGTTATGAATATCTCTGTGGATACTTACCATGGTGGTATAGATAGTGGAGACTACGCCTATAGAGATGACCCACACATACCACGGAACAGGGGTCACTGGAAAACAGGAAATACAAACTCCAAGTTATCCCACTAGCACCAGGAGCCGCCAAAACTGGCTGGACTATTTTAATGATTTTCTCCTGACAGATGCGTTTTTATCAAACATATTTGAAGGAGAAATGATTATCAGAAAAATACCAACAACTCTACTTCGAATGTTTTGTGAGAATTTGCTTTATTTCGAAGTTATTTTCAAAAACATGACAGTAGCAAACGATTTCTTTGGGGACTTTGAGTTAAAATGGGTAACTGATTTGTCAAACAAGATGTTGTCAAGTGGTTAGTCTTTGCAGTATTAACCCATTTACACCGACTCAGAGATCCGCAAAAGACTATTGTATAACTATATCGTATACACATAAAAAATTGAAACAAGACTACTGACTAATTACGTGGTGAAGGTTGAAAAAATACTATTGGGTAAAAAACGTATTCGTAAACAGAAGGAAACAAAGTAAATGTTTGCAAAATCTTTAAAGGAGATTATCACATGGTACGGATGGAAGGATTTCATTGGACAATACGGTCTATGTAGTTCACGTGGTATAAATGGAATGATTTCATTGGGCGTTATGGTCTATATGACTTACCCACTTCCATGGCCATAGCGGGGCCTAACAGAGCAAATCCTGAATACAATAGCTAAAATGACAAAACAATGGAAGCGTAAGCCAACGGTGACGTCACAACAAAAATAAATCGCCTATAGTAGTGATACTATTACACTTACATCCGGATCGTGTACATGGTCTGACGACGTGGATATTTACACATTGCATACAATGATTTGGGAAAATATTTGAAGAGGGGTTATAAAATCCAAAGAGATCAAAATATTTTAGTCGATCATATCATGAAATATTTAAATGCTATGGAGGTGTTTTCAGATGTGTCTGGCTAAATACAAATGTTGTTATATTGCCACATCGCACATACAAAGGAAAGCTTAAGAAACTTAAAAACAAATAAATACGTTACGGTATAGCCAGCCCAAAGCGGGAGGTAACAATATTTCACTTGTGTTATAAGCATAAATCAATACAATGATCCAGGATATGGAATATGTGCTAAGATTTTGTATTAATTTGATCGGAATTTTCGATCAAATCTAATATAAATTGATTTACAGAAAAATGTACATGCACGTGAAGAGTCGTACGATGGTGCAAATTTTATTTTTTTCCTGCTGTTTTTGGAAAAACGGTGGAGAAAAAAAATTCTGCTTTTTTTTTGGAAAAACGGTGGAGAAAATGATTTGAATTTTTTTCTGCCGTTCACACTTGCACCATCGTAAGAGTCGCGATGGCTTGGGAAAATTAATTTTGAATAATTAGGAACAATTACCTTTATCGTAGAATTTAAACATTTCTCCTTAATAATTCATTGAAATTTCCTTCGCTACAAAGATATCTAGGACAGACCATACGTGACATGCAGAAAAAACGCCAACACTTTTTCACAAAAACGTCACAAAAACTTTTTTTTAATTTTTAAATCATTTTAAGTCATTCCTCGACATGTCAGCAAGGTGCATATACAAATAAGCAAGGTGAATGTTAATATATATATATATATATATATATATATATATATATATATATATATATATATATATATATATATATATATATATATATATATATATATACATACATACATACATACATACATACATACATACATACATACATACATACATACATACATACATACATACATACATACATACATACATACATACATACATACATACATACATACATACATACATATATATATATATATATATATATATATATATGTATGTATATATATATATATATATATATATATATATATATATATATATATATATATATATATATATATATATATATATATATATATATATATATATATATATATATATATATATACTGTATGTGAAACATTGGAAAACTTACCACCTCCGCTATTTCCACCAATTACTGCGACCACTCGAACAACTCTTGTCTTATATCGCAACTCCAAATACTGAAAGAAGACAAACATTCTGAAATATGTTCGTATTATTCTTAGAATTGCATTAACTCTTAATAAAACATAACCAAACAAGGCTAGTAATGTTTAATGTAACGTGTTTTTAAGGTAACAAAAAATTGAAAATTACACGTTCAATTACCAAAGATTTGAAAATTACACGTTCAATTGATTGTACTTAAAGAAGGCATGTGAATATGTAATGTAAGAAATGCATTAAACCTTAATAAAGCATAATCAAACGAGGCTAATAATGTTTGATTAGAACGCGTCTTTAAGATACCAAACAATAGATAATTACACATATTATTATCCCGACTGCCCTAAGTCCTGGTAATAGGATAACTTTACTTCCGCTCAATACAGTCGATACGACTTTGAGTAACCTACTATTGTAAATATTATTTGTCAAATTCTTATTTATACTTTTGTTATGAAATTGTATATTGATGTATTTTTTGCATCATAGATGCAGTCAATAAATACTATACTATACTATACTATACACATTCAATTTATCGTTCCAGAAAAAACGTTCGATTTAGAAAGACTATCGGTTTGTATCCTTAAATTCTGTTAGGTTTTAGTAAAAAATTGTAAGTATTCACAACTTTTGTGGAATCAGAATCATCGAATTGGTTTTCAACATCACCAAAAGGTGGCGCCATTTATCAAAGTAACTGAGACCGGGAACTGAGACGTAGAAAAGGAATGTTGTGATTTAGCCTTTACGGAAGCGGTAGCTATCGAACAGGGAGATAAGATGATAGCAGAATATTTTGTATATGATAACAATATTTAAGTAATGGCGAATTGTTCATTTGCCTATGCAAATATTCATGTCCAAAATAGTACTTGAAGAATATCAATAATCGGAAGAATATTGAAAGAATATTTTATCTTGACAATCGATTTCATATAGTCCACAACCATGGCGATAGGCGGCGCTCGATCGTCAGAAGTTACGTCGAAATGCAAAATAAGGTATTCTCGGCCAATGTGTTAACCCTCATACTGCTGGTAGCTAATTTGGCAAATACAAAATGATGCAGATTCCTGAAAATGTTTGAAACCCTGGCAAATGGGTACTCATCTGAGAGTTCTCAGCGAGAGCTATTCAATGAATACCAACATGACAGGGTTTAAGACGTTTTTCAAAATCTGAGCATTCTTGTCGGTGTTTTGGAGGAAAGTAGCTTCGGCAATGGAAGGGTTCACATTGATATCGACCTATGTGCACTTGATTGACACATGGTCTGCCAGCTACCAGGTTAGAGAGAGAGAGAGAGAGAGAGAGAGAGAGAGAGAGAGAGAGAGAGAGAGAGAGAGAGAGAGAGAGAGAGAGAGAGAGAGAGAGAGAGAGATGTATTACCTCATAGATGCTGGTGATTTTGAGCGTGTGCTAAGAGAGAGAGAGAGAGAGAGAGAGAGAGAGAGAGAGAGAGAGAGAGAGAGAGAGAGAGAGAGAGAGAGAGAGAGAGAGAGAGAGATGTATTACCTCGTAGATGCTGGTGATTTTGAGCGGGTACCATAGTGGCACCATCAGCCAGCTAGACAGCAGGGCTCCGATGCTGGCCGCCACAGCAGCTGAAATATACAACATATTCTAGCTTAATGCACGTATCTACAGCATTCGTAATTCCTGAGATATTTTCAAAAGTATCATAAAATTGCACTTTGATAAGTACACCCTCTGATTGTAGCAATTCTAGATCCCAATCAGAAACCAGATCTTGAACATTTATAGACAGTTTAATGTTTAAAGTGTTAAATTAATATGCAATAATCAACAAATAGCGTAGTGTCTGTGGGTAAGTGGCTCAGTTTAATACCTTAACCGTTTGAGTTCGCTTTTTGTTCTGTGACTATTCATTCATTCACAGACTATTTGAATAGATGCGACCGGTATGACGTTTCTCAAGTGATAGCATAACAACGATGCGTCAGTTTATATGCATATGCGAAATATTTAATTTGTAATCTTATTTTATTTTTCATTTTCATTTTGTAAGTTTACTTACAGTCATACATATACAATACAACTCATAGTTATGTATTCTAATTTAAAGTTACTAGTATGTCATCATGTAATGATAGTATCA
>OZ012701.1:5952865-5988444 GCA_963942565.1 Maea johnstoni
GTGCTTTGAACACCAGAAGACCTTTCAGGCAATGTGAAGAGTGTAAAGCGTAACCCTTCCAATGCCGAGGCTGCTTATGTCCATAGCACAAGAACGAAGTGATTTTTGAAAAACATCTTGCCTATGTGGTATTCATTGAATGGCTCTCGTCGATGAGTACCAATGTGTCAGGATTTCAGTCATTTTCAGGTTTTTTGCATTATTTTGTATTAGCCAAATATGGCCAGCAGCATATGGGGTTAGACAGTCAAATAAAAGCAGTGTAGAAAAAACTGAGGCAACTGAATTAACCTCATTAGCCACCTTAACCCATTCATGATCAAAAGTTCACCTGGGAAATATATTCTGGATTAATGATACTTTGATGATAACTTCGTCATAAGCGATGATTTTACAGTATGTTTAAAGAAGAGTCATTGGTAGTGTTCGAATTAACACTTTTCAACCAAGTATTTTCCAATAATGCCTTCCCCGAAACGATCCCATCAAAATTGTCAGGTCGTTTTTGGCTACTGCAACCATCAATGGGTTAATAAACCGGAAACGGCTTATATAAGATCTAAAAATAGCGCACACTGTGAGAAGCCCCTGCGACAGGGTCAGATACTTAGCCGTTAACAATACTGCAATGGTGAGACGTGTTCGTGACAGGCGGGCGTCGCTTCAGGGTTTCCTCTTATTGTTCCTTGGTTCCCACTCTCTCACCCACCCGCCCCTTTCTCTTCTGTCTCGGGAATAGATTTTGTACTGGCTTGCGCTTCAGAGTTTCGTTAACCTGGGACTTTCTGTATCTGTATACTGTAAAACCCTTTATTACCACGCACATTTTTATTCACGCAACTGCCGTCTGAATCTGATCGCGGCCATTTAATTACACGCATCAACTGCATCACCGCTAGATTGGGCATTGTTCTGCTATTTTGAACGTATATCAGCGCCAGTAATATACGCGTTATCATCATCTAGCGCGAAATGCGTGAAATTAAAAGGAGCGCGATAATAATGGGTTTTACAGTATATATATATATATATATATATATATATATATATATATATATATATATATATATATATATATATATATATATATATATATGAACCACATAAGCCACCTTCACCACAGTCCCCTTCACGTAATCAATATTTTCTTTCTATCATGGTACGTTAGGACGCAGCTGCTCATGTGGATTACAGTAGTTAGGCCCATTACATTGGTCAAGCGTCATAATGTTATTGGGGTTTATTACATTATTGGTCGCAACATACGTGTAAACACTGCTTTTGTAGATATGTATGTACAAACATATGTATGGAATGCCATATGACCAATAACCCAATTTCTAAAAAAAAACATTCAACCTGACTGAAAAATTGAAAATGATTTAACTTGACTGTACAAAAATTCAACCTTAATTCTTCAATATCATTACGCCAGATATAGCATAATACAAGATAAATCATAACTGCAAACTTGTGTGAATTTTGGCAGTTTTGGCAGTTCACTCATGCCACACTTAAAGGGAGGAACCAGTGGTGAAGGTGAAAGTTGCTGCCACATGGAATTCCAGAATGCACAAAATCCATCCCAGAACAACCAGTAATAAAACAGATCTTGCACTACGGACCTAAAATCAAGGATCGGAGATTTCAGAGTGACCACACGGCGACAGCACGAGACAACGAGTGTCGCAGCCAAGTCATCTTTTAACCAAGCGTGTGTGTGTGTGTGTGTGTGTGTGAGAGAGAGAGAGAGAGAGAGAGAGAGAGAGAGAGAGAGAGAGAGAGAGCTGTCACTCTGTCACTCAAGCTGACAACCTGTCAACACCATCTGCCCTATATCCCAAGCCACTTGGAGTGAAAGGCTGCTGTAATAATTGCCCCCTGCCCCCCCCCCCCCCCCCCCCACCCCACATAGCTCCTGTTCACAGTTCGGACGGGTAACCTGATAGTATCTCTGTGTGATCTAATGTTGACCCTACTTCCCCTAATCCTGTTAAGGGGCCTGCTCTGTCGGCCGTGTGGTCTAAGGCGCCGCGACTGACTGTTAGGTGTCTCTCACCACTGTTTGGTTTCGAATCCCGGCCTGGGCATGTGGGAAAGTTGCCAGTGACTTGGGGTAAGGCGGTGGTTTTCGCTGGGTCCACCGGTTTGGTTTCCTCCACTATTTGCAGCTGGCGAATCACGAATTTGCCACAATTGGCATACATGTAACCTGGGAGTTCTCTGATGTAACGAAAAACGAAATTCCAAATTCCAGTCCGATTCAATGGTCATACGGAGGAGGACTGTTGAACCCTAGCTGATGCAAGCATAAGTATCTCTAGGAAGACAACGAGTGTCTGGAACCTAATTAAGCATAATATGGCTTACGTAAGACTTCATGTTACGCAATATTGCCTTGTGATGCTTAGGGATGTACTTTTGTTTTTGTTTTCGCCTAGCCTATTTCAATCTTATTCAAGGAGTTGTTTTGTGACCCTGACTTATTTTTGATGATGCGTTTTGGCCCTGAGTGACCTATCCCCGATGCATTTATTGATTTTGACCTAATTCTGTTGATGTATTATTGGCCCTGACATATTTTGGTCGTACGTCATTGACCCTGAGAAGTAACCTATTTCTGATGCATTATTGATTCTGACCTTGGGCAATTTGGGGACTGCAGCCAGAACAGGCGTAGTTCATGTGTCACTCAGGAGATGGCGCCACTTACCAGTGCAATTGACAGTCTGCCATACTTGCTTCATAGTCCAGCGGATTTGTGAAAATTCGTTAATTTATTGGCAAAAGCACCAAATTTCGCACACGTATAGCCCTTCAAGTACTTATCAAAATAAGATGAAGTCCCACTTAAAATTTTGTTGGTTGCCATGGTAACGAGGATTTTTGGCGGGAAAAAGCCAAAAAATATGTGATTTTTGTAATATTGCGTTTTAAACAGTAGTTCTTTGATAGAGTGCAATGAATCTGAAGTAAATGTATTAACTTCAATACCAGAAAAAAAGTTGAGTAAAAATATTCATTAATTAGTCTCGGTTGCCATGGCAACAGGACTTCATATTATGACAAGTTCACTAAAATTGATGATATTGGTATTTTCATATCAAAAATGCATCTTTAAAAATGTTATCATCACTTAATTTTAATCTAATTAGTATGTACACTATGTGACACAATATTGAGAACATATTGAGTTTGTTATTCCCAAGGTTGCCATGGCAACAAGGCAAATTTCATTATAATGCCAAAAAAAGCTGAAAATATGCAGTTTGTGTTATACTGGATTTTTAGAAGTTGTCTCTTTGATTAGTTGCAATAAATTTGGTGCAAATACAATTTCCCTATTACCACAAACAAAATTAGGATATAACTCATCGTGAATATCATTGGTTGCCATAGCAACAGAACATTTTCAATGGAGAAATGACAAAAAATAATGATTTTTTGGAAGTTTTTTTGGAATATTTTCTCCAAGCTTCTAAATCAAACCTACAGGAGAATCTGTAGTGTCTGGACACAGTCCATAAGGCAGTGAAGGTCTGCCTTTGGTCTATACCTCAGTTTTAGATTTTGAGATAGTGATGGTGGATATGACTGGTTTTCATGGCAAAAGCACTGATCCAGATCTCCATCCCTCACTTGACATGATATGTGCAGCTGTGAAAATAAGGAGCATTACTGTTTCAGGGAAGATATCTGGTAGCCTTGGTATTGGAAACCACTCTTGTTGGAGGGGTACTTATCAGTGGGAACTTGGTTCTTCTGATATGGACACTAAATGGTGTTGTCCGTTTTACTAAGAATTCAGATACAAATACTTTGTACTGTTGTACTTAAATGATGCAAGATATTATTAAAGTTTTAAATAAGTATGTTCATTAGAAAGATATTTTTACGCAGATATGTTTGAAAAAAAAAAGTATCTAAAAATCTTTTTTATTGACAAAGTTATTGTTATTTTTGTATTTTTATGTCTGTTGCTAAGGAGGCGGCCATCTTGTTTTCAAGGAGCAGAAATGAGCAGAAATTCATAAATACCTCCAAATTAACCCCTAAAAGTTAAAGACATTACGTACTACACAATAACCCTTGAATACCATTCAGAAAAAGGTGTTGATGTTGTGCCCAAAATTATCTAAGTTCAAACAAAACACTTAGTTTAAGCCATTATTACAAAAAGACACACTTTGGCATTTATTAGATTGCCTGGTTACCATAGTAACGGAAGAATGAACAAACCGTTTGTGTTAAACTAGCATACAGTTGTTGCCAATGAAATTATGTTTGCTAGTTGCATTTAAAAAAGAATCAATATTATCAAACAAAACTTCCAAAAAATCATTATTTTTTGTCATTTCTCCATTGAAAATGTTCTGTTGCTATGGCAACCAATGATATTCACGATGAGTTATATCCTAATTTTGTTTGTGGTAATAGGGAAATTGTATTTGCACCAAATTTATTGCAACTAATCAAAGAGACAACTTCTAAAAATCCAGTATAACACAAACTGCATATTTTCAGCTTTTTTTGGCATTATAATGAAATTTGCCTTGTTGCCATGGCAACCTTGGGAATAACAAACTCAATATGTTCTCAATATTGTGTCACATAGTGTACATACTAATTAGATTAAAATTAAGTGATGATAACATTTTTAAAGATGCATTTTTGATATGAAAATACCAATATCATCAATTTTAGTGAACTTGTCATAATATGAAGTCCTGTTGCCATGGCAACCGAGACTAATTAATGAATATTTTTACTCAACTTTTTTTTCTGGTAATACATTTACTTCAGATTCATTGCACTCTATCAAAGAACTACTGTTTAAAACGCAATATTACAAAAATCACATATTTTTGGCTTTTTCCCGCCAAAATTCCTCATTACCATGGCAACCAACAAACATTTTAAGTGGGTCTTCATCTTATTTTGATTAGTACTTGAAGGGCTATACGTGTTACCTCTCAGAAAAGATTCATGAAGTTCTATCTGAAGGAAAATATTTTAAAGCTGTTATTACAATTTTCACTCTTTTGATATCAGTTTTTTGATAAAATGCCCCAAAAATAGGTGGATCCAAAGTCCAGCGCAGTGGATCCATATCCAGAATTTATCAGTATGCATGGTAATATACTTCTGCCAAGTTTCATGCTTCTAACAAAAAGTGCACGATTTGGCCCAAAATGGTGCCTTAGCTGCCCCACTAACATGCTGCTTCAGCCATTCCCTGCTGCTGCACTTGATGTCGGCCTGCCACCTATTGGCAAGTGACAAAACTAACCTCACAAGTTGCCCATTATGTTGATGTATTATATATACCCTGGCCCTATTTCTGGTCTTGCATTATTGGCCTTGAAATATTTCAAGAGATGTGTTATTGGGCCTGACTTTCTCCTGATGATACTTTATTAGCCCTGATCTATTTCTGCTGAAACATTGTTGGCCCTGACCTACTTTCAGCCCTAACCTATTCATACTGACCTTTATTTTTAGAGAGTTGTCTTATTGGGCCCGACCTTCTTATGATGATTTAATATTGCCCTGACCTATTTCTGCTGATATATTATTGGCCCTGACCTACTTTCAGCCCTGACCTATTTCTGCTGATATATTATTGGCCCTGACCTACTTTCAGCCCTGACCTATTTCCTCTGATCTATTATTGGCCCTGACCTGCGTTCAGTTCTGACCTATTTCTTCTGATCTATTATTGGCCCTGACCCGCATTCAGCCCTGACCTATTTCTGCTGACCTATATTTTTGATGTATTACTGAAAAACATTATTTTTGTTGCTCCTTATCAAAAGTTCTTTCAGGCAATATATATTTTTGATAGGGTAAGTAGTGAAATAAAAGCAGGACAGAGGAAAAACTGTATCAGAAGAATAAAAGGGGAAATGTATGTGTTTTTTCGTCACTTTCAACAACTTAAATTATATTGCGAAGAGATAGAAGCCCGAAAATGGGAAGAAATTCCCTTCTCTTCACGAATAGTTCCAAGGGGGTTTTCAATTGCAGAAAAAATCTTAGACAGCCCTCCACAACGCCGAACATTTATATAGCGACCAGGCCAAACCCGCTTGTGGATCCAGCGGAGAATCGATCCTGTTAACTCACGCTTGGAAGACAGCTGCCTTTATCAAGTCTTGCTAATTAGTATTTCTCCAGATCAATTCCTGAATTGGAGCTATTTATCTCATTCAGGAGTTCGGATTTAAACTTTGTGTTTTATCGTCATTTCCCCTGCCAGATCGAGCCTAAATCGAGACTAGCCAGCTGTTTATGGAAGTTCAAATTGGAGTACACAACACTGAAAAACACCACAGTAACCTGCTGCGAACCCGGACAGTGGCGGGGGACATCCAGAGAAAATCCGAGGCTAGACGTTCGTGCGCACAATTCTCTGATTATGGCTGTCTTGACAGCTATACTAACTATGAAAACAGCGCTGACACATTTCCAGTATAGATACTTAGAGGAGCAAGTGGACTGCGAGTGATCACGTGACCACACAAATAACCCGACAGTGCGTTTATTACACACTTCTAAGCATTCTATTATTATCGTCTGTCAGTGGAATGTTGAATCCTTGGCGTCGTTAGTGTTTAGGCGCCCTACATGTTGGTTATAGGCGTGTTCTTTTTCGGAATTTTTCTTGACGAAGTGTTGGGATACACCTATGTTGTTCGGTGATTGCGGCGAGTGGCGATGCGAAGTGATACAGTGACGTCATCGTCTGGTAATTTTTTTCAAAAATGTACAATGTATTTTATCACGCTAAAATGATTTTATTATGATTGTCTGTCAATAAAATGCTGTAGATAAAATGTTGAATGTTTGGCGTCGCTTATGTCTTAATCATAAAAAAATGGAGATTACCTGTTGCGTTGTTGTTCGGCGACTCTCGCCACCGCGTGTATATAGACTATAGAGCCAGTCCTTTCAGTCGTGTGCGCGTAAAATTTGCATTGAATAGACTGGTGTCAGTCCCTTTGAGCTATTGCGCGCCAACAATTAGGGGGAGGGGGGGCGGGGTAGGCTGGTGCCGTTCAGCTGGGTGGACTCGTGCATGAAGCACACAACATATCATGGGATCATATCTAACTACAACAAAGGCTCAAATGTTCAAGTTATCAATAGAGTGTAGTGAGACACAACTATAACAGCCATTGACATGCGGTCGCGGGCGCCTTTCACCGCACAACATCGCGTTTTCCATCAAAATATTACATGCTCAATGCACACTTTCCCTTCTAGATTTGAGTCCTTCTGGATCATAGGAGTGACAGCTCGCGCAGCAGGCCGGCGAAGCCGGCGTGGCGTATCGGCATTCACAGCATATATAGTCAAAACGTACTATACATACTGAGGCAGGTTTTTTGGTGTTGGCGTCTGTCTGTTCGTCTCTCTTCGGGCTCGCTCGGTCGATTACCTCGCGAAAAATGAACATAACCTTTTGCTTTAAAGAGCACATTTTGCCGCCAGATCGTTTCATGTTTTAAATATTTCTTAATCAAATAATACATTTGGACTGTTTCCTTTAAATTGTATTGAAATAACGTTTTGGTCGCCGACTTTCGTGCAACACGCGCGGAACTATGCAACAACTGAAACATATATGCTCACGTGCGACAAATGCTGACGTCATGAAATGACATCATGTTACGACGGAATTCCGCGGATTCCAAAGTCGTAACTTCGATGTTCACGGTAAAAATGGCCTTACTCATCTTTCCGTGAATCGATTTCAATGCAGTTTAAATCGCCATAACCGCAACAAATAATTCTACGTCTCTTAATTCTAGTCGAAATCTGTCGTGAAATGACGATTTTGCAACAGGTTGAAGTCGTAGTAATTTTTATGCCATATTTTTGCTCAATCGATCGCTACGCATACTGTGTGTGGTTATTGCACAAATTTGAAGCTCATGTTAAGGGGCTTCCAATATGTTTCAGCAAAGTTCAAGTAAAGAAATGATAACTATAACAATAACAAACAATTTGTGAGTGCATCTGAAAGGGAATGCAGAGATATCATCGAGCTGCGCGAGCATTTAAAGCTTTGCTTTCTCGTCATATTATCATCATCACAGATGCTTCCTCTAACCTCGGCAATGTTTTAACCAATTTTCCACCAGAATTTCACAGCTAAAACATAGAGCGAAACTCGCGATAAAAGCAATATATGAAAAGTAGCGAATTAGGTGTTTCTCGTGAACTCTACAGGATTGAGACCAGTCTACCTATCCCAATCTGGGGCGGGTTTTCTTTGGTTTGGTTTTGCCTCGTGTTCGATTAGGCGTTGTTCAGGACCATCAACGTTGATCAACGTGGTGGGAAAACGGAATCTGAACGGTACCAACGTTTACTTGCGATGACGATCTGAACGGGATACGTTGGATCAACGTTGATCAACGTTTATGATTTTGAACAAGGCCCACGTCGAACCCGAGGCAGAACCAAACCAAAGAAAACCCGCCCCTGATATGTCTATGCCGCATTGTGTGTGTGTGTGTGTGTGTGTGTGTACGTATTTCTGAGTTGTGAGATCCCCTCTAAACTAAAAATGATAGTGCTCACTGAAGCATGGGTGCGTTGTGAGATCGATAGATTTCTTTCTTGTTTTCAGTCTGATTAGGATTAGATTTAGGGTTAGGGTTAGGTTAGGATAATATCAGCTCATAACAATCCCAAATAAAATAAAAAGTTGCTTCACAATGGGAAAGATAGGGAACGATCTCTCAAATCAGAAGTACAGGATTGTGTGTGTGTGTGTGTGTGTGTGTGTGTGTGTTTGTGTGTGTGATAAGATCGAAACAAAATTCCGGGGGAAAATTCCCTTCTTTTCAACAATAATTCTGAGGGTTTTTGCAAGTGCACTATAGGCATCCTTTCACAACGCCCAACATTTATATGGCGACCAAGCCAACCCGCTAATGGTAATCCAGCGGACACAGGCAGCGTCATCGTACCCAATACGCCACGGCGGAAGCCTGACATCCATATGAAATTGACTTAACCCTTCCAATGCTGAGGCTACTTTCGTTCAAAGCACAAAGACGCAAAGAATTCTGAACACCATCTAAACCCTGTCATGTTGGTATTCATTGGATAGCTCTCGTTGAGTACTCTCAGATGAGTACCAAGGGTCTAAGTCAGTTTCCAGGGGCTTTGCATTAGATTGTAATGACCAAATTAGCCACCAGCAGAATGAGGGTTAAAAGAAACATAATTGAAGCTGAGCCGATGCTTCTTATATAATGCATTAATGTAATCTCCAGCCATGGCCACAATATTTCTCCTACTCATCCATTAGCTATCGGGCCAGGAGGATTACATACGGTTGACAAGGTTGCCCGTGCAAGCTAGGTTAATCCCAGAACACGAAATGAACCTCTACTGTTCAAGATGTATATATATATATATATATATATATATATATATATATATATATATATATATATATATATATATATATATATATATATATATATATATATATGGCCAGGAATGAGATGAGGAATGTTTCAAGCAGAAATGCTTACTTACTTACCAGAAATGCAGAGAGAGGTGTGTGTGTGTGTGTATGTGACAGAGAGAGAGAGAGAGAGAGAGAGAGAGAGAGAGAGAGAGGAGAGAGAGAGAGAGAGAGAGAGAGAGTATGTGTGTGTGAGAGAGAGAGAGCGTGCGAGTGTGTGTATGAGAGAGAGAGAGAGAGAGAGAGAGAGAGAGAGAGAGAGAGAGAGAGAAAGAGATACTCCTACCTTGTTAGTCATGCAGGACACAGTATCTAATTAAGGTGTTTCAGTGGGAGCTTAAAGAGTGTAATCCGACATCCGTAGAATGTAGCTTATAAGTCCGTTATCACGCATTATATCAGAGGTTCCACATTTAACACATAAATGCAGGGCACGTAGACACCCAACATGTCTGAAAACCATAACATTAAACTTCTGGATAGTGCCAAACAAAATAAAATATTGATCAAAATAAAGGAAAAATGACAGCATCCAAACCTTTTTATTTGACGAGCTAACTTTGCAACACTAAGATTCTTGAAGGTAGTTACGGGTTTTTGTGTAACCATACCTTGAGGCATAACATAAAATAAACTAATATTATGCTGCCATCTCTATATAATTCATGCCTGAAGTGTCCAAGTGTAGTATAATCACTGATTCGGTCGCCATTTGCATTATCTGCCCTGTCGTAGGATGCCCTACATCACTCCATACTAGAGTTAACGAATGCCTCACTATTCACTATTGTGGTATGCCTGTGCACATTAATGTAAAATACATCATACGTCAATAAAACTGGAATTTCGAGTTGTTGTTTATCTTAAATTTCCAAAACAGCACACGTATGTTATGCAACAGTAAACCAAATGTTGTTTGCCTATTACACTCCAGGTTGTTTGACATTGCGAGTGACCTACTAGTATTTGCTTAGGATGGCCACACAACGGACCGTTTCTCCAGAATCACAGTTCTCGTAGTTGATTTTTAACCACTCCAAATTATTTGATGCAGTAGATTTCAATGTTTAAAAAATTAGAATGATGTTATATGTGACCAAAATAAACTTAGGTTCGCCCGTACAATAATAGGGCCTGGAAAAGAAATAGTATTCCATTCATTTACGGTTCTCATACAGTTGTCATTATTTTTCGACCAACAGTTCTCTTTTGAATATTTTTACAATTGCCCTGATCGCAGGGTTATAACCAGGTCAATGTTCAGGCTCACTGGCATGAATGTAATTGAAAAACACGCCCTGGCTTGAAAGTGGACTGTCTGCGGTCGAGACGGCGGCACCCCGTCTGCGGCCGATTGAAAAGAGATCGCGCGCCCCCCGCCCCCTCCCCCTGTACTGAAACACCTAAACAACGAGTATTACGTATACTGTCTGTAAAGACGAACTGACAGTTGTAATTAACTTCATTATTGACCAAAGGCTACCATTGTCACGACTGGGACAGTTTTATCTACAGTACAGACATTAAATTCAATTTAACTGCACCAGTTGACCGGACGTCTGCCAATGCCTGGTCGTATAAAAAGCCATGCTAAGATGTCAAGAAAATAATCCAAACACATCAATGACAACACATGTAGCTTTCGAATCAAAGCTACGTTCAGATGTAAGGTCATCCATGCATCCATGTCAAGGAGACTGGGTAGAAATCGGGCATAAGGTCGTTTATTATGCCCGGGCTGCCCACGCATTTAGTGCAGGAATTAAATGTTGGCATTGTAGTTATAATACGTCATAGAGAAACAGCATGGAGCTGTTGATCAACCCATTTACACTCAGAGCAGCCAAAGAGTCCTGACAATTTTGGAACTATTTTACTTACGAAAGCATCTTCTTGAAAACATTTGAAGGAGAAATGTTGATCAGAACCCAAACAACAAATCCCCTTCAAATATGCAGTGAATTTTCACTTTATTCACAAGTTATCTCCAAAACTATTAGAGTAGCAGACGATACCTTCTAGAGAAACTCAGAGAGTTAATGAGTTAACAAAGTTAATCAACTCGCCCTCGGGCCTCGTTCATTAACTTTGATAATAAAGTTACAAATAGTTTCTCTCACTTAAGGTAGCTTGTAGGGTTAATTCATTTGACCCAGCTTTTTCCTCTAAACTGATATTATTTGACAAATGATATTCAATGTATTCCTCTTAGGAAGACCTTTCAGGCAAATACTTTGTTTAGGCCAAATTGTCAAATAAAAGCAGGGTAGAGGATACTGAGTCAAATATATATGCCCCACATGCTACTCTGAATCAAAACTCCATGAAGGCCTTCTTGCTACTGTGGGACATGAATTATTATAACCTGCTCTGCTGTTATTCTCTTTGCTGATTGTAGATTCAATATCAAACGGTAGAATTCAATATTACCACTTGAACCACCATTTTAATTGAAATTATCACTTGGCCAGCAATCTGACCCCTAGAGGTCACCAGCCTTGTTTTGGCCTCCAAAGTTATTTCAACATTTCATGATATGTATTTGTTCTTTTTTCTTACCATGAATGAGCAGGTGATGAATTCTTGCGATCTGTTGGAAAATGCAGTCCAGCCTGCTATCCACCCTCAGTCATCCAAACCACACTCGGCTCCGCCTCGTGGGATCTGGATGACTTCGGAGGATATCAGTCCCGACCCCACTTTCCAACAGGGCGTAACTAATATTATCATTCTATATGTCACCCTGTGGGCAGCTGAGTGATGGGCTGAATGACCATATACTAGTATACCAAAATAGCTATTTTCCTGCTATTTGTTATAAAACTACTACAAAATGCCTTATTATGGCCAAATATCCCTTTTACATTTTCAACTGAAATCATTGAAAAATTGAAGACATCTTTCTTCAATATAAAGAGAAAAGGCATACGAAATCATATAAAGTAAACACATTCAACAAGGCACTGGTATTTCAAAAGGCAAGGCATGTTAATGAATACTCTTTTGATTAAGTATATAATGTACCAGTGGAGGTTGGAATCTCTGCACTCATGGATTACTCACTATGGTTTATACCACTCATCACAGAATGAGTGGTTTCTTAAAGGCTAACAAAGACCATTTAGTGCCATAGAACCTTGAAAAGATACTGGTTCAGAGTGAACAATTGAATGAATACATAGATACTTAAAAGTACACAGCCCGTACAATTTTCTTCATGCATGAAAATCTCTTTTTCATCCACGAAAATGAAATTTTCATTCATGAAAATGAACATTTTACCCAAATATTTTCTGGGGCGAAAACATCATGCTAGAAACGAGATTTTCATTTTCAAGCATGGAAATATCAATTCCATGCATTAAAATTTCATTTTGATATATGAAAAAAGAAATTTCCATGCATGACAATGCATGACATTTTCATGCCATGGTTTTTTCATGCATGAAACTTTTGTACGGGAGAGGCTATTTAGAGCAGGAATAATATCTCTAAAGAGTGTTGGTCACAAAGTCAGCAACTAACGCCTTCACTTTAATTGTCTTGACTTTTTTGCACCAATTCTTTGTTTATTTTGCGAGCTTGCTCTCATTCTCATTCTCACGTATAGCGCAATCTTAATAAAGGATAATACTGGTTAGAAATAAAAGTGGGGGCGTCGAGGTCACGTGACCGAACCAATAACCACTCAATTCGTCTGTTTCACACTTAGAATGCTCCGTTATGATCATCTACGCCAGTAAACTTTGAAATCTTGTATCCCTGGCTTAATACGTGTGAAGTGCTTATTACGCTGTGTGATGCGACAAACTACTTGTAATATATATATATATATATATATATATATATATATATATATATATATATATATATATATATATATATATATATATATATATATATATATATGTATATATACTTGTGAGATATAGATATATAGTATTTCTTCTCCAAATGACTTGCGGTCGCGGGCGCCCTATCTCCGCACAACTTTGCGTGTCCTACCAAAACATTACACCCTCAATCCAAAATTTCACCTCTTGAATGGAGTCTTTCTTGACGCTGATTTCAAGGTGTTGGAGACAGGTGTTCTATTTACTTTCTGATTATTGTGTAAGATGTGAGATGTACAGTTGTTCCCTACTGTGTGATAAGGCGGTCAGCACCGGGCCAGCAACTACACAGAATCGGATGCTCTAGCTGATGTGGTGATAATTGGTCCTTACATATGGGTAAATAAGAGCGGGTGAAAAGTTACATAATACAATCTCATGTTCAGGGTAAAATCATCCAGGGACCAACGTGACCCAGAGAAAGTCCGATACAAGGTGATAGGAGTGGAAATGAAAGGAATGGAAAGTAGTATGAAGCTAGTGGCACTGGGCGCAACACAGCACAAAGGTTAGGCAGGTATGGTAGATGAATGGATCCGTGCGCCAAAATATGTAGGCCGGCGCACGGATCCATGTCTCAAGGGGAATGGATAGAGATGTAATAGTTATGAAATATGAGGAATATGGGTAGTGAGTAAAAGCAAAATAGTGATCGTGTAAATATATAAAGCTAAGTTCACCTGGGAAAAGAAAAAAAGGTATGATTTGGAAAATATTTGTTACTGAAATACCATGAAGCTGAGAATATGGGGAATTCAAAAACATTAATCAGAATTTGCCCCCCCCCCCCCCAATGTCGTGGCGTAGTGGCTATCCAGCGTGAGGATCCAGGGCAAAGAATAAGCTAAACATTTCAATAATGCTGTCACAATATTGATAATAATAATAATAATAATTATAATAATAATAATAATAATAATAATAATAATAATAATGATAATAATAATAATAATATTAATAATAAGGACAGGTCACCCAGGTATAAAAATACTTGACCACCTCAGAAGCTTACAGGCCTCTGACTCAGAACTAGTCTAACGTAGAAGAAATATAGTGCGAATAAAGGTGGCAGTAGCAAACAGACAATACATTCAATTGGAAATAAGAACATTTTTATGTATATATATATATATATATATATATATATATATATATATATATATATATATATATATATATATATATATATATATATATATATATATATATATATATATATATATATATATATATACATACATATATATATATATTTATATATATTATATATATATATATATATATATATATATATATATATATATATATATATATATATATATATATATATATATATATATATATATATATATATATATATATGTATATATATATATATATATATATGTATATATATATATATATATATATGTATATATATATATATATATATATATATATATATATATATATATATATATATATATATATATATATATATATATATATATATATATATATATATATATACATATATATGCATGCATGGTGAGCACATACCTGCAATGATAATCCCCTATTCTTAACCCCTCCAACTTGCTGACTGTCGTGGTAGTTCTAATCGCGTATTGCTCAACATACTAACATGTAGCATTCCCTGCAGGCATGCGCAGTCGATCGGATACTTTGTAACCATGTGATAAAACACTCTGAGCTATTGTTGATGCTATCTTTTTGCAACAAACGCAATCCAGGATGCACCTCTGCTAAATATACTAGACTAGGACAAAAAAAAAAGTAAAATCAGGAGTGAGAAAGTAAACAAAAACACTGTTTGAGACCATCAACGACGGGGCAAGATTGTTTTTCATGACCGTTATATTATAAAAGCGTATTGACCATGCCAATGGTATGAAATATAAATACGCATCATAATTCCACATAAATACTCAAAAAGATCTAATCATGGTAGAGTTGATTAATTAAGGAAAAAATCATATCATAGAGAACGAAAACAAAACAGTTGATTTATTACGAAAACAGGAATAAATTTTATTAGTGGCTAAATTTATCAGACATTTACGGGTCTCATCTGTTCACTGTCTGTCTTTCGTAATTCCCTTTTGAAAGAGGGAGGTGTCTTGGCGTTGTTTACAATAGTTGCTGTGGCGCTGTAGCCACTTTCCCTTATGTGAATCTCTTCTTCTGAAAACTAGCGAGAAACTGAGAAAGAAGTTCTTTCCAAGCAGCCACTATATTGTTAAAGTTAATTGTGATATATACAGTGCCAACATTTAATTCCTGTACTAAATGCGTGGGCTTGATGCACGACCGCACGCTCGGTTGATGTCTCATCTGAACTGATTCGCAATCAGCTGAACTGATTCGCAAACTACGCGAGTCATTGACATTTTCGAGTCTAAGGCGTATAAAAAACTTTAAATAGCAGTAAGAAATCTGAAATTTCCTTTTTGTGCCTGTGCCTAGCCTGCAGTCACCATCAGCCGTGTAAGTATTGAGACTACATAATTTGAGTGAAAAAAGTTGCAAATATTGAAATGAAATGGACTAGTATGGGTTGACAAAGGACAGTTGTCTATGATATTCTCTAAATGATTAAACTCAGGTGTCTGGGGGTACACATTGTTTTATAATTATGCTGCTGAGAGGTATGTTTTGGGATGGGGCTTATAACTAGATTGCAATGGTGCTGAACACCTTAAGTTCGGTCGTGCATTAATAGGACTCGAAAGGAGACGATCTTGGATTCATTCACTGTTCTTATCCAGAGGTCAATTGTTTTTGATCAAGAGCTGCCCTTTTAATATTTTGAAAATAATTCTTTTCACAATATGTATCTTTTGTCTCCAATGATTGAATTTTCTGATATAATTACTATATTTGTATGAAATGTATTTTATAGCATTTTTGCTGTAGCCAATAAAGAACATACATACATACATACAAGCGAATGGCTTAAATAACTAGCACAATGTTTTGGCTCACAGGTATGAATGTGGTAATGGCTGAAAAAACGAGCCCTTGCTTGAAAGTCGGGCGTCAGCAGTAGAAGCGGCAACAAGCGACCGATTTAAAAAAGAATGGTGGCGCCACGCTGTGTTGAAGTACCTTAACAACAAACATAACGCTGTCATGTTTACAATATACTTAATACATCCTTTTTCAGTATATATACAACTATATCAATATATGTTAATTTTTATTAATCTACAAAGAAAACCTTTGAAAGCGTTAAAGTAGAGATGCACCCTAAATATAGAATTTCAGGAATAGCATATCCTTGACCTGACGGTGTAAATGGCAGTGATTCACCTCTGCTCAGGGTAAATCCGGGTTGTCAGGGCAACTAGTCTCCATGGCAACTCCAGGTCATCGTGATAATTTCAGGTCGTCATGTCAACACTAGGCATGGGGACAACTTGAGGTCCGTATATATGTGCTTTAACACATGAGGATATTTCGATAACAAACATCATTTTGAAATTATTTAAATGAAAGTTGTTAGTGCGTTGGGTCTAAATATTTAGAATATGATTAGTGTATTTGACCGATTAGGTTCGAAGTTGCATAGCCGTCCCATTATGTTAAAATATTTTTTTTCTTTTTTGATATAACTCTAGTAGGCAAATTACACCAAAAGCCAATCTTGATGTGATCAGCCCGTTGATTTGTCTTTAAAGGCAATTCATTTGTCTTTAAAGATAAATTGTCTTCAAAGATAGCTCGTCTGTCGTTACAGACAAATCACAGTCATTTGTCTTTAAAAACAAACGGATTGCCTTTAAAGACAAATAATGGTATTTGTCTTTCAGGAGAAATAATTTTTTCTGCACTCGGTTCATTAAATGGCTAAGTAGGGAGAAAGTAGCATGCTCATAGGCTGCAAGCAGGGTATATCATTTGACCCACTGCTGTGACCCGTAACGATGATCTGGCAGCACGATCTGCTACCTGTCTATCCCATACTTTGACCAACTGCAAGATATCGTTTAACACAGTAAAGCCTAGTAGTTAGGCCTGTAAGAACTGGTTCCTTGTGCAGCTCTCCCTTGGTCACATGATCAGCCTACTGAGATAGAAGTATCTTTATTGACTGTACTTAATTGTACAAAATGATACTAATACATATAAATGATAATACGTGTAATAATAATATTATTATTGGTACTACTGTTACTACTACTACTACTACTACTACTACTACTACTACTACTACTACTACTACTACTACTACTACTACTACTACTACTACTACTACTACTACTAATGATAACAATAATAATAATAATGATACTACTACTACTACTACTACTACTACTACTACTACTACTACTACTACTACTACTACTACTAATAATAATAGTAATAATAACAATAAGGAAGATAATTCATGTAACAACGAAATCCCCTTGGAAACAGGATTATCAACAAATGTGACGCTGTCACGTTTACAATTACTCGTAGGACATCATAATTCAGTATGCATACAGAAATATACATATTATGTGTATTGTAGTATTGTATGTTTATTGACTGCACTTGAGTATTGTACAAAATCATACGTGATACAAAATATATAAGGTCAAATTAAATCTGTAGCAAAACAAAACATACGGGGTACAGCAAAATATAATAAATGAACTTAACTCAGAAACTAAACATAGGATAAATAAGCGGGATACTGACAGCATAATAGTAATAGACATCAAAAAGGATGTATGGACAAACCACGCGTCTTACAGGTGTTAAGGGCAAGCACCCTAGCACTTTAAGAAAAAATTAAGCGGAAAAGTCAAAAACCGGACTACACAGGTGCTTGTGCCCTAAAAGATTAGGATAGAGAAAAAACACCCGCTGATAATTCAAATATTATACATAAAGTTAAACTAGCGTAAACCTGTCGCTCAAGGCTTGGTTCCGTCACTAATGACGCTAGATAGAGATGATATCCAGATTGGGCATTGGGTGAGCCTGACCAGACTATGTGTATTTTCTAATTGAACAACAACGAAAAAACAATGAAATAGTTTGCACCTTAGATATAGAAGTTCAGGAATAATACATACTTGACCTGGCGGTGTATATTGCACTGATTCACTTCTGCTCAGGATAAATCCGGGTTGTCAGGGCAACTAGTCGCCATGGCAACTCAAGGTCATTGGGATAACTTCAGGTCGTCATGTCAACCCTTGGTCGTCAGGACGACTTGGGGTCCGTATCGGCTAGTTTTTCAGTTCACTGCTGGAATATACACGTGCTCCAACATGTGAGGATATTTTGATAACAAACACTATTTTAGAAATTATTTAAATGAATGTGTTTGGTCCGTTGGATTAAAAAAAAATCAAAATATGATTAGTTTATTTTGCCGATTAAGTTCGAAGTTGCATGGCCGTCACTTTTTGTTTAAATATTTTTTCTCTTTTGATATAACTCTATTTGGCCAATGATATCGGAAGCCGTTTCTAATTTGATTAACCCTTTCATTAGCCTTTAAAGGCAATTCATTTGTCATGAAAAACAAACTATCTGTCATTCAAGAAAAATCATTCACCTTCAAAGAAAAGTCACAGTCATTTGTCTTTAAAGACGAATGAGTTGTCTTTAAAGAAAAATGAATTGCCTTTAAAATTGAGTACTTGTCAATTGTCTTTAAAATCAATACCGGCCATTTGTCTTTAAAGAGAATTCAATTGTCATACTCAAACATAGGCACAATTAGATCAGCATCAAGACACCCCGAGAGAGAGAGAGAGAGTAAACACGAGCTGCCAGGGCTCTTGGCCGACTACAAAATAACAATTCAAAACATAACATACATGGTGTAACAGCAATATAAATGACAAGTAGAGGGGAAGTGGGTTTGCACACATCAATTGACATTGAGTAGTATCTTCAAGTCTTTCAGGACATACGTTTGTGATTTTGAGGTAAAATAGCAGATACTTCTGCTCGTTTACTGGTATTACTTAAAGCAGCAGAGAGAGCAGGTACAGTTAGTTCCAGACCCGGTTGAGATTAGGTTTTTTAGGTCCAGTATATCTAATTTGACAGTGATGCCGTCACCTACACCGAGCACGCCAAGAGGAAGACCGTCACCGCCATGGACGTCGTCTACGCTCTCAAGCGCCAAGGACGTAGCCTGTACGGATTTGACGGTTAGATCATCCATCTAGATCTACCGACTCGGCATCACAGACAACCCAGGACAATGTTAATTAGGCCTTATATCAACTTTGCCCACTGACTATATAGCCCACCAAGTAGTCAAGGTGGCCAGAGTGGCAATTAGGTTTACATTTGTCTCACCAAGGGAATACCGTACAGCCATTTTTCCTGCACCAGTTGACCGGACGTCTCAATCCCAGTGCCTGGTTCAACAAACACCCATGGGTAACATGCCAAAAATAAGCCAAACACATCAGCGACCCAGATAGCTTGCGAATCAAAGCTGTGTTCAGTTGTGAGGTCATCCATGCCCTGGAAACTGGGTGGCAATCGGGCGTGCGGTCGTGAATCATGGCTGTACTGCCCGAGCATTTAGTGCAGTACTTAAAAATCGGCGCTGTAGCAAGGCCTCGGTTTGAGTAGGACAAACAGCTAGATATAGGAAATGCATATGGTGCCATATATCTGTCGTAGCTGGTACTACACCGCATTCAGGTCAGATACCTCAAACGGAAATGAAATCTTTTTATGGACTAGGCAAGGTTATCCCAGGGCTGTAGATCACTTTCGCTCAAAGAAAACCCCCAAGTTGTCGTTCGTTAACCGACTTTTATCAGAAAATAAGTGATAAAAATAGTAACACTTTCGCAGCTAGAATTGCGCGCTTTGGAATTTTCTATTTGGATTTAGAACGTCGGAAATACGACACTCTTTTGCCATATTGCGACTAAGACATGACTAGACTATCAGAAGTGGTGGAGGGAATTCTTCCATTCCCATGTGAAAAGATATTTGATATTTTAAGTCATTTATGAGAAATTTTACCCTTCACTCTATTTCTAAAACTGATCATCATGGTCATTGAAGTCGTCCTATTGATGATACTGTTTTCCTGGGATGACCAACTATGTTCTAAGCGCCTGCTATTTTAAATCTCTTCTACTCATCCTTTGAGATATATTTTCAACTGCCTTCAGTTTTATAAATGTGCTTTCCTTTTTAGCTTAGTTTTGCGATATCATCACTAAGTAATTGATTCTATACAGCAAATAATGCATACATACATACATACATACATACACACATACATACATACATATATACGCACATACATACATTCATACATACATACATACATATATACATACGCACATACATACATACATACATACATACGCAAATACATACATACATACATACATGAATACATACGCACATACATAGGTACATACATACATACATACATACGCACATGCATACATACGCACATACATACATACATACATACATCCGCACATACATACATACATCCGCACATACATACATACATACATCCGCACATACATACATACATCCGCACATACATACATGCATACATACATACGCACATACATACATACACACATACATAGATACATAGATACATACGCACATACATACATACATACATACATGCATACATACATACATACATACATATGTACACACATACGCACATACATACACACATACATACATACATACATACATACATAAATACATACATACATACATATATACATACATACATACATACAAACGTACACACATGCACACATACATACATATTTACATACATATGTACATACATACATACATACTTACATACATACATACATGCAACCATACATACATGCATAAATACATACATACATACATACATAAATACATACATACATGCATACATACAAACATACATACATACATACATACATAAATACAAACATACATACATACAAACATACACACAAAGTAGGACAAAGTAGCTCAGTTGGTGAGGTGTCGGGCTAGTAATCTGTAGGTCGCTGGTTCAATTCCCGGCCAGGGCACTTTGGTCTGACCTTGGGCAAGACAGTTTGTTTTCATATTGCTTCTGCCCATCTGCAAAATGGTAACCTAGCATAAGTTAGGCAGTGATTAGAGCTTGTGCGCTATATGCTGCCAGTTGCCCTGGAATATTCCCCGGGGAATGAAATGGTATCCGTGGTTACAGGCCTGCTAGGGGAGGGTCGTGTGAGCGCTTCGGTGGATACCAGACCATGAACCGAATACCTTCATACATACACACATACATACATACATACATACATACATACATACATACATACATACATACATACATACATACATACACGTATACACACATATATACATACGAACTTATGTGCATACATACATACACACACATACATACATACTTACGTATATACATATATACAAACATATACACATAGGTACATATATATATATATATATATATATATATATATATATATATATATATATATATATATATATATATATATATATATATATATATATATATATATATGTATACATATATATATATATATACATATATATATATATATATACATATATATATATATATATAAATATATATATATATATATATATATATATATATATATATATATATATATATATATATATATATATATATATATATATATATATATATATATATATATATATATATATATATATATATATATATATATATATATATATATATATATATATATATATATATATATATATATATATATATATATATATATACGTATATTCATACATTCATACGGCAAGTTCAAGCCGAAGGTATTGCAATAATCACCATTATAAACTTATTTATCTGACTCATTTTGATATAAAGCTCAACTATTCTATATCTTATGATGAATGTTTCGACAATCCTATCTCTTGCTGAAAAATGTCACTATCCTAATCTGAAATGAGAGTGAGCACACTTTATTGATTGTAAACTGTAAGATAGATAGTCAATGATAGGTGAGTTATAGACAGTATTTCATCGCAAATTACCTTTTCATCCTGTGCTTATTTCATATCAATTGAGTCAGAAATACCAGAGAGCTAGATACGGAATTTCGTCTAGGGACATACTTGTCATCATCATCATCATTATGTTCATCATCATCATATGCATCATCATCATCATAATCATCATGTTCATGTTCATCATCACCATCATCATCATCATCATCATCAGCATCACTACCACTATCATCATCATCATCTTCAACATGATGATGATGATGATCATCATCATCATCATTATCATTCTCATAATCGCCATTTTCATCATCATCGTCATCATTATCTTCAACATGATGATGAGATGATCATGATGATCATCAAAATCATAATCTTTCTGTCACGTTAAGCAGACATGTCAACTTGTACTTTTTCTAAGTTTCTGTCATGTACACGTTTTTCAACTAAAAGTTACAAACGATAGTACATGCACAATGACATGCTACCTAGCAAATCGGTCATTGATGAAATTTAGTTGACAGGTATACAGGCTACCCCAGAGGTATTTTTCCTTTATTACAACCACTTTCCAAAGTACATATGCACATTATCATTATCTGTAGGCGAATGTAACGAATATATCACCTGCTCTCGCATGGTTAATAAAAAGTCACATATAGCACTTTGCTGGCTACCATGTGATATTAAATTCAGACGTTCGATATCATATCTATGTAGTATATACCTATTGACCAATCAGCATCAAGAATTACAGCAGAGCAGGTGATACTGATCTCTACACCTACCTTGCAGGGTATAAATGAAGAACATTACATAAAGATAATGTTATTTTGCACCGTAAAATGCTCATATAACCATATGTTTGCCACAGCTTTAATACTGTGCGTGTGCTGGCTTGTCTGTGATACGAACTACTACATACATTTCATCGGTGCCACAGTTACTACATAGCAAATTGTTGAGTGCTCGACACAGAATATGATTCGTTTGAGGGGTCTATTGCTTATTTTGGTGGTGCTTTCAATGGCTCTGCTATTTCTCTTGAACCACATCCGAACGACGGTAAGATATGCATTTATTGTGTTATATTGTGATTAGAAAATTGTATTTTCCTATTAAGGACCTGGCATCGTTTCAAGAGAATCATGTGAATTTGAGGGGAACGTTTCCTGAGTAAGTCAGAAATTTGCATTACAGTATTTCAGCTCCCTGAATCGCTCAATTCAACAATACTACATAAATTATGTTTTACTATTTGAAAATAAGTGTGGTTATAGTAGGCTGTGGTGCTGGTGACACACTCAAAATAAGACATATCCTAGTTAAGCACTCATGTCCCCTTTCTAACAATAGTTTTCTAATACCTGAGGTCTTTGTGGTTCAAATATAAGTTTTCTTTCACTTAGCTGCTTGAGCTGACCTGGATAGGTTTCTATTTTACAGTGTTTTACCTCAAATGAGGTTTTCCTGATCAATAAAGGGTACATTTTATTTGTAAATACCATGCATGTCTGCTGAATATACTAGGCTAGGGCAACTCCAAGATGATACCTTACAGCACGCGATTTTGGTTGAAACTTTACTTACGATTGTAGGTCAACAAGGCAGAGACAGCAAATCTATTGTGACCTACTTTCTTAGGTAAAAATTTCCACCATAGTCGTGTGCTGTAAGGCACTATCTTGCAGAGACTCAAAGTATTTCCAACAGGTTGTCTTAGCCTAGTATATATAACACACATGCATTATGTTGTTTATGTTGTTGTTGTCTTTTTTGCGGGAAGCCCCACTGATGCTGGTCACTTGTGTATATATAGCCAGAATGTACTCTGAAGGCCTCAGATCCAGGAAGGGAGTTTGCTGGTTTGACCTCACTTTACTAGCTTGACCTGGAATAGATTGATACTCTGCCAAGTTTAAGGATTAAGATGTGCAGTTTTATACGTTTTCATTATCAACTGCTTTTAAGCAATTTTCTAGTTTTGCCCTATATTTCTTTCTTGGGAGTAATTTTTGTCATATACCTCATTACATGATAATGTTGTTTTGTTATTCAGTTAATATATTGCATTGATTATTATTATTATCATTATTATTATTATTATCGTTATTATTATTATTATTATTATTATTATTATTATTATTATTATTATTATTATTATTATTATTATTATTATGTATAATTTTGTTTACAGGTAGGGTCACAATCAATAAATAGACATACATACAGTCACCATTAATCTTATTGTGAGGAAAATTGTAGACTTTTAAATATGCAATACTCTCAATATGACCCAATATTCGCACATTAACCTCGTAAGCCATCTTAAGCCACCTTACGTGTGTAAACAAAAGCATATGTAAAAGTCCCAGAATGACTTTGAGTGTACAAACAATACCCACCATTACTTAATGATTCCCTGTTGTCCCCGTCTCTCTCTGACTTTAGTTCACACGTCTTCTGGAGTATGGAATTTTAATTTGGCTCACCACATCATGGTGGCAGCACCTTACGAGCTCCTACATGTAACTCTAATTGGTTAGAAGATACGTTATTTTACAATCTAAATCAACCGGTTGCAAGAAATTCAAATGCTACTCGACCCCCCCCCCCACCCTCAACAAAAAGAGAAAATATGTACATAATGATAATATGCAAACTCAGTTTTTATATACCTTTTTTTGTTATAGTTATCTGTTTTCTATTACCACATATTTGTACCATTGTTTTAATTCCCACTCTATTACCTATTGCTATATAAGGAACAATAGAGTTAATATGATGAAGCATGGCTTCGACGCCGAGCGAAGCTCTGAACATTGCCAGCACTGCTAGTGAATTTTTGCAGTTCTATCCCGTCCCTACCTCGCATGAACTGGTGAATAGGTGGAGAGCAGAGTAGTCAGTAGAGTAGATATAGTCGTTTCAGGATCAATATACAAACTGTATTGTCGACTGTATAGAGTACTATGTGGGAGCAGACGAAAGTCCATTCATCCACTCCCGGGAGCAATTTAAAGTATATACATGTTTATGTTTGAACCGACAAAAGACATGGACTGGGAATGAGCATACCAAAGCTCAGTGATTACCCAGTTCACGCGCGGGAGTCGGACGTCACTTCCTGTAATTTTCCCTAGTGCCGTGGTGGCGCCACTAGTCACCCGGTACGAAAATCTGGTCGATGGATTTTGAAGGCCATCGTGGTGACAGGAGTGAGGTAGGTATTCTCCTGTGTCGGGCGTGCATTACCATTATCCGAGCTTCGCTCGTTATAAAAGAACTAGTTGGATGATATTTTGCACACACGTGGTTGCAGCACATTCTAGTCCCTTTCAAGATTTAAGGTGGGAACATGTCTATGTACATGTACATGTAGTGGTTGGTAGGTGATGATTCACGTAACATTACTTTTTTGGATGTTATTACTCACTAGGCCCCTTTTTCTCTTTGTGTTAAGTATATTTTTGTTTTTAAATACATATTAACCAATCTATCTTGTCATAATTTTAGTTTTTTCAAATCATGCAAAGTTAGTGCCTTTACTATATGTTTTACATCTTTGCTTATACTATCGCTGATGTATAAATGTATGGATATCATTTTGTACTAAAAAATTAAAGCAAATACACTTACCACTATTGATGGTGATTATGAAACAAACTTTGTTTTTACACTTTATTTTACCCTTTTTGCAGAAATCGTTCCAAACTAGAGCATTGCCGCAATCATTTGAGATTCAAGAAGATGCTTTAAATGGAAGATCAAGATTTCTCCACGACTTCTGTAAAAGTACATGTGTAGGACAAGATAAAGACAGAGCAAAGCGAAGAATGATAGTGGATGAGAAACACAGCATGGCTTATTGTTCTGTCCCCAAAGTAGGCTGTTCAACTATGAAGAGAATATTCTGGGTCCTCAATGGAAAGTCTGAATCAAAAGACCCACAGAAAATCCAATTGGACATCCATGAGGAAGCTATGAATATACAATTGACATACAATCATACGATTGACGCGAATAATGTAATGGACACATATTTCAAATTCTTAGTGGTACGAAATCCAATAGAGAGAATGTGGTCTGCATTCCTCGATACAGTTTATATACGTAATTTCCTCCATGTACTGAGAGGCCCAATTGAGGATTTCTCTGCAAAGGATCGGACCAAGTCACTGCAGTGCGAGGATGATTATACGTTTTTCGACCTTCTGTGGACAACGGTCACGCTTCATTATCTAAATGACCATGTCGCCCCGTACAGTCTTCTCTGCCAGCCTTGTGGGGTGAAATATGACGCGATCGTTCGACTTGAAACTCTGTATACTGATCTTACCCACATCTTCAAGAAACGTGGTGCACTTAAAGATATCGTTCTCTCCGGCTACCACACAAAGTCTTCTTCAACTCATGATGTGGCACTGAGAATCATTACTAAAGCAATGAGTGGTTCCATGGTGCCTAACCTAAATAAGACATACACAATTAATGGGGTCACTCAGATGTGTGGTAATTCTAGTACCCTTGCCAATAGACTGTGGAAAAGCTTCATATGGCGTGGGTACGTGCCTAGTGGCGCCCCCTATCCGCACCTCCTACATTCAGGTGAGAATATAGTTTAGCCTATACATGCTTAGGGCTATTCCAGGAAAAAGGGGCGGGACAGGACACGACCCTAATACATTGTGGGGTGGGGTAACGCCAGTAAAAAACATAGTGAGTGGAGTGTGTCAACAAAACCAAACATGGGGGGGGGGGGGGGGGGAAGGGGTCCAAATAAAATTGAAAATCATGGGAGAGGGTGTAAAAAATATAAACATAAATCATTGGTGAGGGGTCTTCGTGATATAAGAAATAATTGTAGGCAGGGTTTTCATGATAACAAGTATATTGTGTGGGGGTCTAGAAATCGGTCTGTTCCACCCCCTCTCCTCCACTTTTTTCTGTATTAGCCTTCAGGAGTTCTCCTTAAAAAATGTCATCTGGATTTCTGATATTTTGGCTGTTAAGAATGATAATCACGTCTACATTACAGACATTTAATTTCTGCACCAGTCGACCAGACGTCTGTCAATGCCTGGTTGTATAGAAAGCCATGCTAAGATATCAATAATATAATCCAAACACTTCAATGACACATGTAGCTTGCAAATCAAAGATACGTTCAGTAATAAGGTCATCCATACATCCATGCCAAGGATATTGGGTTGCAATCGGGCATACGGTTGTTTATTATCTCCGGGCTGCTCATGCACTTAGTGCAGGAATTAAATGTGGGCACTGTACTGTCATTGAGCTGATGGCCCTGTCTTGAGTAAATTAGAACGTCTCCAATATAAATCTCGATAATACAACTAGCATATCAATTGGTAGATGCGCATGGTCCAAACAAGGAATCATTAATCTATATATTGATCACTCAGACCAATAACAGATACGTTAATTGTTAGTACTATTATGCTAAGACTTGATATCTCAACTAGCACACAATAACTTGAAAGTGTGACCTAAAAGTATTCATTAATTTATATATTGGTCATTAAAATCAGTAGCAAACAATTCTATTGCTTATTGCATTATGATAAAAAAAATTAATCGACATTCAAGCTAGTACAACAATTCTTTCAAGGAGGATCTAAAAGGTATACATTTATCTTTATTTTACCTCACGTGAAGATTCTTGATTTCGGTTGGTCAAGGGCCATGGATTAATCATCATGATTTCCTCACTCCTTAGTGACAGGCTGTTGTCCTGAACAGCTTATGAAATAGTTGAATAATGCACGGCAACAGCCATGAAATAGTTGAATAATGACCGCTAGCCCGAACACCTACGGAGTTTGCCGAGTGACCTACGGCGGTGAAACTAGTTCAACAAGGTAGACAACGAGTATTTATCCAAAATCTCTGGTGTTTGTAATTTTTCCACCTTTTGTGTTTTGCATTTGTTCGTTATAATAAAACAGATATGACATCCCTGTGGGGTTTCCACCAGGAATAACTTCCCCTCGAGAGGATTGTTGCCCTCGGGCTGCGCCCTCGAGCGACACTCCTCTCGAGGGGAAGTTATTCCTGGTGGAAACACCACAGGGATGTCATATTTGTATAATTGGATCTATACACTGTTAACTCATCAATGACAATATGTTTATTCTATGTTTATTGTGATAAAACTTTTTATAGATTTTTAGACGAGAAAAACAATAGTTCAGAAGTGTGATCTTAGATGTACTCATTAGTCTATATTTTCGTTACTCAAATCAATGACAACTAGTTTTGTTGATCTTATAATACTCATAACTATTTTCTTATTCAAACATATGTGTAGAGTTGCCTTTTGTACATTTAATTCCTTCACTAAATGCCTGGGCAGCAAGGGCATAATACACGACTGGAAGCCCGATTGTCACCTAGTTTCCTGGGCATGAATGATCACACAACTGAACGTACCTTTGGTTCACAAGCTACGTGTTTCATTGATGTGCTTAGATTTTTTTGACATCTTATCGGTGGGGTTTTGTACAACCAGCCAATGGCAGTGGTCCAGTCGACTGGTGCAGGAATTAAATGTCTGTACTCTATGTTTATGTGCAAGCATGTGAGAAAATTGCCAGTGACTTGAGATAAGGTGGTGTTTTATCCCTAGTACTCCGATTACCTCGGAATTTACATGTGATATATCCCAATTTAGCCGCTTAAACGTAAAAAAAAGTCACATAACTGAAATGCGAAATCCGAATCGGTGCCACATCCCGTTCAATTGTTGTATGATTTGAGGTTCTTTTTACTTTTTTCAGGCGAGAATGTAACACTAGAAATGATGACAGAGTTATACAATAACGTCACTAGAGATCTCCCATACGTGACGTCATCGTACATGCCGAGATCCAAGAACGAGATTATACAAGAAGCATTCGGGAACTTAACAGCGGTAGAGAGAAACATATGGTTAGACCGCTATGGGAGTGATTTTAAAATGTTTGGCTATTCTATTCCGTCATATATGACCCGTTAATTCTTACTCTAAAGCACGGAAATTGACGTCTGTATCTTCGAAACTTTTGAGACTAACCCATAATTTGGGAATAATTCTATAAAACATTTGAAGGGGAGTTCTATGTAGTGTTCTGAATAAAATATCTCCTTCAAATATTTTCCTTACTTTTCTTCTTTGCCTGCAAGATTTCATCAAATATTTTCAGACTCCTTTTGACTGCTGTGAGCATAAATGGGCTAAGGCATTAAGAACTAGAAAATGTGTAAAGCTACCTGCACACAGAGGCCAAAGTGAATTAGTTTTTATGCGAAGTTTGAAAATTTCACTTCATGTTCACTTCGGCTAAAAAATTGAGTTTTTGAAGCCAATGAACCAATAGGAAGGCAACAAGTACACAACACAAAGCCAACATGCATCTAAACGAATCAAACAGGTAGATAACCCGACATTTATGTGAGGTGTACATGTGATGAAGCTAACAAGAAGGCAGCAAGACCAAACACGACTAAACAAGGAGAAAACGTGATGCTAATATGAACACGAAGACAACATGAACCTAACACAAGTCAATATGAATTCAACGTGTATATACTGTATATATATATATATATATATATATATATATATATATATATATATATATATATATATATATATTTATATATATATATGTATATATATATATATATATGTATATATAGGCAAAAATCTAGATAGCTTCCATCTACGTCTTAGACAATATTTACATTTCTTCCGACCTAAGAAACCAATTATCGCAGATCAAGATCCTAATACAACGGATCTAGACATCACCATTATCCCAGATGAAACTTCATCTGAAAACACCCCTTTTAAGGACCAGAAATTTAAAAACCCATCCGAATGGGTCCCCCCACTCTGTGTCCCTCTAGAATATGTTATCACTAAGAACTCTAGTGATCTTAATAAATGCGAAACACCACGCCACAAGGGCAATAACCTCACTAAAGAGGAACGCACTGCTATGAAAGAACTATCTTCTATGCGCTTCATTATCATTAGACCCGCAGATAAGGGGGGAGCAGTAGTCATTCTTGATAGGGATTACTACATTAATGAGGGCCTAAGACAACTTTCTGACCCTTTATTCTACATGGAGGTTGAAGAAGACCTCACAGCCCAACATCACAGTACTATAGTACGAAATGCTGATGAGACAAGAAATAGATATCTCATGTTATATTAAACTTGTATCCAACAAAATACGCACAGCACAATTCTACATGCTGCCAAAAATACATAGAAATAAGACCAATCCCCCGGGCAGACTAATAGTATCAGGCAATGGCTGCCCCACCGAGAGGATATCCTCTTTTGTGAACTTCTTCCTACAGCCATTGATAAAGGACAAACCATCCTACATTAAAGATAGCACACATTTCCTGTGCCAGTTAAACCAACTAGGCATTATCCCTCAGGGTTGCACATTATCAACCCTGGATGTCCCAAGCCTTTACACTAATATCCCTAACACAGAAGGGATTAAGGCAGCGGACATTATGTTGTCAAGGTGCAGAGGAAACAATCCCACCCCACTTAACACTAGTTTATTACAACTTTTAGAAAAGGTCTTTAAATGTAACAACTTTGACTTTAATGGCCGCCACTTCCTCCAAGTTGGAGGTACGGCGATGGGAACAAGGGTTGCTCCTTCTTATGCCAACACCTTCATGGGTTGGTTTGAAGACACCTATGTCTATACTTACCGCTTACAACCACTCATATGGAAGCGGTATATAGATGACATATTTATGATATGGCAACACGGCCAAGAGGAATTGAATAAATTCCTGGAACATCTCAACTCATGCATGAACTGCATGAAGTTTGAGACTGAAACATCCTCAACATCTGTAAATCTTCTAGATGTTAAGGTGATCCTAGAGGAGTCTGGTGAAATATCCACCACACTTTACACTAAACCTACTGACTCACACAACTACGTTAACTATAGCTCTTGCCATCCAAGAGCATGCAAGAATAGCATTCCCTATAGTCAGTTCCTCCGCCTGAGGAGGATCTGTAGTGACGAGGATGACTTTGTAGAAAAAAGCAAACAACTTGCTTTTTACTTCCACCAAGCGGACTACCCGATATCCCTCATACAGTCCTCTTTTGCCAAGACATTTGTCCTGGATAGGAACACCCTGCTCTCTCCGATAGTAACTACTACGGAAGAAAGAGAGAAAGATGAGAACAGAATACTTCTCATAACCACTTACCACCCTACCTTCAACAATGTCAATGACATTGTGAATGAGAACTGGAACCTCCTAGATAGGTCAAGTTCAACTCGCCCCCTAATGAATACAAAAGTTGTTAGAGGGTTCAGACGGGCAAAAAACTTAAGGGACCACCTAGTCAGGGCTAGAATAAGCCCCATTAGGACAAGTACCCCAATATTCGGGACTGATCCTCCTACCCCAGTACGCAACGTTTGCACCACTAGGGATTGCATCTACTGTAGGGCCTTGGACACATCAGGACAAATAATATTTTCTGTCCAAAACCGTAGATACATGACTTGCAGGAACGTTTGCTGCCGGTCATCCAATGTCATTTACTGCATACGCTGCCAAGCATGCGGTAATGACTATGACGGCCAAACGAAACGTCGTTTGGTCGAAAGGATGCGCAAACATTATCGCAATATTCGGCAAAACTGCACCACTCACATAATAGGCAGACATTACAACTCTGTCGGACATGTGGGAATTCCTGATATGAGAGTATACATATTGGAATTCATCAGAGCTCCACCAGATAGCCAGGATGCTAAGCACCTGAGGGATATCTATGAAAGAAGATGGATCTTTCGAGTACGATCGATGATCCCGACTGGTCTGAATGTGATGGACTAACTTACGTCCACCATTCCACATATTTATAGCACAGACAGGTGCCTATAAAACATTTAAAGATCATGCAAATCGCATGAATATCTATTATCTTTTAAGGGGTTAATAATATTAATATTTTTCGCTGATTATGCAAAAACCCAGAGTTTTAACCATCATACACATATACTAATTTTTGAGCCAATACCAGGCTACACCAAAGGGGGAAATACGCAAAATATCTAGGTATACTTCCCTATTATGATGCATTTATAGTAACCACACTCAGGTTACTTTACGTCTCTTGATTAGAGCCGTACTACTAGTATTTCTTTTTAAATGTGATTATATCAACATAATCCCGACTGTCTTGACTCTGATGAGACCCCCAAAGGGTCGAAACCGTAAAAGGAGTCAATCGCTTTATATTTATAGTTGACCCCCAAATGACCGCCATAGCGTCATGGTGGACCCATTGTTGTCTTGACGACGTCGATTGCATTCCGCATCTGATGTCACTGCTGACGCAACAATAGTGTCATGCGACAATACATTGTTAAAACGGTCTTTTGGTAACGCGCACCTTTACACGTTCAGTCATTACAACACTCACGTTATGGTCAGGCATAGTTTATCTACACCTCCACTGACTTGACAGTAGAATACATCCTTCTCGTCACAGTCTATGTATATATATATATATATATATATCCCAAGCATGAGTTCGCAGGTTCGAGTCTCCGCTGGATCCCCAAGCGGGTTGGCCTGGTTGCTATAAAAATGTTCGGCGATGTGGAGGGCTGCCTATGGTCTTTCTGCAACTGAAAGACCCCTTGGAACTACTCGTGAAGAGTAGGGAATTTCTTCCCGGTTCCTGGTTTCTATCTCGTCGTGATATGACCTAAGCTGTTGAAAGCAACGTAAAACCCAATTCCTTCCTTCCTTCCTTATATATATATATATATATATATATATATATATATATATATATATATATATATATATATATATATATATATATATATATATATATATATATATATGTATGTGTGCGTGTGTGTGTATATACATATCTATAGACAAATAGATATAGATAGATAGATAGCTAAACACACACACACACATATATATATATATATATATATATATATATATATATATATATATATATATATATATATATATACATATATATATATATATATATATATATATATATATATATATTTATATATATATATATATAATATTTATATATATATATATATATATATATATATATATATATATATATATATATATATATATATTTATATATATATATATATATATATATATATATATACATAATATATATATATATATATATATATATATATATATATATATATATATATATATATATATATATATATATATATATATATATATATATATATATATACATAATATATATATATATATATATATATATATATATATATATATATATATATATATATATATATATATATATATATATATATTTATATATATATAGATATAGATATATATATAAACGTACATATTGTATTCTCAGTTATATCCTAATGTTCGTGAGCTGCGGTTCACTTTGAACTTAATAAATGATTGTACCTTGAAAGCGTTTTCTATTGATCCGCAAACACTCGTTATTGCAGTGCACTTTAACGTCACTACCGAATACCTTAATGCATGCACTGCCACCATCCCCACCAATAACATAAACAGTTGAATTTAACCTTGCCGGATTTGTCATATGTTCAATTTCTTACGCAAAAAGCGGTTGCCAAGCAGCGATGACGTACAAAACATATAAGAATCTCAAAGATCAATGAATATGTAATTCACAGTTTTATCCCAAACTCAAACTGTTCAAAACAGTCTTGAACTTTTTAAAAAGAAATTTCGTTACAAACCTCCTTCCCCAATGTACGTATGTATACATATGTAAGTAAGTATATTATGTATGCATATGTATGCATTATGTACGGTTGTATGTATGAGTGGAATATAATACGAAATATTGGCCATTCATTTACATTTAGGCAGTGTGAAAGTACTATGGTTGCCATAACCGAATGGTATTCCATGCGAAACAGATAAAAGCATCCTAAAGAAAGCATCTGACGGCAACTGTGTAAATACGAGGTCACCCATTATAATCTAAACTAAACAGACCCCGTTCCCAGCGCTCTTTTAAGGTTGGTAGGGAGTACTTTAACATTGCATACGTCATCCCTGTTATTGAGTAGCCGTATTTAAGCAACGTATGCAATATTCCTGCTTCATTGTTAGGTACTGTCTCAATGTGTTCCTCTCGATGCACGCGGCTGAAACAATTGCTACAACCATCATAATGTTCATTCTTATCATGATTGTCGCAGTATTTGGGAACGTATTTGGAAATCAGATGTTCGAATTGCAATGCGATAATTACAGCGTATTGTCTCGTCAGATGTTGGGAGAAGTAAGGAACGTTGGGTCGGCAATAGAATGTGCGCTGCGCTGCATTGCCAGCACCAAATGCCGCTCATTCACTTACAGGCAACATCTCTCCACCTGCCTCCTAGCAGGAAATACCGCCTCATCGTGTGCGGGTATGGTACAAGAAGAGGGCGCTCGGCACTATCAGGTAAGATAGATATAATATTTCATATAGGACCCTTTCCATCTAAATGATTAAGAGCGGGTATATGTCAATGGTCCACAGAATTAAACTGCTATCGAAATAGGTGCATTCAGCAAATACTGTGCCACCTGTTGTTTTAGTTACATCACATGGACAATATTCAGTACATAATAGACATCTATGACTACAAAGTGGAAAATACACTTTTTGATTACAAGCCGGGTTGACAGTGGCTATGATACATCAGTACGTTGTTATGTAATTAGTGGTTTTATTGGAGTCCCTGGTTTAAAGTGTTCCAAAGGAATTCAATCTAGAGGAAGGTTGTGCATTGTTCTTTTCTACTTTGAATTAATATTTCAAAATTGATAGGAGTTGTTGGAGGGAGAGTTTTTCTCTCTTTTTCTTCTTATTTTCGAAAACAAGATATTTTTGCCTTCATCAGTATCCTATTGACTACTAGGTCCAGAGACGGATCGTCTAATAGTATATGTAAAACCTTATGCTGGCAGGTTTTAGACCATGAGTTTTTAAAGAATTAAACTGCATTATATTTGGTGTATAAAGTTTATTCAATGTTAACTGTAATGTAAATATAAAGATATCGATTACATTAGTACATTAAACTTAAGATATCATAGTATATACTTTT
>OZ012701.1:5988644-6003644 GCA_963942565.1 Maea johnstoni
ACATACATACATACATACATACATACATACATACATACATACATACATACATACATACATACATGCATACATACAAACATAAATACATACATACATAAATACAAACATACGTACATACACACAAAGTAGGACAAAGTAGCTCAGTTGGTGAGGTGTCGGACTTAAGTAATCTGTAGGTCGCTGGTTCAATTCTCGGCCAGGGCACTTTGGTCTGACCTTGGCAAGACAGTTTGTTTTCATATTGCTTCTGCCCATCTGCAAAATGGTAACCTAGCATAAGTAAGGCAGTGATTAGAGCTTGTGCGCTATATGCTGCCAGTTGCTCTGGAATGTCCCCCGGGGATGGAAATGGTATCCGTGTATACAGGCCTGCTAGGGGAGGAAGGTCGTGTGAGCGCTTCGGTGGATACCAGACCATGAACCGAATACCTTCATACATACACACATACATACATACATACATACATACATACATACATACATACATACATACATACATACATGCATACATACATACATACACGTATACACACATATATACATACGAACTTATGTACATACATACATACACACACATACATACATACTTACGTATATACATATATACATACATACAAACATATAAACATAGGTACATACATACATACATACATACATACATACATACATACATACATACATACGTACACACGTACATACGTACATACATACATACATACATGCATACATATATACATACATACACACATACATACATACATACAAACATATACGTAACATATATATATATATATATATATATATATATATATATATATATATATATATATATATATATATTATATATATATATATATATATATATATATAGTATATATTATACATATATATATATATATATATATATATATATATATATATATATATATATATATATATAAATATATATATATATATATATATATATATATATATATATATATATGTATATATATATATGTATATATATATATATGTATATATATATATATATATATATATATATATATATATATATATATATATATATATAATATATATATTATATATATATATATATATATATATATATATATATATACACGTATATTCATACATTCATACGGCAAGTTCAAGCCGAAGGTATTGCAGTAATCACCATTATAAACCTGTTTATCTGACTCATTTTGATATAAAGCTCAACTATTCTATATCTTATGATGAATGTTTCGACACTCCTATCTCTTGCTGAAAAATGTCACTATCCTAATCTGAAATGAGAGTGAGCACACTTTATTGATTGTAAACTGTAAGATAGGTAGTCAGTGATAGGTGAGTTATAGACAGTATTTCATCGCAAATTACATTTTCATCCTGTGCTTATTTCATGTCAATAGAGTCAGAAATACCAGAGAGCTAGATACGGATATTCGTCTAGGGACATACTTGTCATCATCATCATCAGTATGTTCATCATCCTCATCATCATAATCATCATGCTCATGTTCATCATCATCATCATCATCAGCATCACTACCACTATCATCATCATCATCTTCAACATGATGATGATGATGATGATGATCATCATCATCATCATTCTCATAATCACCATTTTCATCATCATCGTCATCATTATCTTCAACATGATGATGAGATGATGATGATGATCATCATCATAATCTTTCTGTCACGTTAAGCAGACATGTCAACTTGTACTTTTTCTAAGTTTCTGTCATGTACACGTTTTTCAACTAAAAGTTACAAACGATAGTACATGTACAATGACATGCTCCCTAGCAAATCGGTCAATGATGAAATTTAGTTGACAGGTGCACAGGCTACCCCAGAGGTATTTTTCCTTTATTACAACCACTTTCCAAAGTAAATATGCACATTATCATTATATGGGGACAAAGTAGCTCACTTGGTTCGGTGTCGGACTAGTATTTAGAGGGTAGCTGGTTCAATTCCCGACCGCCCGGGCACTTTGTTCTGTTCTTGGGCAAGACAGTTTATTCCATATTGCTTAGAGCGTGTGCGCTATATGCTGCCAGTTGCTCGTGAATATCCCCCGGGGGATTGAAATGGTTTCCGTGTGTACAGTGCCTGCTAGGGCGAGGAAGGTCGTGTGAGCGCTTTCGATGGATACAAGGACTAAAAACGAATACCTTTATCTGTGGGCGAATGTAACGAATATATCACCTGCTCTCGCATGGTTAATAAAAAGTCACATATAGCACTTTGCTGGCTACCATGTGATATTAACTTCAGGACGTTCGATATCATATCGATGTAGTATATACCTATTGACCAATCAGCATCGAGAATTACAGAAGAGCAGGTGATAATGATCTCTACACTACTTTGTAGGGTATAAATGAAGAACATTACATAAAGATAATGTTAGTTTGCACCGTAAAATGCTCATATAACCATATGTTTGCCACAGCTTTAATACTGTGCATATGTTGGCTTGTCTGTGATACGATATACTACAGATATTTCATCGATGCCACAGTTACTACATAGCAAATTGTTGAGTGCTCGACACAGAATATGATTCGTTTAAGGGGTCTATTGCTTATTTTGGTGGTGCTTTCAATGGCTATAATATTACTCTTGAACCACATCCGAACGACGGTAAGATATTCATTTATTGTGTTATATTGTGATAAGAAAATTGTATTTTCCTATAAAGGACCTGGCATCGTTTCAAGAGAATCATGTGAATTTGAGGGGAAACGTTTCCTGAGTAAGTCAGAAATTTGCATTACAGTAGTTCAGCTCCCTGAATCGCTCAATTCAACCATACTACATAAATTATGTTTTACTATTTGAAAATAAGTGTGGTTATAGAAGGCTGTGGTGCTGGTGACACACTCAAAATAAGACATCTCCTAGTTCAGCACTCATGTCCCCTTTCTAACAATAGTTATCTAATACCTGAGGTCTTTGTGGTTCAAATATAAGTTTTCTTTCAGTTAGCTGCTTGAGCCGACCTGGATGGGAACACCATTTCTGTTTAACAGTGTTTTACCTCAAATGAGGTTTTCTTGATCAATAGACAGTACATTTGATTTGTAAATACCATGCATGTCTGCTAAATATACTAGGCTAGGGCAACTCCAAGATGATACCTTACAGCACGAGATTTTGGTTGAAACTTTACTTACGATTGTAGGTCAACAAGGCAGAGACAGCAAATCCATTGTGACCTACTTTCTTAGGTAAAAAATTCCACCATAGTCGTGTGCTGTAATGCACTATCTTGCAGGAACTTAAAATATTTCCAACAGGTTGTCTTAGCCTAGTCTATATAACACACATGCATTATGTTGTTTATGTTGTTGTTTATGTTGTTGTTTATGTTGTTGTTGTCGTTTTCGCGGAAAGCCTCACTGATGCTGGTCACGTGTGTATATATAGCCAGAATGTACTCTGAAGGCCTCAGATCCAGGAAGGGAGTTTGCTGGTTTGACCTCACTTTACTAGTTTGACCTGGAATAGACTGATACTCTGCCAAGTTTAAGGATTAAGATGTGCAGTTGTATACGTTTTCATTATCAACTGCTTTTAATCAATTTTCTAGTTTTGCCCTATATTTCATTCTTGGGGGTAATTTTTGTCATATACCTTACTACATGATAATGTTGTTTTATTATTCAGTTAATATATTGCATTGATTATTATTATTATTATTATTATTATTATTATTATTATTATTATCTTTATTATCATTATTATTATTACTATTATTATTATTATTATTATTATTATTATTATTATTATTATTATTATGTATAATTTTGTTTACAGGTAGGGTCACAATCAATAGATAGACATACATACAGTCACCATTAATCTTATTGTGAAGAAGATTGTAGACTTTAAAATATGCAATACTCTCAAAATGACCCCATATTCGAACATTAACCTCGTAAGCCATCTTAAGCCACCTTAAGTGTGTAAGCAAAAGCATATGTAAACATCCCAGAATGACTTTGAGTGCACAAACAATACCCATGAGCCACCATTACTTAATGATTCCCTGTTGTCCCCGTCTCTCTCTGACTTTAGTCCACAAGTCTTCTGGAGTATGGAATTTTAATTTGGCTCACCACATCATGGTGGCAGCACCTTGCGAGCTCCTACATGTAACTCTAATTGGTTAGACGATACGGTATTGTACAATCTAAATCAACCGGTTGCAAGAAATTCAAATGCTACTTAACCCCCCCCCCCCCCCACCCTCAACAAAAAGAGAAAATATGTACATAATGATAATATGCAAACTCATCTTTTATATACCTTTTTTGTTATAGTTATCTGTTTTCTATTACCACATATTCGTACCATTGTTTTAATTCCCACTGTATTACCTATTGCTATACAAGGAACAATAGAGTTATAAAAGAACTAGTTGGATGATATTTTGCACACACGTGGTTGCAGCACATTCTAGTCCCCTTCAAGATTTAAGGTGGTGAACATCTCTATGTACATGTACATGTAGTGGTTGGTAGGTGATGTTTCATGTAACATTACTTTTTTGGATGTTATTACTTACTAGGCTTTTTCTCTCTTTGTGTTAGTTATATTCCTGTTTGGAAATACATATCAACCAATCTATCTTGTCATAATTTTAGTTTTTTCAAATCATGCATAGTTAGTGCCTTTATTATGTTTTATAACTTTGCTTATACTATCGCTGATGTATAAATGTATGGATATCATTTTGTACTAAAAAATTAAAGCAAATACACTTACCACTATTGATGGTGATTATGAAACAAACTTTGTATTTACACTTTATTTTACCCTTTTTGCAGAAATCGTTCCAAACTAGAGCACTGCCGCAATCATTTGAGATTCAAGAAGATGCTTTAAATGGAAGATCAAGATTTCTCCACGACTTCTGTAAAAGTACATGTATAGGACAAGATAAAGACAGAGCAAAGCGAAGAATGATAGTGGATGAGAAACACAGCATGGCTTATTGTTCTGTCCCCAAAGTCGGCTGTTCAACTATGAAGAGAATATTCTGGGTTCTCAATGGAAAGTCTAAATCAAAAGATCCACAGAAAATCCAATTGGACATCCATGAGGAAGCTATGAATATACAATTGACATACAATCATGCGATTGACGCAAATAATGTAATGGACACATATTTCAAATTCCTCGTGGTACGAAATCCAATAGAGAGAATGTGGTCTGCATTCCTTGATACAGTTTATATACGTAATTTCCTCCATGTACTGAGAGGCCCAATTGAGGATTTCTCTGCAAAGGATCGGATCAAGTCACTGCAGTGCGAGGATGATTATAAGTTTTTTGACCTTCTGTGGACAACTGTCACACTTCATTATCTAAATGACCATGTCGCTCCGTACAGTCTTCTATGTCAACCTTGCGGGGTGAAATATGACGCGATCGTTCGACTTGAAACTCTGTATACTGATCTTACCCACATCTTCAAGAAACGTGGTGCACTTACAGATATCGTTCTCTCCGGCTACCACACAAAGTCTTCTTCAACTCATGATGTGGCTCTGAGAATCATTACTAAAGCAATGAGTGGTTCCATGGTGCCTAACCTAAATAAGACATACACAATTAATGGGGTCACTCAGAAGTGTGGTAATTCTAGTACTCTTGCCAATAGACTGTGGAAAAGCTTCATATGGCGTGGGTACGTGCCTAGTGGCGCCCCCTATCCGCACCTCCTACATTCAGGTGAGAATATAGTTAAGCCTATACATGCTTAGGGCTATTCCAGGAAAAAGGGGCGGGGCAGGAGTCGCAGGACACGACCCTAATACATTGTGGGGTGAAAGCCATAAAAAACAGTGAATGGAGTGTGTCAACAAAAACAAACATGGTGGGGGGGGGGGGGGGTCCAATTAAAATTGAAAATCATGGAAGAGGGTGTAAGAAAACCCATAAATTATTGGTGAGGGGTCTTCGTGATATAAGAAATCATTGTAGGGAGGGTTTTTATGATATCAAGTATATTGTGTGGGAGTCTAGGAATCGGTCTCTTCCACCCCCTCTCCTCCACTTCTTTTCTGTATTAGCCTTCAGGAGTTCTTAAAAAATGTCATCTGGATTTCTGATATTTTGGCTGTTAAGAATGATAATCACGTCTACATTACAGACATTTAATTTCTGCACCAGTCGACCAGACGTCTGTCAATGCCTGGTTGTATAAAAAGCCATGCTAAGATATCAAGAATATAATCCAAACACTTCAATGACACATGTTGCTTGCAAATCAAAGATGCGTTCAGTAATAAGGTCATCCATACATCCATGCCAAGGAAATTGGGTAGCAATCGGGCATACGGTTGTTTATTATCTCCGGGCTGCTCACACATTCAGTGCAGGAATTAAATGTCGGCACTGTACTGTGCTTGAGCTGATGGCCTTGTCTTGAGTAAATTAGAACATCTCCAATATAAATCTCGATAATACAACTAGCATATCAATTGGTAGATGTGCATGGTCCAAACAAGGAATCATTAATCTATATATTGATCACTCAGATCAATAACAGATACGTTAATTGTTAGTACTATTATGCTAAGACTTGAAATCTCAACTAGCACACAATAACTTGAAAGTGTGAACTAAAAAGTATTCATTAATTTATATATTGGTCATAAAAATTCTATTGCATATTGCATTATGATAAAATTGTTTAATCGACATTCAAGCTAGTACAACAATACATTCAAGGAGGATCTAAAAGGTATACATTTATCTTTATTTTTACCTCACCTGAAGATTCTTGATTTTGGTTGGTCAAGGGCCATGGATTAATCGTCATGATTTCCTCACTTCTTAGTGACAGGCTGTTGTCCTGAACAGCCTATGAAATAGTTGAATAATTCACGGCAACAGCCATGAAATAGTTGATGACCGCTAGTCCGAACACCTACGGAGTTTGCCGAGTGACCTACCGGTGAAACTAGTTCAACAAGGCAGACGACGAGTATTTATCCAAAATCTCTGGTGTTTGTAATTTTTCCATCTTTTGTGTTTTGTATTTGTTCGTTATAATAAAACAGATATGACATCCCTGTCATGCTACGCCCTCGAGCGACAATCCTCTCGAGAGGAAGTTATTCCTGGTGGAAACACCACAGGGATGTCATATTTGTATAATAGGATCTATACACTGTTAACTCATCAATGACAATATGTTTATTCTATGTTTATTGTGATAAAACTTTTTATAGATTTTTAGACGAGCAAAACAATAGTTCAGAAGTGTGATCTTAGATGTACTCATTAGTCTATATTTTCGTTACTCAAATCAATGACAACTAGTTTTGTTGATCTTATCATACTCATAACTATTTTCATATTCAAACATATGTGTAGAGTGGCATTTTGTACATTTAATTCCTGCACTAAATGCCTGGGCAGCAAGGGCATAATACACGATTGGAAGCCCAATTGCCACCTAGTTTCCTGGGCATGAATGATCACACAACTGAACGTAGCTTTGGTTCACAAGCCATGTGGTTCATTGATGTGCTTAGATTTTTTTACATGTTATCGGTGGGGTTTTGTACAACCAGCCAATGGCAGACGTCCGGTCGACTGGTGCAGGAATTAAATGTCTGTACTCTATGTTTATGTGCGAGCATGTGAGAAAATTGCCAGTGACTTGAGATTAGGTGGTTTTTATCCCTAGTACTCCGATTACCTCAGAATTTATATGTGACATATCCCAATTTAGCCCCTTAAACGTTAAAAAACAGTCACATTAACTGAAATGCGAAATCCGTATCAGCGCCACATCCCTTTCAATTGTGGTATGATTAAGGTTCTTTTTACTTTTTTTCAGGCGAGAATGTAACAATAGAAATGATGACAGAGTTATACAATAACGTCACTAGAGGTCTCCCATACGTGACGTCATCGTACATGCCGAGATCCAAGAACGAGATTATACGAGAAGCATTCGGGAACTTAACAGCTGTAGAGAGAAACATATGGTTAGACCGCTATGGGAGTGATTTTAAAATGTTTGGCTATTCTATTCCGTCATATTTGACCCGTTAATTCTTATGCTAAAGCACGGAAATTGTCCCCTGTATCTTTGAAACTTTTGAGACTAACTCGTAATTTGGGAATAATTCTATAAAACATTTGAAGGGGAGTTCTATGTAGTGTTCTGAATAAAATACCTCCATCAAATATTTTCCTAACTTTTCGTCTTTGCCTGCAAGATTTCATCAAATATTTTCAGACTCCTTTTGACTGCTGTGAGCATAAATGGGCTAAGGCATAAAGAACCAGAAAATGTGTAAAGCTACGCGCACACAGAGGCCGAGGTGAATAAGTTTTTACGCAAAGTTTGAAAATTTCACTTCATGTTCACTTCGGCGGAAAAATTGAGTTTTTGAGGCCAATGAACCAAAAGGAAGGCAACACGTACACAACACAAAGCCAACACGCATCTAAACGAACCAAACAGGTAGATAACATGACATGTATGTGAAGTGTACATGTGATGAAGCTAACAAAAAGGCAGCAAGACCAAACACGACTAAACAAGGAGAAAACGTGATGCTAATATGAACACGAAGACAACATGAACCTATCACAAGTCAATATGAATTCAATGTGTGTGTATATATATATATATATATATATATATATATATATATATATATATATATATATATATATATATATATATATATATATGTATACATATATATATATATGTATATATATATATATGTATATATATATATATATATATATATATATATATATATATATATATACATATATATATGTATATATATATATATATATATATATATATATATATATATATTTATATATATGTATATATATATGTATATATATGTATATGTATGTATATATAGGCAAAAAATCTAGATAGCTTCCATCTATGTCTTAGAAGATATTTACATTTCTTCTGACCTAAGAAAGCAACTATCGCAGACCAAGATCCCAATACAACGGATCTAGACATCACCATTATCCCAGATAAAACTTCATCTGAAAACACCCCTTTTAAGGACCAGAAATTAAAAAAAAACATCAGAATGGGTCCCCCACTCTGTGTCCCTCTAGAATATGTTATCACTAAGAACTCTAGTGATCTTAATAAATGCGAAACACCATGCCACAAGGGCAATAACCTCACTAAAGAGGAACGCACTGCTATGAAAGAACTATCTTCTATGCGCTCCATTATTATTAAACCCGCAGATAAGGGGGGAGCAGTAATCATTCTTAATAGGGATTACTACATTAATGAGGGCCTAAGACAACTTTCTAACCCTTTATTCTACATGGAGGTTGAAGAAGACCTCACAGCCCAACATCACTGTACTATAGTCCAGATTCTGGACGAAATGCTGATAAGACAAGAAATAGATATCTCATGTTATACCTACCTTGTATCCAACAAAATATGCACGGCACAATTCTACATGCTGCCGAAAATACATAGAAATAAGACCAATCCCCCGGGCAGACCAATAGTATCAGGCAATGGCTGCCCCACCGAGAGGATATCCTCTTTTGTGGACTTCTTCCTACAGCCATTAATAAAGGACATACCATCCTACATTAAAAATAGCACACATTTCCTGTGCCAGTTAAACCAACTAGGCATTATCCCTCAGGGTTGCACATTATCAACCCTGGATGTCGCAAGCCTTTACACTAATATCCCTTACACAGAAGGTATTAAGGCAGCGGACATTATGTTGTCAAGGGGCAGAGGAAACAATCCCACCCCACTTAACACTAGTTTATTAGAACTTTTAGAAAAGGTCCTTAAATGTATCAACTTTGACTTTAATGGCCGCCACTTCCTCCAAGTTGGGGGTACGGCGATGGGAACAAGGGTCGCTCCTTATGCCAACACCTTCATGGGTTGGTTTAAAGACACCTATGTCTATACTTACCACTTACAGCCACTCATATGGAAGCGGTATATAGATGACATATTTATGATATGGCAACACGGCCAAGAGGAATTGAATAAATTCCTGGAACATCTCAACTCATGCATGAACTGCATGAAGTTTGAGACTGAAACATCCTCAACATCTGTAAATTTTCTAGATGTTAAGGTGATCCTAGAGGAGTCTGGTGAAATATCCACCACACTTTACACTAAACCTACTGATTCACACAACTACATTAACTATAGCTCTTGCCATCCAAGAGCATGCAAGAATAGCATTCCCTATAGTCAGTTCCTCCGCCTGAGGAGGATCTGTAGTGACGAGGATGACTTTGTAGAAAAAAGCAAACAACTTGCTTTTTACTTCCACCAAGCGGACTACCCGATATCCCTCATACAGTCCCCTTTTGCCAAGACATTTGTCCTGGATAGGAACACCCTGCTCTCTCCGAAAGTAACTACTACGGAAGAAAGAGAGAAAGATGAGAACAGAATATTTCTCATAACCACTTACCACCCTACCTTCAACAATGTCAATGACATTATGAATAAGAACTGGAACCTCCTAGATAGGTCAAGTTCAACTCGCCCCCTAATGAACACAAAAGTTGTTAGAGGGTTCAGACGGGCAAAAAACTTAAAGTGTAACTCCACCTTCAAAATTAAAAAAGATATGTTGTAGAGCTCAATGTCACCTTTCTCAGGACACCTTGATTATAATTGTACTCCGCAAATTGACTGAGATATTCAAGTTTGTATCTTGCAAAATGCAGCAAATTCACTGCCTCAGCTGGTTCATGAGGACACCATCTTGGAGCTTATCAGAGACAGGAAGTGACATCACACTGCTACATGCAGGCTGGAGCTCTGGAGCTCTCCAGAACTGAATACACTAGCATATGCTCTTATAAGTATATGATTTGCAAAGAGGAAAGTGGTGTATCAGACAACAAACAGAGGCACTGTGTCTCAGTGTGTACCTGTCTATTCCAGAGGTATACCAGGTTCTGTTTGGCAAAAGAAATGAGGGAAAGAGACCTGTAGTAAAAGGGTTATGGATGAGCTTTAGGGCTCAAGAAATTCTACCTGTTTATAAAATAGACTGGCATTTACTATTTCCTACAATGTTCAGACACTGTAATCTTGTGATGAAAGTTTTCAATTTGTAAGCTGTGAGTGTATTGTCAGCGTTAGTCTCTAAGGAATTGGCTGCAATACACATTATTCTCAAAGGAATTTAATGTACTCTGGTATCCTAAGCTTTATACCCAGGAGGTTAACTGCAATACACATCCTCTGGGCACAGCTACTACAAATTGCAGTCAGGCTAGCTACTGTTAGGAAACCACAAGCAAATGAATTACAATTATGAAACCAGAAAGCCAAGAAACCACCTACTAATTGTACTGTAATATTGGTATTTTAATACTAATTCATAATAGCTATTAACTTGATTACTCATTTACAACGGGTAAAGGATTTTATTCATTTAAGCAGAGACATTCGTGGGGACAACATCTATCTGTGTGCCTCATTCTTAGTGGATTTACAGGCAGATGTGGAAACCTCCTTTTCTAGAATCATTGTTGCATCCAAAAGCTTGACAATTCACCATCTTTGTGCTCTGGTTTGGAGCTGTCACCTGGAGCTAGCTTCTAAGCTCCTTCTCTTAGCTGTCATATCTCACTGACTGAGCCTCTGAGGATGTCACAGCACTGCATCACACGCATCTAATTAGCATCACTAATTAGGGTCCCTCTAAACAAACATGGCAGCCCCCATAAAGCTACCTTTAAAGGGTAATATCTCAGTTTATGTTCTGAGTACAATTGTAATCAAGGTGTCCTATGAAAGGTGAGATTGAGCTCTACAACATATCTTTTTTAATTTTGAAGGTGGAGTTACACTTTAAGGGACCACCTAGTCAGGACTAGAATAAGCCCCATTAGGACAAGTACCCCAATATTCGGGACTGATCCTCCTACCCCAGTACGCAACGTTTGCACCACTAGGGATTGCATCTACTGTAGGGCCTTGGACACATCAGGACAAATAATATTTTCTGTCCAAAACCGCAGATACATGACTCGCAGGAACGTTTGCTGCCGGTCATCCAATGTCATTCACTGCATACGCTGCCAAGCATGCGGTAATGACTATGCCGGCCAAACGAAACGTCGTTTGGTCGAAAGGATGCGTAAACATTATCGCAATATTCGGCAAAACTGCACCACTCACATAATAGGCAGACATTACAACTCTGCCGGACATGTGGGAATTCCTGATATGAGAGTATACATATTGGAATTCATCAGAGCTCCACCAGATAGCCAGGATGCTTAGCACCTGAGAGATATCTGTGAAAGAAGATGGATCTATCGACCACGGTCGATGATCCCGACTGGTCTGAATGTGATGGACTAACTTACGTCCACCGTTCCACATATTTATAGCACAGACAGGTGCCTATAAAACATTTAAAGATCATGCAAATTGCATGAAAATCTATTATCCTTTAAGGGTTAATAATATCAATATTTTTCACTGATTACGCGAAAACCCAGAATTTCAACCATCATGCACATATACTAATTTTTGAGCCAATACCAGGCTATACCGCCGGGAGATACGTACCTCGCCAAATAATTTATATTTATATATTCCAAACTAGGCCCGAGCGGTGGGATGCCCCGGAATACCAGATCAAGTATCCTGAGTCGGAATTTACGGCAACTATTGCCCAAATTTAGTAAAGTTATCGTCAGTTTATAAAAAAGAATCTATATTGAAATTTACCATAAGACAAACCCTTTATACCAAAGGGGAAAATACGCAAAATATCTAGGTATACTTACCTATTATGATATATTTATAGTAACCACACTCAGGTTACTTTTTCGTCCCTTGATTAGAGCTGTACCACTAGTATTTCTTTTAAAATGTGATTACATCAATACAATCACGACGGTCTTGCCTCTGATGAGATCCCCAAAGGGTCGAAACCGTAAAAGGAGTCAATCGCTTTATATTTATAGTTGACCCCTAAATGACCGCCATGACGTCATGGTGGACCCATTGTTGTCTTGACGACGTCGATCACATTCCGCATCCGACGTCATTGCTGGCGCAACAATAGCGTCACGCGACAATACATTGTTAAAACGGTCTTATGGTAACGCGCAACTTTACATGTTCAGTTGTTAAAACACTGATGTTACGGTCAGGCATAGTTTATCTACACCTCCACCGACTTGGCATTAGAATAAATCCTTCTCTTCACAGTCTATGTATATATATATATATATATATATATGTATATATATATATATATATATATATATATATATATATATATATATATATATATATATATATATATATATATGTATATATATGTATATATAGGCAAAAAATCTAGATAGCTTCCATCTATGTATGTGTGAGTGTGTGTGTATATCCATATCTATAGACAAATATATATAGATAGATAGATAGCTAAACACACACACACACACACACACACACACACACATATATATATATATATATATATATATATATATATATATATATATATATATATATATATATATGTATAAACACACACATACACACGCATATATATATATATTTATCTATATTTATCTATATCTATCTATCTATATTTATATAAACGTACATATTGTATCTTCAGTTATATCCTAATGTTCGTGAGCTGCGGTTCACTTTTAACTTAATAAATGTACCTTGAAAACGTTTTCTATTGATCCGCAAACACTCGTTATTGCAGTGCACTTTAACGTCACTACCGAATCTTAATGCATGCACGGCCACCAGTCCCACTAATAACATAAACAGTTGAATTTAACCTTGCCGGAAATGTCATATGTTCAATTTCTTACTCAAAAAGCGGTTGCCAAGCAGCGATGACGTACAAAACATATAAGAATCTCAAAGATCAATGGATATGTAATTCACAGTTTTATCCCAAACTCAAACTGTTCAAAACAGTCTTTTATGATATTTATCACGATGGGCACTTTCATACATGAGCGTTTTAAAAAGAAATTTCGTTACCAACTTCCTTCCCCAATGTGTGTATGTATACATATGTAAGTAAGTATATATGTATGCATATGTATGCATTATGTATACGGTTGTATGTATGAGTGGAATATTATACAATATATTGACCTTTCATTTACATTTCGGCAGTGTGAAAGTACCATGGTTACCATTACCGAATGGTATTCCATGCGAAACAGATAAAAGCATCCTAAAGTAAGCATCTGGCGGCAGATGTGTAAATACGATACCCCCCATTATAATCTAAACTAAACAGACCCGGTTCCCAGCGCTCTTTTAAGGTTGGTAGGGAGTACTTTAACATTGCATACGTCATCCCTGTTATTGAGTTGCCGTATTTAAGCAACGTATGCAATATGCCTGTTTCATTGTTAGGTACTGTCTCAATGTGTTCCGCTCGATGCACGCGGCTGAAACAATTGCTATAACCATCATAATGTTCATTCTTATCATGGTTGTCGCAGTATCTGGGAACGTATTGGGAAATCAGATGTTCGAATTGCAATGCGATAATTACAGCGTATTGTCTCGTCAGATGTTGGGAGAAGTAAGGAACGTTGGGTCGGCAATAGAATGTGCGCTGCGCTGCTCTGCCAGCACCAAATGCCGCTCATTCACTTACAGGCAACATATCTCCACCTGCCTCCTAGCAGGAAAAACCGCCTCATCGTGTGCGGGTATGGTACAGGAAGAGGGTGCTCGGCACTATCAGGTAAGATACTGTATAACTGGTTAATTTGGCGTGTACTAAAGTTTGCGCTTTTTTCAAAAAAGTATTTTCCCTGTATTTAATTTGGCGTCTGGAGCAGTCAGAACAAAACGCCATCTTTATATAGACATATTTTTATGCGATCTTTAATTTGGCGTGATGGGCATTCACCAAAAAAACGCCAAATTAAAAACCACGCCAAATTAACCAGTTATACAGT
>OZ012701.1:6011144-6079137 GCA_963942565.1 Maea johnstoni
AATGGCAAAAAAGTTGCAATGATCAGAATCCCCGTCGCTAGGCCCTCATCAGTTGCTTTGCCTAAACGAAAGGTGCAGCATTGTGTGTTCTGGGTCTATTTTTATAGACTTTGCAACTGAAAGATCAATTGGGACTTTTTACGAAGAAACTCTTTTCATTGACCCAAGCTGTAAATTCGTTGGTTGACGTTGATTGACGTAAAACCTAACTCTCTCTTCGCTTCACAAGCGTTGTGATTCATACAATACTTTATAATCATTACTAGTATTATTATAATCATCATCATTATTATTTTTACTATCATTATTATTATTGTTATTATTTTTATTATTATTATTATTGATGTTGTTACTGTTGTTGCTATTGTTCTTGTTTTATTATTATCATCATTATTATCATTATAATCATCCTTATCATTATTATTATCATTATTACTTTTATCATTAATATCATTATTATTATTGTTATTATCATTATTATTATTATTATTATTATTATTATTATTATTATTATTATTATTATTATTATTATTATTGTTATTATTATTATTAATATTATTATCATTATTATAAAATATTATTATTATAATTAATTATTTTTATCATTATCATTATTATTATCATTATTATCATTGTTATTGTTATTATCACCATTATTATTAACAATGATATAAATACATGATTTGATGGTGTCTCACTTGCGATTGCAACTGACTTAACCGCACTGTCAAGAAATTCTAGTGACCCAGTGAACCACTTTTCGTGCTGGATTCAGTAGCTTTCTTGCAGCCTCGCATCCTAATCGATGACGCTTTGAAGTCCCATCTGTACTCTATGCTGGGTGAATGTTGATCATAAAGTGTCAGTAAACATCACCAGAAAATACTCCGAGCCCATGGCATTGGATTTGTATGTTTTACTACATATAGTGGAATACGAGTGTTGTGTTTAATTTTTTCAAAATTCTAGACAATTGAAGAAACACACAATACAAGGCACGCACATATGCAGCAAAGGCACCTGCATTGATAATGAGTTCGTTGATATCTTGACATTGAGTTATGAAAGAAAAACACTTCATTTGAACGTCAGTGTGAACCTTCATTAATGTTCAATATTTGACCCTGCATTACGTTCGTTCAAAGCACAAAGACGCATTTTTTAATCACCTTAACCCTGTCATCGTATGATTTTGTATTGGTCAAATTAGCATAAAGCAGCATAAGGGTTAACAGAGAAAAGGGGTCTGTACCATGATGGTAGCTGTGGAAGGGGAATGAATATCTATTTACACGACAGTAACAAGGCACTATTTTAAGCAGTTTTTTTGTGTGTCAGGATGCAGGCGGCAACTCTAGCCATGATAAACAAAAGTAATCCTGCATAGAGTAAGAGAAAGGCAAGCAGTAGTTAGTGTGTCAGAATCCAGGCGGCAGCACTGGATATGATAAACAATAGTAATCCTGCATAGAGTAAGAGAAAGGCAAGCAGTAGTTATTGTGTCAGAATCCAGAAGGACTCAATTCTAGAAGGGAAAGTGTGCATTGAGCATGTAATATTTTGATGGAAAACGCGAAGTTGTGCGGAGAAAGGCGCCCGCGACCGCATGTCAATGGCTGTTATAGTTGTATCTCACTACACTCTATTGTTAACTTGAACAATTGAGCTTTTGTTGTAGTTAGATATGATCCCATGATATGTTGTGTGCTTTATGCACGAGTCCACCCAGCTGAACGGCACCTTCCCACCCCGCCCCCCTCCCCCTGATTGTTGGCGCGCAACAGCTTAAAGAAACTGGCACCAGTCTATTCAATCTATTCAACACAAGACTGAAAGGACTGGCACTATAGTCTATAGTCCATCACTGAATTCCTACACGCGGTGGCCGGCGAAGCACGCCACTATATACAAAGAGTTCTCCAATAAACACGGCCAGTAGCAACATAAACATACGCAACGACACTAGCGACGGCAAATCTACAGCATTTTATTGACAGCCAATCATAATAAAATCATTCTAAGCGTGATAAAATACATTGGACATTTTCAAAAAAAGTACCAGACGATGACGTCACTGAATCACTTCGCATGCGGTCACCGAACAACATAGATGTATCCCAACACTTCGTCAAGAAAAATTCCGAAAAATAACACGCCCATGACCAACATAAAGGGCGCCCAAACACTAACGACGCCAAGGATTCAACATTCCACTGACAGACGATAATAAAAGAATGCTTAGAAGTGTGTAATAAACACACTGTCGGGTTATTTGTGTGGTCACGTGATCACTCGCTGTGCGATTGCTCCTCTAAGTATCTAAACTGGTAATGTGTCAGCGCTGTTTTCATAGTTGGTATAGCTGTCAAGACAGCAACAATCAGAGAATTGGGCGCTCGAACGTCCAGGCGGCAGCACTGGATATGATAAACAGTAGTAATCCTGCATAGAGTAAGAGAAAGGCAAGCAGTAGTTAGTGTGTCAGAATCCAGGCGGCAGCACTGGACGCGAGGTTCCGGAACCCGCCGATAGGCGGCTTCAAACACGTCGAATGCCTTTGTGGAACGCCTTGGATTGTTTCATTACTGAAAACTTGGTTCTTCCAGTTATGTATGATAGCGTCCACTCTGTTTTGGTCAAACAGCATGGATACATTCAATGGACTAATTGTACTAAGAATACACCTTTAGGAAATTAAATAACCTTTTTTAAATCAGTGAAATTAGCGATTTTACAGTTTTGATGACGTCACAAGTAATTGGAAGCTAATTATAGAACGCGACGGTGGCGACGCGCAGCTATAGCGGCGGCGCGTTCATTTACACTACAGACCTGTAGTGTAAATGAACGCCGAACATGAACACGTTAGAGTCAACCTCCCCCCCCCCCCCCTACTACACCCATTCTACTGCCGACACATGGCATCCAACCCTAGTTCCGAAAACTCTGGATATGATAAACAATAGTAATCCTGCATAGAGTAAGAGAAAGGCAAGCAGTAGTTAGTGTGTCAGAATCCAGGCGGCAGCACTGGATATGATAAACAATAGTAATCCTGCATAGAGTAAGAGAAAGGCAAGCAGTAGTTAGTGTGCCAGAATCCAGAAGGACTCAATTCTAGAAGGAAAAGTGTGCATTGAGCATGAAATATTTTGATGGAAAACGCGAAGTTGTGCGGAGAAAGGCGCCCGCGACCGCATGGCAATGGCTGTTATAGTTGTATCTCACCACACTCTATTGATAACTTGAACAAACGAGCTTTTGTTGTAGTTAGATATGATCCCATGATATGATGTGTGCTTCATGCACGAGTCCACCCAGCTGAACGGCAACAGCCTACCCCGCCGCCCCCCTCCCCCTAATTGTTGGCGCACAACAGTTCAAAGGAACTGACACCAGTCTATCCAATTCAAATTTTACGCGCACGCGACTGGAAGGACTGGCTCTATAGTCTATATACATGCGGTCGCGAGACACGCCGAACAACAACGAACAGGTAATCTCCATTTTTTATGATTAAGACACAAGCGACGCCAAACATTCAACATTTTATCTACAGCATTTTATTGACAGACAATCATGATAATATCTTTTTTAGCGTGATAAAACACATTGTACATTTAAAAAAAAAAGTACCAGACGATCATTCTCCTACCCAGAGATCCCGCTACGCATAGTATCACTACTCGCCGCAATCACCGAACAACATAGGTGTATCCCAACACTTCGTCAAGAAAAATTCCGTATAAGATCACGCCTATAACCAACATATAGGGCGCCTAAACACTAACGACGCCACGGATTCAACATTCCACTGACAGACGATAATAACAGAATGCTTAGAAGTGTGTAATAAACGCACTGTCAGGTTAATTGTGTGGTCACGTGATCACTCGTTGTCCACTTAATCCGCTAAGAGATATTACTGGAGATGTGTGCGCGCTGCTAAAATTATTGGTATAGCTGTCAAGACAGCACAATCAGAGAATTGGCGCCCGAACGTCCAGGCGGCAGCACTGGATATGATAAACAGTAGTAATCCTGCATTGAGTAAGAGAATATATATATATATATATATATATATATATATATATATATATATATATATATATATATATATATATATATATATATATATATATATATTTATATATATATACACTCGGCATCGATTCATCTCAGTAAATAACAAATTTCTAGAATGTAAACGGTATTCTGAAGTGAGGGCTATTATATTTGAATGTATATATAGCCTGAAACCAAATAAAACGCAGTTTAGACTCATTGGGAATGCACAATTCGATGTGCAAATATTTTCCAAAAGAAATAGTTTTTCAAGTTGACATAGACTCCAGATGGCTCTACCAAAACAAAGAAAATTACACACCTCCATATCAAAATCTGCTCTTTTCTGACCTTTTTTTTCATTTAAGATGCAAAAAAATCACAAAACATTGTTCAGGCAGCTATTTTCCATATGTTCTAACGAATCTGGGTCAATGGCTGCTGCCCCTGTTGTTCAGGTCAGCCGCGGCCTGAGCACTGGTTGCCAGTAGCAACCAGGTGAGGGTTCTATTTTGGGCGATTTGTTTGTCTACAGTTGCCACATACACTTCTGAAGCCAAGTGCACCAGCGTGGATCAAGGCACGTCCACGGCACGAGTGAAGGAACGTCCAATAACGCGCCACCTTCTGACCGTTTATCAAACCAGGTCTAGTTTGAATATCTGTCGGCAGATGGCGTTTTTCGAGATAGTTCAGACGCTAATATTACGATTCGCTAACATGGAAAAATGGATCAATTCGCTAAATTTAAGCACGCTAATATTTCGAACTTTACAGTATATATATATATATACCGTAAAGTTCGAAATATTGGCGTGGAACTATTATTGGCGACATTAGCGAGTGGGTCAGATTCGCTAATATTACGATTCGTTTATATTTGTTCCATTTTTCAACGATTTTTCTTTGTTTTTCTAGGTAGTCTCTCAATCTCGTAACACTTCAGGTTATAGTATGTTCTACTAGTATATTAAATGAAAGTGAGGAATCAAAATTATGCTTCGTGTATATAGGAGACTTTCAAAACGAAGATGGTGTTAGGGATACTGTATAGAAATCACTATTGATATACTCGTATTTGAAATGATGATTTTTATTGGCCAAACACTGACTGCGAACAGTTGAAATGACCGTGAACTACAAGGCGACGGAGACGAATCACTCAATCAGAAACGAAATACATCCCCCCAATCTCTGTCAGTTATCTTATTTACGTTTCCACTACTTGCTCAATAAATGAATACAGTAATCTCTATGATTTTATGTAATGTCCCCCTGGCCTGGTAGTCCAGAACATCCGTATTTATTTAAAAAAACGGACGAAACTTTGCAAAGGCCTCCAGGCGCGTTTCTGTGTTTGGAGGCCATGTGCACCAGTGTGGATCAAGGCACGTCAGCCAAAATAACGCGCCACCTTTGGACCGTTTATCAAACCAGTCTTTGAATATCTGTCGGCAGATGGCGTTTTTCGAGATGGTTCACACGCTAATATTACGATTCGCTAATATGGAAAAATTGATCTATTCGCTAAATTTAAGCACGCCAATATTTCGAACTTTACAGTATATATATATATATATATATATATATATATATATATATATATATATATATATATATATATATATATATATATATATATATGTATGTATATATATATATATATATATATATATATATATATATATATATATATATATATGTATATACATATATATATATATATATATATATATATATATATATATATATATATATATATATATATATATATATATATATATATATATATATGTGTGTGTATGTGTATGTGTGTGTGTGCGTGTGGGTGTGTAACACATAGGGTCAAAAGAATTCTGAAATGTTACGTTGTTACTAAACTGATTCCATACATGCAAGAGCAAGTGCACGGCCAGGATTTAGATAATTAAGAATTCTGCGATGTTTAAGCTACCATGTATCACTGTTTATCAATTGATTTCTGTTACTTTCATTCTAGTTTCACAGAAACCAACTTGGGTTGGGACCAGTGATGCCGGATCACATAACACACCCATGCACTCAACAACCGGGCAAGTAATTTCTGCATATGCCTCATAGTCTTTCACTTTCATTCTAGCGTACAACCAACACATCTGGATTGGGGCAAGTGATGCAGGCTCAGAGAATACGTGGGTGTGTGCAGCAACAGGGCAAGTGCTTGCTGTGGCTAGTGGAGTAGGAACCGCTGGTCCCTTGTTTCATCCTGCTGAACCTGATAATCGGGGAGGGGATCAGGACTGTTCAGTGGCCTTCGCGAATCGTGACTTTTTCCTCGGTGATGGGACTTGCTCAAATGCCTATGGCTACCTATGTGAGAAAGATGCAGAGTGAATCCATAGGCAAGACATTCATCAATACTCCCATACTGACTACTGAAGTGTGTTGATGGTTTGTCTGGGCTCAATCTCACAAAAGGCTTATCAGCCTGGGTGTTAGCTTGTAGTTGGCTGCTACTATGAATTTCGAATTTACAGTAAAAATTATCATTCACATTTTTTGCCATATTTAGGCTTAATGGTAACAAGCCGGTTGTAAGTGCAGTGGTGGAGAAAACCCGAGCACTCATTGAAAACAGCGCCTATTAGTCACTGGCAACTTTCACACATGCCAAGGTAGGATTTGAACCCAGGCATTGATGAGTGTCACCCCAATAGCAAAGCGACTGTTTTTGAAGAACTCTCAGTAGGCAAAGTCACATGCTAAGCTGACCTGTGGCTTCTCTAAATCTCCACTCGTCATTTACTCAGTCATTGGCTTGCTTGACCTGAAACAGATCAGCCTGGCGGCGAGAAAGGCGAATGAGACAGCGGAATGTGTGGACGGGTGCTTTCCACTAAGCCAATAAGCCCATTAACCCATTAATGCTTAAGAGTTCCTCCACAAATTGTCGTCAGGATCAATGATACTTTTGACAATAACTTTGAAACTGAGAATAATTTTACAAAATATTTGAAGAAGAGTTGTTGGTTATATTCGGATTGACATTTCCCCATCAAATATCTTCCTGACTTTGCCTTTTCTTGCAAAATATCATTGGAATTGTGAGGCTGCTTTTGGCCGCTGTGAGCATTAATGGGTTAAAGGTTAAATTGATATGCTATTGTTTTCTTTTGTCTCAGTATTCTCCCGCCATTAAGAACCCACTGAATTACGTATTTGCCCAAAACAAAGAATACTCAGAGTCTCAAAACACATATTGTAAGGGCTTAGATGATCAATATCTGAGACATGATGAACAATTTAACACCTCCATACATTCTTTTAGAGACTCCGAATAACACACATGAAATATAAACTGAGGGAAAAGTTAAAAGGTTCCGCGACCAGTAATACTGTTCAATACAAAGACATTGTTGAAGGACCATAATGGCGGATTGCTTTGGTTAAGTTAGACCCCAAATCTGTAATGCATGCCAAAATCAGAGTAGGTACACTGATATTCATCAACAAGGTAAAAGAAACAACTATGTTATAGTAGGACATTGGGACACGAATTTAATACCAAAATGGGCAAACATGGGGCTGTAAAACATCTATAAACCAGAATCAGGCAAATATGAAGATCCATCATAAAAACGTCTATTCCATTAATGCCTGAAAAACTGTAAATATCCTTAGCAATACAATTCTTGAAAGGAGTCAACCCGAAGTAGATATTCAATAAAACAGTAAAAAAAGCAAATCTGTGTTGATTTTTTATGAATCTAAATCAAATTAAATTTGGATTTTGGAATCATGTACTAGTATATGGTCACATGCTTTGTCATATTAAAGCTAGGTCATGACTAGCCAATGACACGGAACGGAGGAAACCGGAGTACCTGGCGAAAACAAACGCTTAACACCAAAGCACCACCATCCCACCCTGTGTTTTTCACTTAATGCGAAACTTCTACATATGGGGTATAATGAAAAGGCAGGTGTTACACTTATAACATCGTGTGGCAACTTTTGAAAGTTGGAATACTGAAAGGCCGAAAGAAACTCAATAGATAAGTTTCGTACTTATTAGCGGTTACAAAAAATCAAAAAAAAATATATATATGGGCATACGGCCACATATCTTACGAATGTCTATATATGAACCTTTTTTATTGGAATATATATATATATATATATATATATATATATATATATATATAATATATATATATATATATATATATTATATATATATATATATATATATATAATATACATATATATATATATATATATATATATATATATATATATATATATATATATATATATATATTATATGATATATATATATATATATAGAGAGAGAGAGAGAGAGAGAGAGAGAGATAGAGAGAGAGAAGAGAGAGAGAGAGAGAGAGAGAGAGAGAGAGAGAGAGAGAACAGAAAAGCTGTACAAATGGAGATAATGCTTTCATTTGATAATTGATGCTGCTTTGCCTACCTCCGGTTGGGGTTCCAACTAAAACAAGCCACTTTTATGTGTCTGCTGCTACAATATATGTCATCAAAGTCATATAAAGGGCTTCTTTACTTTATATTTGAACTATTTTATGACATTTTCGTTTTAGCCTTGAAACATTTTCAATCACTTTTTACCTACAACGCCGTTGTTTGTGCAGCAATGGATACTGACTTTGCCACTAGGCCAAATCTGGCGTGTTTTTTAATTTGGCGTCCTTTGGCGAATGCCCTTCAACGCCAAATTAAAGGTAGCATAAAAATACAATTTACTTCCTTTCAGCGCCGCTGGGGGAGCTGAGGTCGGCGAATATATCTGCTAGATTAGCGTGAATTTCATCGCTTGGCTGTCACGACTGAAACAAAATAAAAACGATGCAATAACTTCGCAAAACCATTATAACATGATACATTGCTAACTTATGAATAAGTTAGTAAAGGTATAATATTATAATTCGCATACTTACCTGTCCAATTTTGGGGAAACTCGTACAAAGTTATGGAGCTATGGAACGCACCAGACAAGTATATTTCAGGTTCTGTGTTCACCGTATGAGTGTCTAAGTTTGTAATAATCAAACAAATAATCAACTAAGATATAAGAGACATGACACATTTGTAAGGAGTCTATTCTTAACCATCTGTGTTTTTCAGATATCTATATTTTCTGTATTTTCAAATGAAGAGATATTTCCGAGGACAGTATATCTTTCCCTCTTACGCTGAATTCATTTAATTCCTGCACTAAATGCGTGGGCAGCCAAAGCATAATACACGACCGCACGCCCGATTGCCACCCAGTCTCATGGGCATGGATGCATCAATGACTCAACAACTGAACGTAGCTTTGATTCGCAAGCTATTCTTGTACTACTGTATGATCGTTATCTTCAGTTATGTTCTCTGTTTAGTTTCTTTTTGTATGTAATATAATTATGTTTATTTGAATTTTTGATGATTTTGTATACAGTTTATACAGTCAATAAACATCAATCAATCAATTCGCACGCTACGTGGGTCGTTGCTGCGATTGGCTTATTTTGACATTTTATCCAAGGGTGTTTGTACAACCAGGCACTTGCAGACATCCGGTCGACTATTAAATGTCTGTATTGTAGATGTTGCATATGAGCGACATTTATTAGACTGGAACAACTTCTTTTTATTAAGATATAAATCCCACGCTGGGTCATTGATTATTTAAAACTGGCTAGTGACGAATTGGCCTCAATATGGCAAACATATATGACGAACAACGAAATTCCAAATTCCAAATTTGTCTTTTCTTGATATATACCTACGTCAAATTAACCTCCTGTCAACCATGTAGTTAGTACACCAGCGTAATTCGAACGCAATTTCCTACATTCATTCAACAAATATGTTTCTGATTGAAAATGATTCAGTGAAAATTGGATGTGGATTGCCGGACGAAGTATTATATGGGACAAGCTAACGATTGCATATACACAGAACCTTACTGTGTATTAGTGGCCTAATTTTACCGGAGGACAGCAAGCAGGATTTATCCTGACTTAACCCTTATGCTGCTGGTGCCTAATTTCGCCATTGCAAAATGATGCAAATACCTGAAAACATGACTGGCACTAGCATACGGGTACTCATTTGAGAGTACTTAGCGAGAGCCATCCAATGAATACCAACACGACAAGGTTTAGATGGTTACAAACATCTTTACATCCTTGTCCTTATGGACGAAAGTAGCCTCAGCATTGGAAGGGTTAACCCTTGTCCAGCTGAATTGCTGAAAGTAACCTACCCTGCCAACTGCATTGTTTCTGGTATCCAGGGACACAATTGAGGATTTTATGGGCACAACTTTTACTTTGAGGAGTTATCCCAACTTGTCATGAAGGTCCAGTGGAGGGTCTTTAAAATGGAACTGCTTTTGGTCATGTACAGGCTCTGTGAGGGGTCCTATAGACTAACTCATAGGAATGGTCATAAGCAGGTCAGCAAGTGCATCCACATGCAGGTTTTTATTTTAATTTTAGTGCAACCAACTACTTGTTGTGCACTTGATTTTTATTTAAATAAATACATAGGGAACAACATGAAGGACAGTTTACAGTACGACATGTGGGTGAACACTAGGAGGGCCAAAATTTTGCCTGTTATTCACAGGAAATCATACATATGTGTGTGTGTAAAAAGCCACCAATGTCTCATTGCCCCGACGTATGGCAGGTTAGTTAGTGTCTCCCAGACATTTCTGGGTTATGCGGGACCTGTGTTAATATATATTTAATATATTTATGGAGTAGTCTATTCCACCAATGGCCTAATGTATACTTGCTGGAGTAGAACTGGTAGATAACCTACATTTCAAATATCAACACAAGCTTTCATTCTCCTGCAACACTAATGTTTGAATGTGTATAGTAAACGACAAAATAACTTTTCATGAATTCAATGAAGATATTCATACACATTACTTGTCGATTCAGGATACCTTCAATAACAATAAGCACTTTTTTTCTGCCAATACCTTAAAAAGTGAGCCTCTTTTGAAATCGTAAATTATATTTCTTTTAAATTCATTATAAGTGAAATGAGATTCAGCAACTTGGAACTTTTACGATCATTTTGTTTTGCTATCTATCTATCTATCTATCTATCTATCTATCTATCTATCTATCTATCTATCTATCTATCTATCTATCTATCTATCTATCTATCTATCTATCTAACAACCTATCTGCCTACCTACCTATATATACATTCATATGTATATATATATATATATATATATAATATATATATATATATATATATTATATATATATATATATATATATATTATAATATATTATATATAATATATATACATATATATATTAGTATACATATATATATATCATATATATACATATATATATATATATATTATATGTTATAATATATATATATATATATATATATATATATATATATATATATATATATATATATATATATATATATATATATATATATATATATATATATATATATATATACATACATACATACATACATACATACATACATACATACATACATAAGTAGTGTAGTGATAGTGCACTACTTTATGATGTAAAAGGCGTTTTGGGGATTTCTATATCCAAAGAATGAAGGTAAAAATGTAATAAAAAAATTCCTTATAATGCAGTGACTAACAAATTTGACTTTGAACGCTTTTAGATATTCTTGGTGATCGTATTATGATTAAGCATAAACATATTTGCCGTAAGATATCGACGTTGTAGCTCGTAGACGCTAAGGATGAAATGTACAATTGTTCCACAGTTAACAATGGATTGTGTGCCTAATCAATCATATCAATTTCCGCAATTGGGAAAGTAATTACTAATCATTGGCATAGTTGAGTTGAAAAAAGGAAATGAGAGAAATGACATTTGTACAATGACTTTGTCCTTTTGATTTATGCACCAATTTCACCTTTTGCCCTACCAGGGCAAGTACTAGCAGCCAATTATGTAATTCAAGGTCGGATTTCACACAGGATTTCGGGGTTTTGGGAACAAGGACATGACCTTCATCCAATTTATGAACACTAAATAAGATACTGAAACATTTATGGGGTTGTCGTTGAAAATGAACGATTATTACCATATGGCACGATACGAAAGGCTTTGAGAAACGAGTACTGTTGTACCATACGCAATACATGCATACATAATTAATTAGCACATAGATGTTGTTATTTGCTAATTGATTAGCATATAAGCTGTTAAGGACAACAGCCTGTCGCTAAGGAGTGAGGATCACATGACAATTAATCCATGGCCCTTGACCAACCAGAACCAAGAATCTTCACGTGAGGTATAATAACTATTAATGTTCCTTATAATTTCAACAGAGCTGTTGAAATTATAGCTCTATTAATATTGCTTATGATTTTATCTCATAAAGAAATTATTGGCGAATATCATAATAAAGAGTGGATACCATTATCTGGGTTTGTAGAGGTTAAAGCAACACATGATCGCTGACTGACGCCCACCATTGAAAAGTTACTAGCTGCTTAGATAAATAAAACAAGTGGATATGAAACCAGCCTGAACATCTTAGCCTCAACCAATAGTCCAGAATGTTCTTCGCATGCTCAGATAATGCTGGCGCACAGGTTTCTCAGTGATGGACATTATACGAGAGTCCCGATTGGTCCTTATTCCCTCGTGACCTTACGCTGATGCCATATCAGAAGCCCCTGTCGTGTCCAGCCCTATAGTAATTGTTCTCTTGCTACATATCCAGTCCTTTGTTCATCTAAGCTAGCAGCAACCTATGAAATAGCAACAAACTAACCAGTTATCAATCTATCACTCTTAGCGCATGTATATAAGCTTATCTCGTGTTCATGGCCAAATCATTACATTCGCTCCACGACAGTTAACAACAGCCGATAAAGGAAATACAGACAAATGCGAAATACTGTACTACTGGAAAAGCCTGGATCTATTGTTCCCAATCTACTAGGAGGCATACAGTTGGATGTATCAAATAACTTGTATTGGGACATACATTATACAGTCAAAACCAACTCGTCTGTGTTATGAAACTTTCTTATGGAAGGTACAGCGTAGGAAAGTGTCATTGAATACTGTTGGAATGGGACATTGTTTTATGTGAACTATTTCGAATGTTGGATAAATTCAATTTTAATATACTTTAAAGTGTATATATGTAGATCTAAGCAAGGTATGCGAAAGCTGGGCATCAACTTGCAAACTACAGGAACAACAGAGTCAGGTCATTTGCTGAATACAGTCGAAGGAAGAAAAAGGACAACACTGGGCAGATTGTAAGTGTCTCTGCTTATGCCATACGGATGGAAGGTATGGGTTTTTACCTTAGATGAAGAAAAGAATTGATATGTAGCTAGAGACCAATTACTATATGCGCTATAGTGAAGGGCTAGACACGACAGGGGTTTCTGATCTGGCATCAGCGTGAGATCACGAGGGAACAAGGACCAATCAGGGCTCTCGTATCGTTTACATTTCAGAGAAACCTGCGAGGAAACATGCGTAGAGCCCAACTTTTGGGGGGCTATTCGTCCGAGGCTAGCCTGTTCAGGCTCACCGGTGGGTTTCATATCCACTTGTTTTTATTCATCTAAGATTTTACGTCGCTTTCGATAGAATAGGTCATAACGCGACAAGACAGAAGCCTTGAACCGAGAGAAAAATCCTTTTCCAAGGTGTATAACATTTGCAGAAGGACCTTATACAGCCCTTTATATAGGGATTCTAATAGGGATCCAGCGGAGACTCGACCGTGCGACCTCTTGGGAGCCAAGCATCATAACCACTAGGTCACGTGGGATCCAAATACTGCTAAATCAGGACAATATGGATATTTTGATGATGAAAATATTTCTGCAATTTTCTTGTTGCCAAACAAAAATATAGGCAACTCTCCAAAAACTCAACACATGTTTACATACCGACCAAGACAACTGTATCTTTTGGATACTAGTATATGAACAGAGACTTCAAGCTTGTGAGCCATACGTATTAACACTGGCAGACCACAGACCATCATGGGGAACATATAATTACTATAGAGTATAGACTAAATTTCAGTGACATATATCTGTAAAAACGAATTAGCATCCATGAAAAATCACATAAAAACATTCAGGATTTAATGTGAAATGATCATTTATTATTTGGGAAAGGAACTTATTTAGAAGTTCAACTCCTGGGCTGAATTTCATTGACATATATCTGTAAAAACGAAATATAGCATCCATAAAAAGTCACATTGAAACATTCATGTTTTAATATGAAATAATTATATTTCATTTGGGAAAGGAACTTATTTAGAAATTCAACTCATGGGTTATCCAAGTATTACACTAAAAGTGCTACGTCCTGCCTGGGAAATATCTGATAGTTGATATTGCATTTAAGATATGAAAACTATGGTCACGAAAGAGCATGTTCAATGAACGATATAACGTTAAGGGATATACTCCAAAGTGGTATTGAGAGTATTGAAATCTTTATCAGGCAACTTAAATCACATTCCTGTCAGATATCAATACACACAGCTGTACTATTGGGTTACACGAACTGCAATATCAGATTGCAATAACTTGATTAAGGGGTTTAAGAAACACTTCTCAATTATATACTTTTTATATGCAATGCTGACTTTTAATTCTTGCACTAAATGCTCGGATATAATACACGACCGTACGTCCGATTTTCACCCAGAATGCTCAACGTGTGTCATTGATGTGCTTGGCTTATTCGTGACATGTTATCCACTAGTGTTTTACGACCAGGCACTGTTAGACATCCGGTCGTCTGGTGCAGGAATTAAACGTCTGTACTGTAGATAGGATAATCTTATAACTGCCACCCAGACTGATAGGTGAATCGTGTGTGTTTAAAAAGAATTAAAATGGTTAATAATACTACCACCAGATTTGTTGGAGATTTTCCCAACTCAACTGTGGCGCTCACACCTAGGATGTGGTGTATAGAGGGTGGATACTATACAAGCTGGGAACACCACCAAAAAGTACTAAGTGAAGTTTTCGGCATCTACATCTGTGGTGCAACTATAATCATTGGGTTGATTGCCAATGCCTTGTCGTTAGTTGTTCTGGGAAAGATGCGTAGAACGACAACCCACTTACTCTTAATGGCACTGTCAGTGGTGGATAGCCTCGTTCTGGTAGCATACAGCTTTTCACAGGTCTACTACAGTGTGTTCAAAAAGTATGATCTGTTACTAAAGGAAGGCGGGTTCTTTTTCTCTGTAATTGCATATGTTACAACAGCTACGATGATATTTGAGACATGTTCGCTCTACCTCCCAGTCTTGATTGCAATAGAGCGCTACCTAGCGGTGTGTCACCCATTTAAAGTGAAACAATGGTGGTCGCGTAGAAACACAGTGATTGCAATTATCTGTGTGGTAGTGTTTGCACTCGCGTTGAATCTCAGCTACCTTTGGGAGCTCGAAATCATATACAGATATGATCCCTGTACCAAGAAGATCTGGCCGGTAGCACCAATTGATTCAGCAATGGCCAGAAGTAAGGTATACAGGTTGTCCTATAGATTGGTGATCCTGCCTCTTTTTAAACTTCTCCTCCCAATGGGGGTTCTTCTGGTGCTTAATATTCGCATCATAGTCACGCTAAAGCGAGCAAAGAGTTTCCGTCTGTCAGTGACACAAAGTTCAATAAAGTATAAAGATGACAAACAGAATACCATTACAATCATGGTGGTGGCCATCGTTGGGGTGCTTATATTATGCCAAACCCCAATATCTATCAGAAATGGCATCATCAATGCATTGTTTGTAGTTTACCCGGCTTTGATGCGTAACAAACAGTTCTATCAGTGTTACCGATATGCTTATTATCCATGTTTTTGGCTCGTTTGTGTCAACTCAGCCGTCAATATCTTCATTTATGTTGCAGCCAATCCAGAGTTTAGAAAGACACTCTGTCAGTTGTGCGCATGCGCACGCAAGACTAATGACGCCAAATCAAAAAGTGATAAGAGAAGCAGTAGCAACCAACGCACTACATGTAGTGATAGCCAGGTTTGAGACATATTCTGGACAAAGTAGCTCTGTTGGTTAGCCAGCTCTGTTTGGTCACTACAGTGCGGACATTTAATTCCTGCACTTACGCCTGGGCTCAATACACGACTGAACGTCCAATTTCCACGCAGTTTCCTGGGTATGGATGAATGAATGTGATATCCATACCCTCAACTGAGAGTAGCTTTGTTTTGCAAGCTATGTGGGTCATTGATGTGCTTGGCTTATTGTTTTGACATGCTATGCACGGGTATTTGTACAACCAGGCACTTGCAGACGTCCGGTCGACTGGTGCAGGAATTATATGTCTGTACTGTAATAAACATTAGGTCGCTGATTCAATTCCCGACCTGTCCTTGAACAAGACAACAACTTCCACATTTCCTCAGTCTACCCAGCTGCAAAATGGGTACCTAACATTGATAAGGCCGTGGTTAGAGCTTGCAAGCTACATGCTGCCAGCTGCTCTGGAACATCCCTAGGGGGATTGAAACAATCCAGGGAAACAATCTCTGTGTGTACAGGCCTGCTCGGGAAGGAAGGTCGTGTGAACAGTTCGGTGGATACAAGACTATAAACCGAATACCTTTACCTTTTACGTAAGGGTAGGAGTAGGCTAGAAAAATATACAGACATCTGATACTTGTTGTTTACCAATTATGTCCCTAAATGACACAAGTTTAGCCAGATAACACTGGATACTAAGTGAGAAATCTGCAGTTGAGGTTGGTTAAATCCCAAGCCTTGTCTGATTGCCTAGTGGTTTAAGGTGTTGCCACTAAGTGCTAGCTGTCTTTCACCACTGACCGTGTTCGCATCCCAGCTGGGGCATGTGGGCTAGTTGCCAGTGACTTGGGGTAAGCGGTGATTTTCACTGGGTTCTACAGTGTGCTCCACCACTCACAAATGACTAGTCACAACTTGGCCACATCATGGCAGAAAAAGTGATAAAAATTGAAATTCCCAGACTCCAATTGACTAAACCCTAAAACAGCCACAAATGAAAAGTTACATGATATAGACTCCTCTATCAGGAGCTCTTTCTATATTGTATCATTCTCTATCAAACCACAAAATAGAAGTTTCAAATTCTACTAGAAAAATATTTAAGTTGAACATCAATTCAAACCCTCATGGTGATATTCAAATTGCACAAAGAACATCACTTCAAAATTTAAGGGTAATATTGAAATTGCACAATGAATTTTGTTTATTTCTTGTAAGTTTCCACATCGTCATTTAAACCATACCATTCAGTTTCATCGACACCATTTTGTAAGCTCCTTCACTTAACATAGTAGCATTTGGGGTAGAAGTGGCCAAGGGTGTGCTTGACGGAGGGGTTTGGATATCAACTTCACTGAGTGTCTTGTCATCAACATCAAATGAGCACTCTATCAACTTGGCTATTTGGTCAGCAATGATCTTTCACTGTTTCCTAATTGTATTCTCTTCAATCACCAATTTCCTCTGAAGATTGGTAAGTTGCTCCTTTTCATTTGACGCTGGCTCCAATCTTTGCTTAAGATAGGCAAGTTTATGATTCATATTTTTGGCATTAAGAATCAACAGATCTTCTGGGCCTTGGTACGCCTGTACTTACCACGATCGTATCTTTCTCAAGTAGTTTCACGTGTACCACTGTAAGGTCTCTGACTGTCCATTACTTCAACTTCAGTATGTCATTTATACACGACACAGTGAGATTCTGGGCCATTTATGAAATATAGACTATTATCAGTTATCAGACAATGAATGGATAGATACAGAAATGTAATATATATATATATGAGGGACTGAACGGCATATCTGGCTAAGGCTATAATCCGATATATGAAAATCTGACTTAGGAGGTGTTGCCTGTGTATTAAAGTGTCAAAGTGTCAAAGTTGTTGAAAGACTTATCAAAGTCTTGGGTGGAATAGAAGAAAGAATAGCACATCTTGTGAATAGGTAAGCAAAAAAAGAATTCAAGAGGCTGGTATAGAAGATGAAATTCTTTGTCTACACTATTACATTGTATCACTCGTATCCCATTTGATTAATTGTGAGTCATTCTCCTGGGTAATGATCAGCAGATATTTTCAAATAATAATTAACTATAAGTAACAATTTATTTTTCCTTCAATTTTTATTTAGAATTCATAAGAGGTTCATAACAATCAGACCATGTAGAGTAGGGTAAGGAAGGCACTGGATTGATGAATATTGCATATAAATTCACTCCACATTTTGTTGATATAGATTTAGACATGTGGAAAGCCTTTTCAAAGTCAGTGTATAAACAACTTGAGAGGGTAAATAGTAAATGTATGTAGCATTATACATTGTTATGACGCAAGAATAATTGTTATTACCCTGGAGCTTATTGAGATAGATTTGGGGATGTCCAAGGACTTTTCAAAGTCAACATATAAGACATTTTATAAGGGTGAAATAGCAGATGTTTTGACATGCCGTCAAAAGCCTTTTCCTAAATTCACTGGCTAAAGTTAGTGGCACCATATGGCAATTCCAGCTGATGCAACATCAATGAGTTGCAAAAGACTTACCTAACCTTTTATCTAGGGTATGTCAAGCGTCACAATATTAAAACCTGGGCCTAAAATATAATGAAAACAATTTAGATGGTTATAGGAACATCAGCTGAGATAATCAATGTTTTATAATCCTTTATCATTGTGATTCAAAAAATGATGACATCACCGCAGAGATTTGGGTCCATTTCAATTTTGTGAAAAAGATCACAAGGGACCACAACAAATGACGTCCCTACCTATCGTAAGAACTTGCTCCACGAGCAGTCACCTTATCTGATAGAGCAGTATTATATTTTATAAAACAGTGACGTCATTGCAGAGCTTACAGGTGCACTTTAACATCACAACAGAGGCTAGTGAGGTACCACACTTTGGTTGATGAAAATGAGGGTCCTCCCTAACATAGGAGCTAACCTTCTGAGAGGTTAGCTCCGTGTTTGCTATAAAAAACGGTGAAAATTGTGACATCATAAATTGAATAATAATTTCATAGTTTTTGAGCTCTTTCCAATTATGTTTTGACGAAGATTCTATTTTGCTCCTGAGGGGAGTAACAATGACTCAAAGGTGTACCTCTTTGTTTATTATCGAAAGAGGTATTTCCCTAAAATTATAGAACGGCACACATGGACATGAAAAATCATTGTGCCTTTATACCTACTAGACAAACGAAGTCAATCACCTACCCCTAATAAAACACTTACAGAGTTAAGTGCATGGCTTGGTTCTCCATATTTTGGTACAACACTTTGCAAATGAGGTGGCTAGTTTCTGAACTTTAAATTATAATTCTATTTGTGAATTTATAACTATTATACTTATTATTATACTTATTATTATTATTATTATTATTATTATTATCATTATTATTATTATTATTATTATTGTTATTATCATTACCACACCACTACCCTGGGACTTGAAGTAAGATTAGGACGGTGTCAACACCTAAGCCATCAGTGTCCAGGGCTTCAAAAAGTACCTGGATACCACACTATCCTAAAATTCTTTCACTGATGAACACTAACATTTCTGTTATTTTTATGTTTAATATTAACTCACATATTATGGAATAGATGTGCCTTACGCTTATTTACAGATTGTAAAACCTTTTAAGAATTTATAGCTTCTTTTGAAACAACCTTATGTATAAAACTTACACCTTGAAACTGTTCATTGCTTTGTGAGCATTTTAAATTATTTATTGCTTTGTTAATAACAATAACAAAGGACCATTATTTTACATATATTTTTATGGCACTAAATAGCCTTTGTGTGCCGATGTGCCTTGAAGCAATCATTCATTCATTCATTGCGTTACACTTGGCTTTTGACATCACTGCAAGTAGCGTGTTACCACACATGGTGATGCCCACATCGGGGTTTTCTACCTGAGTTAATACCTTACATGATATACGCCTAGGAATTTCTCATTTAATGCAAAGAGGTATTTTTTAGAGAATGCAGCTTAATGGGCGAGCTTAAAGCAGGATATAATACTATTGTAAGCACGTTTTTGTTGGGGTCTAAAACAATATGATTTTAAAGAAATTACATTCAATGAAGTGCTTATCCATCTTACAATGCACAAAATGCTAATTTCCAGCAAATTGAAAGTCTGAGCTAATTTACCCCCATGGGGTATGTGAGAAAGTTGCATTGACTTGGGCTTAGGTGGTGTTTTCGCTAGATAAAAAAATCCTCCACTACTTGCAACTGGCCATTCACGGTTTAGCCTAAATAGGGCAGAAATGGTGACAATAATCAAACTTCCAAATTCCTTTTTTTGTTTTTATGAACTTTGGATAACCCATAGTTCGTTTATTTTTTCATTTTGTAAAACAAGAACAAAAATATAAAATATGCAATAATAACAAATGTACAGTATTTATAATATGTTATATACATAGATATACAAATCTCATGTAATACCTGCCTCCTAAGACATACCTTCCAAATTCCTAGTGCACATCTGAATACATGCATAGCATTACAAGGAAAAACCCTCCTCTCCCAGCACAGAAAAAACATATCTCTGAATTGATAGAGAGATACATTATTTATTGTGTTGCTATAAAACCCATGTTCTCTTATCATGCGCCTGCGAACGGCAGTTTTGACATTAGAAACTTTATCTTTTTATCTATAGTTTTGTTTGAATCAAGCGACGAAAAAAAAGACACATTCCAGGAAAAACTTGTGTCATAGCAGCCATAAAGGGCTTGGGCTTGGTGGCAAGACAATTCTTAAATGTGTATGCCCATGTACAGTGCACTTAATTCAAGATCATGAGGTGGTCATATTGGGCTGCTAGGAACCGTGAGATATACTAGTAGGTCAATATTATATGTGTAGGATTCTTAGTTGTCGACTTACAAAGGAGGGTTAGATTATGTTTTGTATGAAGTATCTGAGTCTAAGTCCACCAGGTAGGACAATCTAGGTGTTTTATGTGGTCACCTTATAGTGGCCAAATTTAAGACCAAATCAAGTGCACTTCAACTTTTTTTTCTTGCAAGCAAGCTGCTAATAGATTTAGGTCAGTCCTTTTTGCGACTGGCCCCTGGCCATCTTGATAACGTCTTCCAGACCCAACCTTTTGGGGAATTGTTGTACCCATATGGGAATCTCGTATGCGAACGTGGTTTGACAACTTTGCACATATGTTCATAGTTAGAGCTGATAAGCACAGTAGTGTTAACCCTTATGCAGCTGGTGGCTAATTTAGCGAATGGAAAATGATGCAAAATACTGAAAAATGACTGGAGCCCTGGCACATGGGTACTCATCTTGGAGTTCCCAGCGACACCTATCCAATGGATACTAACACGACAGGGTTTAGATGGTTTTCGGATATCTTTGCATTCTTGTGCTCTGGACGAAGACAGCATCAATATTAACAGGGTTAACTAAATTGAAATTGATCCATGCATGCCAATCATGTTAATCAAATTATGGTTTAGTTTATGTGTTGACCAATAGGTGGGAGGATGTCTATTTGTATTACCGTGACTGCTGGTCTCAGAGGTATCAACACACTGGTGGTTTTGGTAGACATGACAGTTGTTGACCTGTTGATGATAAGATTTTAAGTTTTTCAGACAACTTCTTGAGAATGAATAATTGCTTAAAGGCACATAAGCAATCAAATGCCATTAATTAATTTAGTGCCATAAAATTTGTGTAAAATAATGGTCTTTTGTTATTGTTGAAAACAACAACACAGCAATAGATAGATAAAAATATTCGAAAACCAGTGAACAATTTTAGATTGTAGAACAACTTCACTAGTTTCACAATATATGTACATGCAGGACTCAAGAAGTATCAGAGCCTACCCCTTGACTTTGTAGAACAACTTTCACTGAATTTTGAAGGTACTCTTAAGATTTCGTACCTTTATTTTTTCTATTGTCTGACTGTATGGTGATAGTACTTGGGTATACAAGTATTGCTATTGCTACTTGTGTATATGTTCATTATATGTTTCAAGTAATAAGACATTCCTGACACCAATTAATGTACACTTAGGTGATAGTACTTGGGTAAACTAGTATTGCTATTGCTACTTTTGTATATGTTCATTATATGTTTCAAGTTATAAGACATTCCTGGCACCAATTAGTGTACACTTAGAGTGTATTATAGTAGTCATTATTGTACTTTACTATCTTGACCATTGGACTATTTTATGTGTTTTAGGTGTGTCAGTCATCTAGTAGATTTTCCTGATATTTCTGTTATTTGGAACATCTGCGTATGCCACACTGCACCAGACATATTTGTTATATGATATATATATATATATATATATATATATATATATATATATATATATATATAAATATATATATATATATATATATATATATATATATATATATATATATATATATATATATATATATATATATATATATATATATATATACATATATATGTATATATATATATATATATATATATATATATAAATATATATATATATATATATATATATATATATATATATACATGTATATATATATATATATATATATATATATATATATATATATATATATATATATATATATATATATATATATATATATATATATATGTATATATATATATATATATATATATATATATATATATATATATATATATATATAAATATACATATATATATATATATATATATATATATGTATACATACATATATATATACATATATATATATATATATATATATATATATATATATATATATATATATATATATATATATATATATATATATATATACATATATATATATATATATATATATATATATATATATATATATATATATATATATATATATATATATATATATATATATATATATATATATATATATATATATATTTATGAATATATATATATATATATATATATATATATATATATATATATATATATATATATATATATATATATATATATATATATATATATATATATATAGTACCTACTAATAACATAAGCTGACGAACTGTATAGTCTACTAGCCAAAAAGGTGAACCTTGCAATGTTGATTCCTGCATGGTTTTATGTTAGAAATGCAATATAGAGATCCTCAGGTGGTAGAAACTGCCGGATGCCAATCTCCAAGTGTTGGGCAATTTTTTTTATCACCCCTATAACCATATGGTATACTGAATCCCTCAGGTGGCCAAATTTGGTTAAAATATGGGGGTGGGGGTAAGACTTTTTATTATAACTTCAGTTATTTTGGGGCAATTTCAACAAATGAGGCATCTACATTTGCAACTTTTCATTCCGCAAATTTTAAGACCAGCCACCTTTTGATTGGTCAACTCTGAAAGGTCATTTAGGGTCAACAGAGGTCAAAAAGGTCACGAAGCTGAAAATCGGCTAACGCCATTTGCATTTCCAAAGAAAGCAAATTTTTTCCTAAAAAATAAGTTGATATTTTTTTCAATAAAAATGCATTTCTTGGCAAAATGGACAGTAAAGAATTATATTTTAGGTTGAAAAAAACTAAAAATTCTATGGATAAAAAATTTGACGGCTTTGAAATATGACCATGTTGCTTGATATTGTGCTGATTTAAGGCTCAGAAAACATTGTTATAGATAGTTATTCTGTATTGTATCTGAAGTAATACAAAAATGTTATACATGCTGTATAAAAATGTGCAACATTTTGATCTGCTAATCGTTATACCACACATTTACGACATTGTTACCTAAATACATTTTTACAGTGGTTGCCATGGCAACTGGCGGCCATATTGGAATTCGAATAAGCACTACCAAAAGCTACATTTCTGCATATTCAAGCATACAGAATAGCTAGTAACAGGACCTTGGTGTCTACAAGTAGGTTTTCAGGAGTGCAGAACTTAATTCTGAAATAGCTGTTATCATCAGATGGCATTTAAATTGGATTTCAAGATCGCAACCAAGCTGTTATATTTGAAATTAAGCTTATTACACAAAATTTGACCTCCAAAGGTATTGTTTATGAAACAAATGCATATGGAACACTTAAGGGATAAAGATGCTTTTAGTGAACTGGGCCTATGTTTCTTCGAATTGACACAGTTAAACACAGACTTAGTATTCACATTAAGAACATTGTAACCTAAATACATTTTTACAGTGGTTGCCATGGCAACTAGTGGCCATATTGGAATTCAAAATGGCCACTACTGAAAGCTATATTTCTGCATATTTAAGCATCCAGATTAGCTAGAAACATGATTTTGGTGTCTATAAGTAGGTTTTCAGGGGTGCAGAACCTGATTCCGCAATAAATGTTATCATCAGGGGGCATCTAAATGGGATTTCAAGGTGATAACCAAGCTGCTGTACTTAAGATTAAGCTTATTACACAAATATATGACCTCCAGAAGCTATTGTTAATGAAACAAATGAATGCATATCATATTCCATTCAATAATATTAACAGTTATGTCAGCTGGCAGTGGAACAGCAAGAGTCGAAAGGGGCGCAGCATAACATAGATAGAAAACATTGGTACGCTTCTAAATTGGTTGCCATGGCAACTGGTGGCCATGTTGGAATTCAAACTGGCAGAAAGATCGGGAAAAAGACCCTATTTCAGGAGTTAGTTTAACAACAAAAATTATCTTATGCCAATAATAAGGGTTTTAGTGTCTGGTATCAAATCTTGGTCTGGACTACATGTATCATTTGCAATGGTCAACATAGGGATAGGGGTGGGTTTATAATCCTTTATTAAAGATGTAAGTCAGTCAAAGTCAAAATTAATCATATCAAGAATACAGTTTTTTCAAATTATTTGTGTTTTGATTTTGGAAACTATTTCTATTCTATAGCCACTTTCCTGAAAAAAATGCCTTTTATTAATATTGTTCGACATAATGTTACCGACTTTAATCTCAAATTATATTTATTCAACTCTGAGGTACAGATGGGGATATTCATCCAACCTGGAGAGCCCCCCCCCCCCCTAAAGAAATAACTGGTAGCTTATAATGGAAATTCAGTACAAAAACAATATAAGTTATACAACTGGAAATAAAGAATATATTGGAACATAATATTGCAATTATGCAATATGGAAGATTAAATTATCATCAGAAATTATTATCACATTAAGTTAAATTATTATCAGAATACATGTGCGGCATTGTAGAGGACTGTCTATGGTCCATGTGCAACTGAAAGACCCCTTGGAACTATTGGTGAAGAGTAGGTAATTTCTTCCCGGTTCCGGGTTTCTATCTCGTCGCGATATGACATAAGCTGTTGAAAGCGACGTAAAACCCAATTCCTTCCTTCCTTCGTCATTATGTAATTTCATCCAAAGTTACCTTAAAATCAGCAGATGAATTATTCAAAATGAGGTTCACTGATACCATCTACACCTTTTTAGGGATATCTAATAAAAAAGTTAGATTTGAAGTGAATAACTTGGCATATGACAATTTCCTGTCTATGATAAGTGTTTCTTTTCGAGCTCAATAAAGGTAAAAGTAACCCACACTTCATGATTTATTCAATTGTCCATTACGATGCTTAGGCCAAGAAAAAATATTGTTTGTTTCCTGTAACAGTCAGAAAAAAATAGGGTAGGTAGGTTGGTAAAAAATATTTTTACTCTATTGTTATTAAAAATGGTATTTTAAAAATTGCAACACTACAGAATTTATCAGATTCAATGGAAATAGTCCTTATGTTATGCTGTTCCTAAGATGTTTAAGAAATAAGAGGTTGGCGGATGCATACATCACTTTAGATAATGCCAAACTATTCAAACATTACAGTTATGGTTTCCAATCATCAAATGGAACCACTGACAGATACATACCTAGTTTATTTTATGAGATTATATGAAATTTGTGATACGTATTTGTTTAATTAAATTCATGATATTTTGCCTATCTTTCATCAAACAACTTCAAAGTAACTTAGAACGTTTTGAATTCACATTTGTCATCTAAAGGCTTACAATGTACTCAATGTTTGGTGCAGACATATGTAAGGTTGGTACATAGAGTTAGTTATTTTGGCCCAGTTTTTTCCTCTATCCTGCGTTTATTTGACTATTCAGCCTATATAAACTCAGTATATTACCTGAAAGGTCTTCTGATGAGGTATACATGAAGTATCAAATTAGTTGGCAGTCAAAATCTGAAAATTTGAGGTGCATTTCCCTCTGTAAAACTGGGGGAAATTCAATACTAAATCCCCTATCAGATTTTCTTCTACTTGGTCTCCCAATCTGCCATGTTATGATCTAGATTGGGCAGTAGATTTGATTTTGAGGATTATATACTAGTACCGCCTATCTTATTTTTTCTGCATATTTTATTTCACAAGAAAACATCAATAGGTTTTACTCCTGGCTAAAAATAAAACGTTCTATTTCTTGAACTCGAAATACACTCAAAAGCAACTTATTTCATTTCGTAATGTTAATGTAGTTTTAAACTACCTCAGTTCCTGCACTTCATGATTGCAAAATATTCCTTTTAGGTGAAGAAAGACTCTGGCTTTTTTTACCCAAGTGTAACTACAGCATTGAGATATTTGCTTCAAAGTCACAACTACTCTTTTCGACCTTAGTTTGACCTTAAACTTTTACACTTTCTATATTTTGCACTGACCTTAAACTTTAAATGCAACAAGCATTTTGAACATTGTGCATAACGTCTGGTGTATGGGACATGAATGACACTGAAAGTCAATATTGACCTTGTTTTTTAGAACAATTCTGAAGCTGCTTCTAGAAAATATCCTGTAGTTGTAAACTAACTGCTTCTTTAGTTCACGATTGTCAAATATTCCTTTCAGGTGAATAACAATTACTCATTTGAACAAGATGCAAGTGCAGTATTACAGATATTTGCTACAATGTTATGAACACTCTATTTGACTTTTTGACCTTGGTTTGACCTGCATTGTTTCCTTAAATCTCAGTAATATTTTACACTACCTTTACCTGTATGGGAAAAACATGATAGGCAAGTAAAAATGCATATTTCACCCAGTGAAAATGAAAGCTGGTATACCATAAGACATGAATCTGTTATGTCAACTTTCTGCTGATTCACTTATATTTGGATGCACCCGTAATCAGGCGTTTTGTCATGTTGGCCCTAAATATTCAAGATTGACCCAGACTTTGTCTTGAAGTACCTCACCTAAAATATTTGCAGGATAAAATATGCATTCCAGGAGAATTTAATAAGCTGCTTAATGAAAAAATCAATAAAAAAATGTCTTTAATCATAAAATTGTGGTTACTTTGACCTTGAATGGCCTCTAATATCACAACAGAATACCTTACCCTAGGTTGATTGCATGAAATGGAAAGATTGTCTTACAACAAGCATTTTGATACCGAACAGTGTCCATACTGTTTAATGCTCACAACATTTATGACCAAAACAGTGGTCCCTAACTCGCATTTTCTCACAACTCGATCTTAAACACTTAATATAGGCATGAATTGTCCAATAGCACATTCAACATCTGCATATTAACTTAAAACTACTTCATTTTCACAGGTAAAAGGGTGAAAATGTATTGGTAAAACATATTTAAGGTATTCTGTCAGTCAATTATTGTGGTGACATGTTTAGGAAATTAATTGTAATGACAAAACAGAACTACTTCATCAATATTTCTTCATCAAAATTTGGATTTTCTAGAGAAAAATGACGTTACAACCTTTATTTGACCTTCATTTTTCCTTAAATCTCAGTTATATTTTACACTGCCTTTATAATCTTACATGACATACACAATAGGCAAGTTTAAAGGCTTATTCTCCCCATTGAAAATAAAAGCTGACATACCATAAGATATGACTTGATTTGTTATTTCAACTTTCTGCTGCTTTACTTAAATATTTGAGTGCACCCATAATCAGACATTTTGGGCATTTTGGTCCCAGAATGTTGCAAATTGGTCTTGACTGGGTCTTGAAATGACTCAAAAATGTCTCAGATTCCCTTTTAAAGATATTTCTCACAGAAAAATATTTCCAGGATAAAGTATGTATCCCAGGAGCATTTCATAAGCTGCTAAATGGAAAAATCAAAGACAAAATGCCTTAAATCTTGAAATTGGGGTTAATTGACCTTGAATGACCTCTATTTTCACAACAGAATACCCTACCCTAGGTTTGTTGCATGAAATGGAAAGATTGTCTTACAACAAACATTTTGATACCAAACACTGCCTATAATGTTTAGTGCTCGCAACTTTCATGACCTAAACAGTGGTCCCGTAACGAGCACTTTCTCACAACCTGTCCCCAAACACTTTATTTAAGCATGGAATAGCCAAATGCCACATTCTACTCCTCCGTATTGACTTAAAACTACTTCATTTTCACTGGTAAATGGTAAAAAATGCATTGTTGGACCATATTTGAGATTAGTTATCTGTCAGTTATTGTGGTAACCTGGTTTGGAAATTATATAATTGCAAAACACAACTACTTCATCGCAATCACTTTACCAAAATTAGATTTTTATAGAGAAAAAAAGGCATTGACCTTTATTTGACCTTCAACGACCCCTTGATTTTAGTTTTATCTTACCATCACCTTTCAGATTGAGGGGGAAATTAAACCTGACATTTTGGTGCATCATATGCTCCCTTCCGACTTGTAAAACGTAAGATACAGTCATTTTGGTTTTCAAATTTTAATCATTTTAGGCACTTTTTGGTGTCTCCAGGTGGACTTGGTACCCTTCTTTGTACCTTAAAGCTCAAAATCGGACTTAAAACTCGATCTAGTCATTGAACTTTTTAAAATGTTCAACAAGTAATAAAGAGCATTCCTTCAGAAAAAGTGGCTACAGAAATGAAATACATATCTTCAAAAAAAAAAAGATGTTTATAAATGGAAACTACAGAATATGGGAAAATCCCAGATTCTTGATTTGGCAGCCATTTTGACCTTGAATGACCTTTATTACATCATGGGATAGAGTTAGTCACGTGTTTAGTATTTCAAAAGATACTTCTCTTTCATACTAACATTTTGATACCAAACATTCATCCTTATGTTTGGTTTAAGCTTAAGTTTAAGTTTGGTTTAAGAGTTATGAGTGTTTTAAAGTGCCTTCACTATCCCTATACATATTATTTTGACCATCGTGGGGCCTTTTTACATATATAAGGGTATTCAAGACATGACCCCATAAAAAAGATGTGCACCACTTCTGAAGGCTACATCCACCCTTGCGGTATGCCCCAAGTGTGGGCCTAAAACATGATACCAACAGAAATTTTCTAACTCTCGGGTTAACCTGAATCCCCAAAATGGGTGGCTGGCTACTGTACCAATACAGCCAATTTCTACCCATTTTCACAACATTTTCATGACCTTTTTGACCTTAGTTGACCCTCAAATGACCTCTTAGTATTGATGAATCAGAACATGTGCATTTTAAAAAAGTGCAGGTAAAAGTTTTACACATTTGGATACTTCATTTATGGAAGTTGGTTATGCATAACGTGAAATATGATCGAAAATGTTACCAAAAACCCTCTATTTCAGGATCATAATACTGCAGGTTTTCAGCCTTTTTGACCTTTGTCTACCCCAAATGACCCTTCATAAGTGACCAATCAGAATATGGCTGGTTTTAATCCCTGCGAAATTAAAAGTTATACATGGTGATGCCTCATTTGTTGAAAATAAACCAATATAACAGAAGTTATGATAAAAAATGTTACCCCTACCCCCATAATTGTGACCATTTTTTGCAATCCTGAGAGGTCATTTGCACCAAATAGTATTTATGTTGATAACAAAAATTGCCCAACACTTGGAAATTAGCATCCGGCAGTTTCGTTGTTCTTAGGGTATGTACATTGCATTTCAATCATAAAACCATGCAGGAATTAACATTGCAAGGTTCACATACTTGGCATATAGGGCTGGCTAGTAGACTAGTATGGAGACAATAATGTTCAAGTCAGTTATGTTCAAGCCAAGCTTCTTTGTTTAATATGCCATGTGGTGAGAAACAATGGCTCCAAGCAGTCAGCAGCAACTCCCCAGACACATCGAGTTTAACCCCTATGCTGCTGGTGGCTAATTTGGCAAATATAGAATAATGAAAAAAAACACACTGGCAAATGTGAAAGTACTCAGTAAGAGCTATCCAATGAATACCAGTATGACAGGTTTTAGAAAGATCTTTGCATTCTTTTCCTATGGACGAAAGTAGCCTTATGGTTATCAAAGGGCAGTGCGGTGCAGGGCAGGCACTTTAAGGCAGTTATCACGTTGATCCCCTTGGTTCTCGGAGTGAATAAAAATGCAACAAAATATATATCTTATTTTTTTACACAAAAGCATAATTGGAAAGCCATAAGAAGGAGAATTTTACCCAGAATATTAAAAAATCCATCCACCATACTTGTTCAAAAATCATTCAATCAAGTCATAGGGATTTTTTATAGATCCTCATAGATCTAGACAGCATTTTTTGGAGAAACTTAAGCAAGAACGGATGAGTGACCTATATGTATTATCGAGAAGTTCAATGGGAGATATTACAGTAATCAACACAATGATATATCCATGTCTGAAACATTTTGATTTAGAACTTAAAGATGTTTTCATTCTTGGAATAATACTATCTTGATTCTGTGTAAAGGGTCCTATCTGTACCGAAAACATGTCATATCCTTACGTATATACGACACAAAAACGCAATTTATTGATTAAAGGCTGCAAGATTACGATGTAACAGAAGTGTGTTATTTCAAATTTATTTCATATCTACTTTTCTTACGCCAATAAAGTTCTATCTTGTCTGGTGATTACGACAACGACCTGACGTTGAAACAATTAATGGTAAAATAAAAACAGAGCTAAGCAATATATATCTTGGTGATTTTACAACAGAACACCACTTCTTTCTTCGCCAAACAGCGTGAACAGGTAAGTTGAAATTGTTCTCTTTTAATTTTGGGGGGTTAGCTATGATGCTTCTACAACAAAAAGACCCCTTTGAGGTATTCGTTAAGAGAAGGGAATTATTTTCCAATGCCGGGTACTGCAAATTCGGAAGAGATTGCGTTGGTTCAATTTTTGTGTTTTTATTTTGCGTTTAGCCTCAGATGCAAAATTGAAATTGGAAATGACTAGTGCTGCCACTTTAAGTGTATAGCTGGCACTCCATGTTGCGGCCCATTCGCAAAGTTAAAAAAAACGTAAAAATCGATTTTCTGTAAATTCGCAAAATTTGCACTGCACAATCTTTTGTGAATCTACAGTATCTATCTCGTCGCGATATGACCTAAGCTGTTGAAATCAATCGAAGTAAAAAACTTTTTTTTCTTTCCTTCTTTTGGGAAATCGCTTCGACTGATGTGATGTAGTTTATTGACTGCGCACACTGAGGATACATAATGAGAAGTTTCCATTAATTTCGGTATAAATTGAAACATTCGTGCTTAAGAGTGCCTTTTGAAATTGTTGTCTGAATCTATAACTTTGATATTAACTTGGTAATCAAGAATGTTTGTGCACAATATTTGAGGGATAGTTGTTACCAATGTTCTGATTAAGGTGGAAAGCTAGCCTAGGTGTCTCTTAAACTTGGCCAAGTAGTATGCATATCAGGTGATGTTTAAATCGCCACTAAAGTGTAATCAGTGCCCACCCTTCTATGAGACTTGCCTTACCAGTGCATTGATTTGCAGCATGGATAAATAATACCGGCAAGCTTTTGTGATAACACCATACTGGGATAAACATAAGCACTCTTTGTCTAAAAGGGGTTAAACTATCAGTATCACTGGTATTTTTCACTTGTGTCTATTAACAAATAATTTCTATTTCATCGTTGATACTAATAATAACGATAATAATAATAATAACAATAATAATAATAATAATAATAATAATAATAATAATAATAATAATAATATAGATATATATATATATATAAATATATATATATATATATATATATATATATATATATATATATATATATATATATATATATATATATATATAAAACCTTGATTATAGTTGTCATTTCTATTATTATTTTTTACTTTTTTAGTTTATTTCATTATCATTATTATTATCATTATTATAATTATTATTATCAAAATCATTATTTTAATTATAATTATTATTATTATTATTATTATTATTGTTATTATTATTATAATTATTGTCATCTTTATTATTATCATTATTTTTATTATCATTATCATTACTATAAATATTGTTTTTATAATTATCATGATTATTGTTATTGTTATTTTTATCATTGTTATAACCATTATTTGTTTTATTATTATTAATATTATAATCATTATTATTTTTATTATTATTGTTATTATCATCATTATTTTTATAATTGTTATCATCATCATAATTGAATAAAACGTTTCAGCATTTTAACCAATTCAAGATGAAGTGGATGTTGCAAATTGCGTTGCTACTAATGGTTGCCCAAGTATATTCTTGGAAGCCAATTCGTAAGTATATCATTGAACGCTTTCGTTATATATAAACACATATATATATATATATATATATATATATATATATATATATATATATATATATATATATATATATATATATATATATATATATATATATATATATATATATATATATATACATGTGTGTGCCTTCCACCATTCACAGTGTCACAAAAAGTGTGCACTATATATACAACCCTTCTCCATAAACCTTTTTGAGCCTGTGTTCTCTAAGCTGCCCAAACCACAAAGATACTTCGCAGCCACGTTTTGAATGAAATGCGATTGCTGGAACGCAGTCGACTGTGGTGCAAGGTATGACAGACCTTTCGAAAGCTCTGGTTTATGTAATATTCTTTCAATTCGTTTCGTCACACTTCTAACATGTCTCCACTTTTTATTCACAATTGGTCCAATGAGTAATACATAGTCAAAGTGAAAGTGTGCAGATAAAATGTTATACACATTTCAAATATCAGCAATATGATAAATGAATACCAAGGACAAATCTGGCAGCTGAACATTTGAACTTGAGCATCTTAAGGGCGGAGAGGCCAAGCAGCAATTATTAGATTTTCTATTCTTGGAAAATGATCAAATGTCATCAAATGAAAAATGCTATCTTCTTTCACTTGTATTGTTTATTTTTATGCCAATATACAGTACAGATATTTAATTTCTGCACCAGCTGACCGGACGTCTGCTAATGCCTGGTTGTATAAATAGCTATGCTAATATGTAAAGTAAATAATCCAAACACATCAATGACCCACGTAGCCTGCAAATCATTGGTACGTTCAGTTGCGAAGTCATCAATGCGTCCATGCCCAGATAAATGAGTGGCAATCGGGCGTGCGGTCGTTTATTATGCATGGGCTGCTCAAGAATTTAGTGCAGGAATTAAATGTCGGCACTGTAGAATAGATGTATTTTTGCTTGCTCTGCAAAATTTTCCCCTTGAACTTAATATGTGATACAGAATGCGCGCTTAGCGGATTCATCTTTTTTAAAGCAAGGAAAATGCTTGACGTTTTAACTTCTAGTCGAAGGTGAAAGTTAGTAAGTCGGTAGGCTGGGAGGAGGGGAGGATTCGTGTGCATTAGATGTACCGTATGTTAGATCAATTAGACCAAATTAGAATTTCAGAGTGCTATTAAAAGTCTGTAGTGCAGAGTACAGGTCTGTTCTAAGTGTTATCAATCCATAGTGATCATTGAGCAAAGAAGAGTAATTGGAACACATAGATACTTGGTAATCTATGTATACAGACCCCAGAGTAGTGCATTTCCAGTGGCCCAGTTGAGACCATGGACGATAGTTTGAAATGAGAAGAACTATTTATACCCCATTGGATATTTCCACAAGACTTTTTAACATATATCACTGTAGGTGTCAGCATTAGTAAATGCCCTTTATGGTACGCCCCCTTTAAATGTGTGTAACCTACGGGATTACTTTTTTGACTATCATTACTCTGCTTTTATTTGACAATTTAGCCTATACAAAGTATGTATTGCCTGAGAAGCCTTATGGTGGCTAGTGCACTAATCATCAGAAGGTACGCTCCACGCTGGGGGTAAGATGCAAATTAGGGTAAAACAACTGAAAAAATACACGCATGGCGATGTATACAGCTCAGATATATAATTCCTGCACCAGTCGACCGGACGTCTGCCAGTGCCTGTTTTTACAAGCGCCCATGGATAACATATTCAAAAATAAACCAAGCGCATAAATGACCCCCGTAGCCTGCGATTCATAGCTACCATCACTTGTGAGGTCACCTATAGGTCCATGCCCAGAAAAAATGATGGCAATCGAGCGTGCGGTCGTGTATTATGTCAGGGCTGCAAAAACATTTAGTGCAGGAATATCGGCACTGTACGTCACGTGATCGTATCTGCACGTGAGCAGTTTTTGCGTAGTTGCATGTGCTGCATAATCATCGGAGGGAAAAGGAAGGCACCCAAAAACGAATAATCTGATATTATTCTTAGAAACAAGAGCATTTTATCATTTGATGAATATATACCAAAATATATATTCAGATTTCGGTGCAAAGAAATGTGCTTAAAGAAAAGAATGCAGTTGATTCACACGGGATCTTTATATTTAGATGCAACGCATGGGCAGTGCGTGGGATATTTTCCAACTTTCAGTCAGTACAAATTTCATGCTCGGAAACGGCAATTGTATTTTACTATCATTTGTATGTTCACTGACTATTTTACAGAACCTAACATTAGCGAGATAGCAAGGGAAGTGACGCAGTACAATGGTTAGTATTTCAATAACTGAGGTTATGATTATGATTCTTATGTATATATATATATATATATTTATATATATATATATATATATATATATATATATATATATATATATATATATATATATATATATATATATATATATATATATATGTATATATATGTATATATATATATGTATATATATATATATATATATATATATATATATATATATATATATATTTATATATATGTATTTATATATATATATATATATATATATATATATATATATATATATATATATATATATATATTTATATATATATATATGTGTGTGTGTGTCTTGTGTTGTGCTTATAGTTCTAGTCTATTTATGAACTTAGTTTCCTTCCATTTTGTGAAATGTCATTACATGTTTAACCATTCTGCCTGTTGATCATTTAAATAAACCTTTTATTGACTACCAATATGTAGGATGCTTTATTTTCGCAGGTGCTTCAGTTTTTTATTGAATAAATCAACAATTTTCACAAACTTAGCAATATATCTAAGGAATCTAGATGTAGACTTGTGAATGGCAAATCATTGTCTGACGTTTTGAAACCGAGAGAGGAATGATAATACAACATTTGAGGATCTCTGTAGGCAGATCTGAATCTGCCTAGATTCAAGCTTTGTAGTTTTGCCTGGTCTATACACTCCTCATAACTTTTTAGTCCATGTAAACAAAGCATAGGACTAGTTCTTGTATTCTCTCTTGCTTGGAGAGATTACTATTGTAGCAGAACTGCCATACAAGGAAGCAGTAGTAAAAATTTGACATCATGTATGCACGAGAGAAGAAAATCGAGAGAAGAATAACATAGCGGTTGAGGGGAATTATTTGTACGTCAGATGTAGATTGTTGTACATTTAAAAAGTAAACTTCTGCAAGTGACCCTGCCTATAAAGGTTCAGTGGACGTACATGAAGTGGCTAGATCAAATGCATCGCAGACTTTAAATGTCAACAATAAGGACAATCATCAATAATTAACAGTCATCGACAACCAATACGTAGTGTTTGAATTTTTTATTTTCCAGGTGCTAATGTTAAAGGGCAGTTTCATGGTAAGTAATATTGCACTAAGTAATATGCTCATACTCACATTTAGGTGATCAGTCTTTGTCCTTTTGACAGGTCTTTATCTTGATTATATATCTATAATATCTATGCTAAAGTGAAGGTCCAGTTATGAATATTGTGTTAGCCCTAAGCAAAAACGGATAATAAGCCACATCAAATGTACCACAGATCTTTGAATGTCCACAATAAGACAAATTAATGCAAATGACAAATCTGCTTGCTCCCTCCATTGGCAGCTTTCTGGATCTCTGTAGCTAGGGACTTGAATCTGGCTAGAACTTGGTAGTTTTGCCAGGTTTATCAACTCCTCATACCTTTCTAATCCATGTAAACAAAGCTTAGGGCTAGTTCTTGCATTCTCTCTAGCTTGGAGAGATTATTCTTGTAGCAGAACTGCCATACAAGGGAGCACTAGTAAAAAATTGACATTATGTATACACGAGAGATGAAAACCGAGAGAAGAATAACATAGCGGTTGCGGGGAATTATTTGTACTTCAGATGTAGATTGTTGTACATTTAATAAGTAAACTTCTGCAAGTGGCCCTGCCCATAAAGGTTCAGTGGACTTACATGGAGTGAAGTGAAGTGAAGGTCCAATTATGGATATTGTGTTAGCCCTAAGCATGAAGCGATTATAAGCCAGATCAAATGTACTACAGATCATTGAATGTCCACAATAACACAAATGCATATACGAATGACACATCTAGTTGCTTATCATTTGAATTATCAGTCATCGACTACCAAAATGTATTGCGCTTTATTTTGTATTTTGCAGAGGCCGGATTCAAACGCCAGATGAGTGGTAAGTGATATTTCAATTAGCCACACTATTAGGTGATAAGTGTATGTATATATATATATATATATATATATATATATATATATATATATATATATATATATATATATATATATATATATATATATATATATATATATATATATATTCGCATTGTATTGTGTTGATAATTCTCGTCTGTTTACAAACATGTAGTTTCGGTGGTGGAGTGGTCCTTTCTTTGGTTATATTCAGCTTCTCTCTCAGTAAACAGAGAGCCAACATAGGGGGAGTCCCTCCATGGAGAGCTTTGTGGATCTCTGTAGCTAAGGAATCTGAATCTGCCTAGATTCAAGCTTTGTCATTTTGCCTGGTCTATACACTCCTCATAACTTTCTAATGCATGTAAACAAAGTGTAGATCTAGTTCTTACATTCTCTCTAGCTTGGAGGGATTACTCTTGGAGCAGAAGTACCATTCAACGGAGCAGTAGTTAAAATTTGACATTATGTATGCACGAGAGAAGAATAACATTGCGGTTGAGGGGAATTATTTGTACTTCAGATGTAGATTGTTGTACATTTAAAAAGTTAACTTCTGCAAGTGGCCCTGCCTTTAAAGGTTTAGTGGACTTACATGGAGTGGCTAGATCAAATGCATCGCAGACTTTAAATGTCAACAATAAGGACAATCATCGATAATTAACAGTCATCGACTACCAATATGTAGTGTTTGAATTTCTTATTTTCCAGGTGCTAATGTTAAAGGGCAGTTTCATGGTAAGTAATATTGCACTAAGTAATATGCTCATACTCACATTTAGGTGATCAGTCTTTGTCCTTTTGACAGGTCTTTATCTTGATTATACATCTATAATATCTATGCTAAAGTGAAGGTCCAGTTATGAATATTGTGTTAGCCCTAAGCAAAAACGGATAATAAGCCACATCAAATGTACCACAGATCTTTGAATGTCCACAATAAGACAAATTAATGCAAATGACAAATCTGCTTGCTCCCTCCATTGGCAGCTTTGTGGATCTCTGTAGCTAGGCACTTGAATCTGGCTAGAACTTGGTAGTTTTGCCAGGTTTATCAACTCCTAATACCTTTCTAATCCATGTAAACAAAGCTTAGGGCTAGTTCTTGCATTCTCTCTAGCTTGGAGAGATTATTCTTGTAGCAGAACTGCCATACAAGGGAGCACTAGTTAAAATTTGACATTATGTATGCACGAGAGAAGAAAACCGAGAGAAGAATATCATAGCGGTTGAGGGGAATTATTTGTACGTCAGATGTAGATTGTTGTACATTTAAAAAGTAAACTTATTCAAGTGACCCTGCCTATAAAGTTTCAGTGGACTTACATGAAGTGGCTAGATCAAATGCATCGCAGACTTTAAATGTCAACAATAAGGACAATCATCGATAATTAACAGTCATCGGCTACCAATACCGTAATTTCGCGTGTATAAGACGCACCCGTATATAAGACGCACCCCTTGTTCAGACCTTTAAAACGGTGTATAGACGTTAGCCCTGTGTATAGTGCGCACCCACATTGTGGTCCATGTCTCTAGCTATTTTGTAACCAACTAGCAGTGGATTCGGACAAACATTAAGTTGATTGTAATTTGAAGTCACGTATGATGCTGCTCTAAAGACAATGGGGCTCGGACATTCATGCCGTCACGGTGCATTGTAATTAGTGTGCCTAAAATAAAACCGGCTGGACGGGCCTGTTAACACAAACAATTCAGTAAGTTGTCTACGGCTAGATAGGACTTATAATACCGATACCACTGAAGTTGAGACATGCTAAACATGTTAGAAACACAATTGAAATGAAAACATACCAGAGTCTTATTCTAATATGGGTCGCGGTAATGGCGGGTCATCGATTTCTGATATCCCGGTGACCCGGGGACTCGATGTAAAACACCCTGGATTTCTAGCTCTGTGTATAAGAGGCACCCCCGTATTATGGGTAAAAATTTGTGTAAAAAAGGGTGTCTTATACACGCGAAATTACGGTACGTAGTGTTTGAATTTCTTATTTTCCAGGTGCTAATGTTAAAGGGCAGTTTCATGGTAAGTAATATTGCACTAAGTAATATGATCATACTCACATTTAGGTAATCAGTATTTGTCCTTTTGACAGGGTTTTATCTTGATTGATTATATATCTATAATATCTATGCTTAAGTGAAGGTCCTGTAATGAATATTGTGTTAGCCAAGCAAAAACGGATAATAAGCCATATCAAATGTACCACATATCTTTGAATGACCACAACAAGACAAAGAAAATCCAATTGACAAATCTGCTTGCTCCCTTTATTGGCAGCTTTGTGGATCTCTGTAGCTAGGCACTTGAATCTGGCTAGAACTTGGTAGTTTTGCCAGGTTTATCAACTCCTCATGCCTTTCTAATCCATGTAAACAAATCTTAGGGCTAGTTCTGGCATTCTCTCTAGCTTGGAGAGATTATTCTTGTAGCAGAACTGCCATACAAGGGAGCACAAGTTAAAATTTGACATGTATACACGAGAGATGAAAACCGAGAGAAGAATAACATAGCGGTTGAGGGGAATTATTTGTACTTCAGATGTAGATTGTTGTACATTTAATAAGTAAACTTCTGCAAGTGGCCCTGCCTATAAAGGTTCAGTGGACTTACATGGAGTGAAGTGAAGTGAAGGTCCCATTATGGATATTGTGTTAGCCCTAAGCATGAAGCGATTATAAGCCAGATCAAATGTACTACAGATCATTGAATGTCCACAATAACACAAATGCATATACGAATGACTCATCTAGTTGCTTATCATTTGAATTATCAGTCATCGACTACCAAAATGTATTGCGCTTTATTTTGTATTTTGCAGAGGCCGGATTCAAACGCCAGATGAGTGGTAAGTGATATTTCAATTAGCCACACTATCAGGTGATAAGTGTATATATATATATATATATATATATATATATATATATATATATATATATATATATATATATATATATATATATTTATATTCACATTGTATTGTGTTGATAATTCTCGTCTGTTTACAAACATGTAGTTTCAGTGTTGGAGTGGTCCTTTCTTTGGTTATATTCAGCTTCTCTCTCAGTAAAAAGAGAGCTAACATAGGGGGAGTCCCTCCATGGAGAGCTTTGTGGATCTCTGTAGCTAAGGAATCTGAATCTGCCTAGATTCAAGCTTTGTCATTTTGCCTGGTCTATACACTCCTCATAACTTTCTAATGCATGGAAACAAAGTGTAGATCTAGTTCTTACATTCTCTCTAGCTTGGAGTGATTACTCTTGGAGCAGAAGTGCCATTCAACAGAGCAGTAATTAAAATTTGACATTATGTATGCACGAGAGAAGAATAACATAGCGGTTGAGGGGAATTATTCGTACTTCAGATGTAGATTGTTGTGCATTTAAAAGTTAACTTCTGCAAGTGGCCCTGCCTTTAAAGGTTCAGTGGACTTACATGGAGTGGCTAGATCAAATGCATCGCAGACTTTAAATGTCAACAATAAGGACAATCATCGATAATTAACAGTCATCGACTACCAATATGTAGTGTTTGAATTTTTTATTTTCCAGGTGCTAATGTTAAAGGGCAGTTTCACGGTAAGTAATATTGCACTTAGTAATATGCTCATACTCACATTTAGTTGATCAGTCTTTGTCCTTTTGACAGGTCTTTATCGTGATTATATATCTATAATATCTATGCTAAAGTGAAGGTCCAGTTATGAATATTGTGTTAGCCCTAAGCAAAAACGGATAATAAGCCACATCAAATGTACCACAGATCTTTGAATGTCCACAATAAGACAAATTAATGCAAATGACAAATCTGCTTGCTCCCTCCATTGGCAGCTTTGTGGATCTCTGTAGCTAGGCACTTGAAACTGGCTAGAACTTGGTAGTTTTGCCAGGTTTATCATCTCCTAATACCTTTCTAATCCATGTAAACAAAGCTTAGGGCTAGTTCTTGCATCCTCTCTAGCTTGGAGAGATTATTCTTGTAGCAGAACTGCCATACAAGGGAGCACTAGTTAAAATTTGACATTATGTATGCACGAGAGAAGAAAACCGAGAGAAGAATATCATAGCGGTTGAGGGGAATTATTTGTACGTCAGATGTAGATTGTTGTACATTTAAAAAGAAAAACATATGCAAGTGGCCCTGCCTATAAAGTTTCAGTGGACTTACATAAATTGGCTAGATCAAATGCATCGCAGATTTAAAATGTCAACAATAAGGACAATCATCGATAATTAACAGTCATCGACTACCAATACGTAGTGTTTGAATTTCTTATTTTCCAGGTGCTAATGTTAAAGGGCAGTTTCATGGTAAGTAATATTGCACTAAGTAATATGATCATACTCACATTTAGGTAATCAGTATTTGTCCTTTTGACAGGGTTTTATCTTGATTGATTATATATCTATTATATCTATGCTTAAGTGAAGGTCCAGTTATGAATATTGTGTTAGCCAAGCAAAAACGGATAATAAGCCATATCAAATGTACCACATATCTTTGAATGACCACAATAAGACAAAGAAAATCCAATTGACAAATCTGCTTGCTCCCTTCATTGGCAGCTTTGTGGATCTCTGTAGCTATGCACTTGAATCTAGCTAGAACTTGGTAGTTTTGCCAGGTTTATCAACTCCTCATGCCTTTCTAATCCATGTAAACAAAGCTTAGGGCTAGTTCTGGCATTCTCTCTAGCTTGGAGAGATTATTCTTGTAGCAGAACTGCCATACAAGGGAGCACTAGTTAAAATTTTACATTATGTATACACGAGAGATGAAAACCGAGAGAAGAATAACATAGCGGTTGAGGGGAATTATTTGTACTTCAGATGTTGATTGTTGTACATTTAAAAAGTAAACTTCTGCAAGTGGCCCTGCCTATAAAGGTTCAGTGGACTTACATGGAGTGAAGTGAAGTGAAGGTCCAGTTATGAATATTGTGTTAGCCCTAAGCAAAAACGGATAATAAGCCACATCAAATGTACCACAGATCTTTGAATGTCCACAATAAGACAAATTAATGCAAATGACAAATCTGCTTGCTCCCTCCATTGGCAGCTTTGTGGATCTCTGTAGCTAGGCACTTGAAACTGGCTAGAACTTGGTAGTTTTGCCAGGTTTATCATCTCCTAATACCTTTCTAATCCATGTAAACAAAGCTTAGGGCTAGTTCTTGCATCCTCTCTAGCTTGGAGAGATTATTCTTGTAGCAGAACTGCCATACAAGGGAGCACTAGTTAAAATTTGACATTATGTATGCACGAGAGAAGAAAACCGAGAGAAGAATATCATAGCGGTTGAGGGGAATTATTTGTACGTCAGATGTAGATTGTTGTACATTTAAAAAGAAAAACATATGCAAGTGGCCCTGCCTATAAAGTTTCAGTGGACTTACATAAATTGGCTAGATCAAATGCATCGCAGATTTAAAATGTCAACAATAAGGACAATCATCGATAATTAACAGTCATCGACTACCAATACGTAGTGTTTGAATTTCTTATTTTCCAGGTGCTAATGTTAAAGGGCAGTTTCATGGTAAGTAATATTGCACTAAGTAATATGATCATACTCACATTTAGGTAATCAGTATTTGTCCTTTTGACAGGGTTTTATCTTGATTGATTATATATCTATTATATCTATGCTTAAGTGAAGGTCCAGTTATGAATATTGTGTTAGCCAAGCAAAAACGGATAATAAGCCATATCAAATGTACCACATATCTTTGAATGACCACAATAAGACAAAGAAAATCCAATTGACAAATCTGCTTGCTCCCTTCATTGGCAGCTTTGTGGATCTCTGTAGCTAGGCACTTGAATCTAGCTAGAACTTGGTAGTTTTGCCAGGTTTATCAACTCCTCATGCCTTTCTAATCCATGTAAACAAAGCTTAGGGCTAGTTCTGGCATTCTCTCTAGCTTGGAGAGATTATTCTTGTAGCAGAACTGCCATACAAGGGAGCACTAGTTAAAATTTTACATTATGTATACACGAGAGATGAAAACCGAGAGAAGAATAACATAGCGGTTGAGGGGAATTATTTGTACTTCAGATGTTGATTGTTGTACATTTAAAAAGTAAACTTCTGCAAGTGGCCCTGCCTATAAAGGTTCAGTGGACTTACATGGAGTGAAGTGAAGTGAAGGTCCAATTATGGATATTGTGTTAGCCCTAAGCATGAACCGATTATAAGCCAGATCAAATGTACTACAGATCATTGAATGTCCACAATAACACAAATGCATATACGAATGACACATCTAGTTGCTTATCATTTGAATTATCAGTCATCGACTACCAAAATGTATTGCGCTTTATTTTGTATTTTGCAGAGGCCGGATTCAAACGCCAGATGAGTGGTAAGTGATATTTCAATTAGCCACACTATTAGGTGATAAGTGTATGTATATATATATATATATATATATATATATATATATATATATATATATATATATATATATATATATATATATATATTCGCATTGTATTGTGTTGATAATTCTCGTCTGTTTACAAACATGTAGTTTCGGTGGTGGAGTGGTCCTTTCTTTGGTTATATTCAGCTTCTCTCTCAGTAAAAAGAGAGCCAACATAGGGGGAGTCCCTCCATGGAGAGCTTTGTGGATCTCTGTAGCTAAGGAATCTGAATCTGCCTAGATTCAAGCTTTGTCATTTTGCCTGGTCTATACACTCCTCATAACTTTCTAATGCATGTAAACAAAGTGTAGATCTAGTTCTTACATTCTCTCTAGCTTGGAGGGATTACTCTTGGAGCAGAAGTACCATTCAACGGAGCAGTAGTTAAAATTTGACATTATGTATGCACGAGAGAAGAATAACATTGCGGTTGAGGGGAATTATTTGTACTTCAGATGTAGATTGTTGTACATTTAAAAAGTTAACTTCTGCAAGTGGCCCTGCCTTTAAAGGTTTAGTGGACTTACATGGAGTGGCTAGATCAAATGCATCGCAGACTTTAAATGTCAACAATAAGGACAATCATCGATAATTAACTGTCATCGACTACCAATATGTAGTGTTTGAATTTTTTATTTTCCAGGTGCTAATGTTAAAGGGCAGTTTCATGGTAAGTAATATTGCACTAAGTAATATGCTCATACTCACATTTAGGTGATCAGTCTTTGTCCTTTTGACAGGTCTTTATCTTGATTATACATCTATAATATCTATGCTAAAGTGAAGGTCCAGTTATGAATATTGTGTTAGCCCTAAGCAAAAACGGATAATAAGCCACATCAAATGTACCACAGATCTTTGAATGTCCACAATAAGACAAATTAATGCAAATGACAAATCTGCTTGCTCCCTCCATTGGCAGCTTTGTGGATCTCTGTAGCTAGGCACTTGAATCTGGCTAGAACTTGGTAGTTTTGCCAGGTTTATCATCTCCTAATACCTTTCTAATCCATGTAAACAAAGCTTAGGGCTAGTTCTTGCATCCTCTCTAGCTTGGAGAGATTATTCTTGTAGCAGAACTGCCATACAAGGGAGCACTAGTTAAAATTTGACATTATGTATGCACGAGAGAAGAAAACCGAGAGAAGAATATCATAGCGGTTGAGGGGAATTATTTGTACGTCAGATGTAGATTGTTGTACATTTAAAAAGTAAACTTATTCAAGTGACCCTGCCTATAAAGTTTCAGTGGACTTACATGAAGTGGCTAGATCAAATGCATCGCAGACTTTAAATGTCAACAATAAGGACAATCATCGATAATTAACAGTCATCGGCTACCAATAACGTAATTTCGCGTGTATAAGATGCACCCGTATATAAGACGCACCCCTTGTTCAGACCTTTAAAACGGTGTATAGACGTTAGCCCTGTGTATAGTGCGCACCCACATTGTGGTCCATGTCTCTAGCTATTTTGTAACCAACTAGCAGTGGATTCGGACAAACATTAAGTTGATTGTAATTTGAAGTCACGTATGATGCTGCTCTAAAGACAATGGGGCTCGGACATTCATGCCGTCACGGTGCATTGTAATTAGTGTGCCTAAAATAAAACCGGCTGGACGGGCCTGTTAACACAAACAATTCAGTAAGTTGTCTATGGCTAGATAGGACTTATAATACCGATACCACTGAAGTTGAGACATGCTAAACATGTTAGAAACACAATTGAAATGAAAACATACCAGAGTCTTATTCTAATATGGGTCGCGGTAATGGCGGGTCATCGATTTCTGATATCCAGGTGACCCGGGGACTCGATGTAAAACACCCTGGATTTCTAGCTCTGTGTATAAGAGGCACCCCCGTATTATGGGTAAAAATTTGTGTAAAAAAGGGTGTCTTATACACGCGAAATTACGGTACGTAGTGTTTGAATTTCTTATTTTCCAGGTGCTAATGTTAAAGGGCAGTTTCATGGTAAGTAATATTGCACTAAGTAATATGATCATACTCACATTTAGGTAATCAGTATTTGTCCTTTTGACAGGGTTTTATCTTGATTGATTATATATCTATAATATCTATGCTTAAGTGAAGGTCCTGTAATGAATATTGTGTTAGCCAAGCAAAAACGGATAATAAGCCATATCAAATGTACCACATATCTTTGAATGACCACAACAAGACAAAGAAAATCCAATTGACAAATCTGCTTGCTCCCTTTATTGGCAGCTTTGTGGATCTCTGTAGCTAGGCACTTGAATCTGGCTAGAACTTGGTAGTTTTGCCAGGTTTATCAACTCCTCATGCCTTTCTAATCCATGTAAACAAATCTTAGGGCTAGTTCTGGCATTCTCTGTATGCTTGGAGAGATTATTCTTGTAGCAGAACTGCCATACAAGGGAGCACTAGTTAAAATTTGACATTATGTATACACGAGAGATGAAAACCGAGAGAAGAATAACATAGCGGTTGAGGGGAATTATTTGTACTTCAGATGTAGATTGTTGTACATTTAATAAGTAAACTTCTGCAAGTGGCCCTGCCTATAAAGGTTCAGTGGACTTACATGGAGTGAAGTGAAGTGAAGGTCCCATTATGGATATTGTGTTAGCCCTAAGCATGAAGCGATTATGAGCCAGATCAAATGTACTACAGATCATTGAATGTCCACAATAACACAAATGCATATACGAATGACTCATCTAGTTGCTTATCATTTGAATTATCAGTCATCGACTACCAAAATGTATTGCGCTTTATTTTGTATTTTGCAGAGGCCGGATTCAAACGCCAGATGAGTGGTAAGTGATATTTCAATTAGCCACACTATCAGGTGATAAGTGTATATATATATATATATATATATATATATATATATATATATATATATATATATATATATATATATATATATATATATATATATATATATATATATATATATTCACATTGTATTGTGTTGATAATTCTCGTCTGTTTACAAACATGTAGTTTCAGTGTTGGAGTGGTCCTTTCTTTGGTTATATTCAGCTTCTCTCTCAGTAAAAAGAGAGCTAGCATAGGGGGAGTCCCTCCATGGAGAGCTTTGTGGATCTCTGTAGCTAAGGAATCTGAATCTGCCTAGATTCAAGCTTTGTCATTTTGCCTGGTCTATACACTCCTCATAACTTTCTAATGCATGGAAACAAAGTGTAGATCTAGTTCTTACATTCTCTCTAGCTTGGAGTGATTACTCTTGGAGCAGAAGTGCCATTCAACGGAGCAGTAATTAAAATTTGACATTATGTATGCACGAGAGAAGAATAACATAGCGGTTGAGGGGAATTATTCGTACTTCAGATGTAGATTGTTGTGCATTTAAAAGTTAACTTCTGCAAGTGGCCCTGCCTTTAAAGGTTCAGTGGACTTACATGGAGTGGCTAGATCAAATGCATCGCAGACTTTAAATGTCAACAATAAGGACAATCATCGATAATTAACAGTCATCGACTACCAATATGTAGTGTTTGAATTTTTTATTTTCCAGGTGCTAATGTTAAAGGGCAGTTTCACGGTAAGTAATATTGCACTTAGTAATATGCTCATACTCACATTTAGGTGATCAGTCTTTGTCCTTTTGACAGGTCTTTATCTTGATTATATATCTATAATATCTATGCTAAAGTGAAGGTCCAGTTATGAATATTGTGTTAGCCCTAAGCAAAAACGGATAATAAGCCACATCAAATGTACCACAGATCTTTGAATGTCCACAATAAGACAAATTAATGCAAATGACAAATCTGCTTGCTCCCTCCATTGGCAGCTTTGTGGATCTCTGTAGCTAGGCACTTGAAACTGGCTAGAACTTGGTAGTTTTGCCAGGTTTATCATCTCCTAATACCTTTCTAATCCATGTAAACAAAGCTTAGGGCTAGTTCTTGCATCCTCTCTAGCTTGGAGAGATTATTCTTGTAGCAGAACTGCCATACAAGGGAGCACTAGTTAAAATTTGACATTATGTATGCACGAGAGAAGAAAACCGAGAGAAGAATATCATAGCGGTTGAGGGGAATTATTTGTACGTCAGATGTAGATTGTTGTACATTTAAAAAGAAAAACATATGCAAGTGGCCCTGCCTATAAAGTTTCAGTGGACTTACATAAATTGGCTAGATCAAATGCATCGCAGACTTTAAATGTCAACAATAAGGACAATCATCGATAATTAACAGTCATCGACTACCAATACGTAGTGTTTGAATTTCTTATTTTCCAGGTGCTAATGTTAAAGGGCAGTTTCATGGTAAGTAATATTGCACTAAGTAATATGATCATACTCACATTTAGGTAATCAGTATTTGTCCTTTTGACAGACTTTTATCTTGATTGATTATATATCTATTATATCTATGCTTAAGTGAAGGTCCAGTTATGAATATTGTGTGTTAGCCAAGCAAAAACGGATAATAAGCCATATCAAATGTACCACATATCTTTGAATGACCACAATAAGACAAAGAAAATCCAATTGACAAATCTGCTTGCTCCCTTCATTGGCAGCTTTGTGGATCTCTGTAGCTAGGCACTTGAATCTAGCTAGAACTTGGTAGTTTTGCCAGGTTTATCAACTCCTCATGCCTTTCTAATCCATGTAAACAAAGCTTAGGGCTAGTTCTGGCATTCTCTCTAGCTTGGAGAGATTATTCTTGTAGCAGAACTGCCATACAAGGGAGCACTAGTTAAAATTTTACATTATGTATACACGAGAGATGAAAACCGAGAGAAGAATAACATAGCGGTTGAGGGGAATTATTTGTACTTCAGATGTTGATTGTTGTACATTTAAAAAGTAAACTTCTGCAAGTGGCCCTGCCTATAAAGGTTCAGTGGACTTACATGGAGTGAAGTGAAGTGAAGGTCCAATTATGGATATTGTGTTAGCCCTAAGCATGAACCGATTATAAGCCAGATCAAATGTACTACAGATCATTGAATGTCCACAATAACACAAATGCATATACGAATGACACATCTAGTTGCTTATCATTTGAATTATCAGTCATCGACTACCAAAATGTATTGCGCTTTATTTTGTATTTTGCAGAGGCCGGATTCAAACGCCAGATGAGTGGTAAGTGATATTTCAATTAGCCACACTATTAGGTGATAAGTGTATGTATATATATATATATATATATATATATATATATATATATATATATATATATATATATATATATATATATATATATATATATATATATTCGCATTGTATTGTGTTGATAATTCTCGTCTGTTTACAAACATGTAGTTTCGGTGGTGGAGTGGTCCTTTCTTTGGTTATATTCAGCTTCTCTCTCAGTAAAAAGAGAGCCAACATAGGGGGAGTCCCTCCATGGAGAGCTTTGTGGATCTCTGTAGCTAAGGAATCTGAATCTGCCTAGATCCAAGCTTTGTCATTTTGCCTGGTCTATACACTCCTCATAACTTTCTAATGCATGTAAACAAAGTGTAGATCTAGTTCTTACATTCTCTCTAGCTTGGAGGGATTACTCTTGGAGCAGAAGTACCATTCAACGGAGCAGTATTTAAAATTTGACATTATGTATGCACGAGAGAAGAATAACATTGCGGTTGAGGGGAATTATTTGTACTTCAGATGTAGATTGTTGTACATTTAAAAAGTTAACTTCTGCAAGTGGCCCTGCCTTTAAAGGTTTAGTGGACTTACATGGAGTGGCTAGATCAAATGCATCGCAGACTTTAAATGTCAACAATAAGGACAATCATCGATAATTAACAGTCATCGACTACCAATATGTAGTGTTTGAATTTTTTATTTTCCAGGTGCTAATGTTAAAGGGCAGTTTCATGGTAAGTAATATTGCACTAAGTAATATGCTCATACTCACATTTAGGTTATCAGTCTTTGTCCTTTTGACAGGTCTTTATCTTGATTATACATCTATAATATCTATGCTAAAGTGAAGGTCCAGTTATGAATATTGTGTTAGCCCTAAGCAAAAACGGATAATAAGCCACATCAAATGTACCACAGATCTTTGAATGTCCACAATAAGACAAATTAATGCAAATGACAAATCTGCTTGCTCCCTCCATTGGCAGCTTTGTGGATCTCTGTAGCTAGGCACTTGAATCTGGCTAGAACTTGGTAGTTTTGCCAGGTTTATCAACTCCTAATACCTTTCTAATCCATGTAAACAAAGCTTAGGGCTAGTTCTTGCATTCTCCCTAGCTTGGAGAGATTATTCTTGTAGCAGAACTGCCATACAAGGGAGCACTAGTTAAAATTTGACATTATGTATGCACGAGAGAAGAAAACCGAGAGAAGAATATCATAGCGGTTGAGGGGAATTATTTGTACGTCAGATGTAGATTGTTGTACATTTAAAAAGTAAACTTATTCAAGTGACCCTGCCTATAAAGTTTCAGTGGACTTACATGAAGTGGCTAGATCAAATGCATCGCAGACTTTAAATGTCAACAATAAGGACAATCATCGATAATTAACAGTCATCGGCTACCAATACCGTAATTTCGCGTGTATAAGACGCACCCGTATATAAGACGCACCCCTTGTTCAGACCTTTAAAACGGTGTATAGACGTTAGCCCTGTGTATAGTGCGCACCCACATTGTGGTCCATGTCTCTAGCTATTTTGTAACCAACTAGCAGTGGATTCGGACAAACATTAAGTTGATTGTAATTTGAAGTCACGTATGATGCTGCTCTAAAGACAATGGGGCTCGGACATTCATGCCGTCACGGTGCATTGTAATTAGTGTGCCTAAAATAAAACCGGCTGGACGGGCCTGTTAACACAAACAATTCAGTAAGTTGTCTACGGCTAGATAGGACTTATAATACCGATACCACTGAAGTTGAGACATGCTAAACATGTTAGAAACACAATTGAAATGAAAACATACCAGAGTCTTATTCTAATATGGGTCGCGGTAATGGCGGGTCATCGATTTCTGATATCCAGGTGACCCGGGGACTCGATGTAAAACACCCTGGATTTCTAGCTCTGTGTATAAGACGCACCCCCGTATTATGGGTAAAAATTTGTGTAAAAAAGGGTATCTTATACACGCGAAATTACGGTACGTAGTGTTTGAATTTCTTATTTTCCAGGTGCTAATGTTAAAGGGCAGTTTCATGGTAAGTAATATTGCACTAAGTAATATGATCATACTCACATTTAGGTAATCAGTATTTGTCCTTTTGACAGGGTTTTATCTTGATTGATTATATATCTATAATATCTATGCTTAAGTGAAGGTCCTGTAATGAATATTGTGTTAGCCAAGCAAAAACGGATAATAAGCCATATCAAATGTACCACATATCTTTGAATGACCACAACAAGACAAAGAAAATCCAATTGACAAATCTGCTTGCTCCCTTTATTGGCAGCTTTGTGGATCTCTGTAGCTAGGCACTTGAATCTGGCTAGAACTTGGTAGTTTTGCCAGGTTTATCAACTCCTCATGCCTTTCTAATCCATGTAAACAAATCTTAGGGCTAGTTCTGGCATTCTCTCTAGCTTGGAGAGATTATTCTTGTAGCAGAACTGCCATACAAGGGAGCACTAGTTAAAATTTGACATTATGTATACACGAGAGATGAAAACCGAGAGAAGAATAACATAGCGGTTGAGGGGAATTATTTGTACTTCAGATGTAGATTGTTGTACATTTAATAAGTAAACTTCTGCAAGTGGCCCTGCCTATAAAGGTTCAGTGGACTTACATGGAGTGAAGTGAAGTGAAGGTCCCATTATGGATATTGTGTTAGCCCTAAGCATGGAGCAATTATAAGCCAGATCAAATGTACTACAGATCATTGAATGTCCACAATAACACAAATGCATCTACGAATGACTCATCTAGTTGCTTATCATTTGAATTATCAGTCATCGACTACCAAAATGTATTGCGCTTTATTTTGTATTTGGCAGAGGCCGGATTCAAACGCCAGATGAGTGGTAAGTGATATTTCAATTAGCCACACTATCAGGTGATAAGTGTGTATATATATATATATATATATATATATATATATATATATATATATATATATATATATATATATATATATATATATATATATATATATATATATATTCACATTGTATTGTGTTGATAATTCTCGTCTGTTTACAATCATGTAGTTTCGGTGTTGGAGTGGTCCTTTCTTTGGTTATATTCAGCTTCTCTCTCAGTAAAAAGAGAGCTAACATAGGGGGAGTCCCTCCATGGAGAGCTTTGTGGATCTCTGTAGCTAAGGAATCTGAATCTGCCTAGATTCAAGCTTTGTCATTTTGCCTGGTCTATACACTCCTCATAACTTTCTAATGCATGGAAACAAAGTGTAGATCTAGTTCTTACATTCTCTCTAGCTTGGAGTGATTACTCTTGGAGCAGAAGTGCCATTCAACGGAGCAGTAATTAAAATTTGACATTATGTATGCACGAGAGAAGAATAACATAGCGGTTGAGGGGAATTATTCGTACTTCAGATGTAGATTGTTGTACATTTAAAAGTTAACTTCTGCAAGTGGCCCTGCCTTTAAAGGTTCAGTGGACTTACATGGAGTGGCTAGATCAAATGCATCGCAGACTTTAAATGTCAACAATAAGGACAATCATCGATAATTAACAGTCATCGACTACCAATATGTAGTGTTTGAATTTTTTATTTTCCAGGTGCTAATGTTAAAGGGCAGTTTCACGGTAAGTAATATTGCACTAAGTAATATGCTCATACTCACATTTAGGTTATCAGTCTTTGTCCTTTTGACAGGTCTTTATCTTGATTATACATCTATAATATCTATGCTAAAGTGAAGGTCCAGTTATGAATATTGTGTTAGCCCTAAGCAAAAACGGATAATAAGCCACATCAAATGTACCACAGATCTTTGAATGTCCACAATAAGACAAATTAATGCAAATGACAAATCTGCTTGCTCCCTCCATTGGCAGCTTTGTGGATCTCTGTAGCTAGGCACTTGAAACTGGCTAGAACTTGGTAGTTTTGCCAGGTTTATCATCTCCTAATACCTTTCTAATCCATGTAAACAAAGCTTAGGGCTAGTTCTTGCATCCTCTCTAGCTTGGAGAGATTATTCTTGTAGCAGAACTGCCATACAAGGGAGCACTAGTTAAAATTTGACATTATGTATGCACGAGAGAAGAAAACCGAGAGAAGAATATCATAGCGGTTGAGGGGAATTATTTGTACGTCAGATGTAGATTGTTGTACATTTAAAAAGAAAAACATATGCAAGTGGCCCTGCCTATAAAGTTTCAGTGGACTTACATAAATTGGCTAGATCAAATGCATCGCAGACTTTAAATGTCAACAATAAGGACAATCATCGATAATTAACAGTCATCGACTACCAATACGTAGTGTTTGAATTTCTTATTTTCCAGGTGCTAATGTTAAAGGGCAGTTTCATGGTAAGTAATATTGCACTAAGTAATATGATCATACTCACATTTAGGTAATCAGTATTTGTCCTTTTGACAGGGTTTTATCTTGATTGATTATATATCTATTATATCTATGCTTAAGTGAAGGTCCAGTTATGAATATTGTGTTAGCCAAGCAAAAACGGATAATAAGCCATATCAAATGTACCACATATCTTTGAATGACCACAATAAGACAAAGAAAATCCAATTGACAAATCTGCTTGCTCCCTCCATTGGCAGCTTTGTGGATCTCTGTAGCTAGGCTGTGAATCTGGCTAGAACTTGGTAGTTTTGCCAGGTTTATCAACTCCTCATGCCTTTCTAATCCATGTAAACAAAGCTTAGGGCTAGTTCTGGCATTCTCTCTAGCTTGGAGAGATTATTCTTGTAGCAGAACTGCCATACAAGGGAGCACTAGTTAAAATCTTACATTATGTATACACGAGAGATGAAAACCGAGAGAAGAATAACATAGCGGTTGAGGGGAATTATTTGTACTTCAGATGTTGATTGTTGTACATTTAAAAAGTAAACTTCTGCAAGTGGCCCTGCCTATAAAGGTTCAGTGGACTTTCATGGAGTGAAGTGAAGTGAAGGTCCAATTATGGATATTGTGTTAGCCCTAAGCATGAACCGATTATAAGCCAGATCAAATGTACTACAGATCATTAAATGTCCGCAATAACACAAATGCATATACGAATGACACATCTAGTTGCTTATCATTTGAATTATTAGTCATCGACTACCAATATGTATTGCGCTTTATTTTGTATTTTGCAGGGGCCGGATTCAAACGCCAGATGAGTGGTAAGTGATATTTCAATTAGCCACACTATCAGGTGATAAGTGTATGTATATATATATATATATATATATATATATATATATATATATATATATATATATATATATATATATATATATATATACAGTCAAACCTCTATTAAGCGACCGCTCAAGGGAAATATCAAAAGTGGTCTTTTAAAGAGGTGGTCTCTTAAGAAGGGGTTGAGGGTCTGAGCGAGGTTATGAAAAAACAAAGAATTTCCAACAATGACCTGGAATTATTGAGCTTATTATGTTTATCTGCGTTTGTTGAAATTTCTTCATTAAAATTTTAAGTATAAACAATTCAGAAAAATAAAAGTTGAACTATATCATTAATTGAGGACCCTCAGAAATGATATACTTTCAAATTTTTACCGATTATTTCATTATTTTATTGTGCCCTTTCCAATATACAAGGCGTCTAGGCATTCAAGTGGCCGTTGAATAAAGGACCATTTACTCGTAGGGATAAGATTTCATGGCCGTTGGTCGCGTCAAGCAAGTGGTCGCTTAATCAAGGTAAAATATACAGGGAATAGCCTTGGGGGGATTTGAAACGGTCGTTCAAGGCAAGTGGTCGTTTAAGAGAAGTGGTCATTGAGGCAAGTTTGACTGTATATATATATATATATATATATATATATATATATATATATATATATATATATATATATATATATATATATATATTCACATTGTATTGTGTTGATAATTCTTGTCTGTTTAACAAACATGTAGTTTCGGTGGTGGAGTGGTCCTTTCTTTGGTTATATTCAGCTTCTCTCTCAGTAAAAAGAGAGCTAACATAGGGGGGAGTCCCTCCATGGAGAGCTTTGTGGATCTCTGTAGCTAAGGAATCTGAATCTGCCTGGATTCAAGCTTTGTCATTTTGCCTGGTCTATACACTCCTCATAACTTTCTAATGCATGGAAACAAAGTGTAGATCTAGTTCTTACATTCTCTCTAGCTTGGAGGGATTACTCTTGAAGCAGAAGTGCCATTCAACGGAGCAGTAGTTAAAATTTGACATTATGTATGCACGAGAGAAGAATAACATAGCGGTTGAGGGGAATTATTTGTACTTCAGATGTAGATTGTTGTACATTTAAAAAGTAAACTTCTGCAAGTGGCCCTGCCTTTAAAGGTTCAGTGGACTTACATGGAGTGGCTAGATCAAATGCATCGCAGACTTTAAATGTCAACAATAAGGACAATCATTGATAATTAACAGTCATCGACTACCAATACCTAGTGTTTGAATTTTTTATTTTCCAGGTGCTAATGTTAAAGGGCAGTTTCATGGTAAGTAATATTGCACTAAGTAATATGATCATACTCACATTTAGGTGATCAGTCTTTGTCCTTTTGACAGGTCTTTATCTTGATTATATATCTATAATATCTATGCTAAAGTGAAGGTCCAGTTATGAATATTGTGTTAGCCCTAAGCAAAAACGGATAATAAGCCACATCAAATGTACCACAGATCTTTGAATGTCCACAATAAGACAAATTAATGCAAATGACAAATCTGCTTGCTCCCTCCATTGGCAGCTTTGTGGATCTCTGTAGCTAGGCACTTGAATCCGGCTAGAACTTGGTAGTTTTGCCAGGTTTATCAACTCCTCATACCTTTCTAATCCATGTAAACAAAGCTTAGGGCTAGTTCTTGCATTCTCTCTAGCTTGGAGAGATTATTCTTGTAGCAGAACTGCCATACAAGGCAGCACTAGTTTAAATTTGACATTATATATGCACGAGAGAAGAAAACCGAGAGAAGAATAACATAGCGGTTGAGGGGAATTATTTGTACTTCAGATGTAGAATGTTGTACATTTAAAAAGTAAACTTATGCAAGTGACCCTGCCTATAAAGTTTCAGTGGACTTACATGAAGTGGCTAGATCAAATGCATCGCAGACTTTAAATGTCTACAATAAGGACAATCATCGATAATTAATAGTCATCGACTACCAATACCTAGTGTTTGAATTTCTTATTTTCCAGGTGCTAAAGTTTAAGGGCAGTTTCATGGTAAGTATTATTGCACTAAGTAATATGCTCATACTCACATTTAGGTGATCAGTCTTTGTCCTTTTGACAGGTCTATATCTTGATTATATATCTATTATATCTTTGCTAAAGTGAAGGTCCAGTTATGAATATTGTGTTAGCCCTAAGCAAAAACGGATAATAAGCCACATCAAATGTACCACAGATCTTTGAATGTCCACAATAAGACAATTAATGCAAATGACAAATCTGCTTGCTCCCTCCATTGGCAGCTTTGTGGATCTCTGTAGCTAGGCACTTGAATCTGGCTAGAACTTGGTAGTTTTGCCAGGTTTATCAACTCCTCATACCTTTCTAATCCATGTAAACAAAGCTTAGGGCTAGTTCTTGCATTCTCTCTAGCTTGGAGAGATTATTCTTGTAGCAGAACTGCCATACAAGGGAGCACTAGTTAACATTTTACATTATGTATACACGAGAGATGAAAACCGAGAGAAGAATAACATAGCGGTTGAGGGGAATTATTTGTACTTCAGATGTAGATTGTTTTACATTTAAAAAGTAAACTTCTGCAAGTGCCTATAAAGGTTCAGTGGACTTACATGGAGTGGCCAGATCAAATGCACCGCATACTTTAAATGTCAAGAATAAGGACAACCATCGATAATCATGCTAAGTAATAGTGCAATAAGCAAAATGCTCATACTCACGATAAGACAAATGAATACATCGACTACCAATATGTATGGTGCTTTTGTTTTTGATTTTGCATGTGCCGAAGTCAAACGGCAGCATGATGGTAATTGATATTTCAATTAGCCACAGGGTTTCACTCACTATCGGGTGATAAGTGTATATCCATGTGGTTGGTATATATTACTATTTATTTATTCATGATATATATAATACATTGATGGTCGCATCTATTTATAAACATGTAGTTGTAGTGGTTGAGTGGTCCTTTCTAGGGATCATTTTCAGCTTCTCCCTCAGTAAAAAGAGAGCTAACAAAGGGGGAGTCTCTCCATGGACAGCTTTGTGGACCTCTGTAGCTAGGAATCTGAATCTGCCTATATCCAAACTTTGTAGTTTTGCCTGGTCTACAAACTCCACATTACTTTCTTATCCATGTAAAGAAAGCGTAGGGCTTGTTCCTGCATTCTCTCTAGCTTGGGAGCAGTGGCATTATATATGCACGAAAAATTGTCAATCTGATGGATTGGTCTAAGAGGTTAACAATTCTCTTAAGAGCATTAAGTTGCTGTGTAGTCTTCTTGCACATTGATGACACTTGAATGTCGAATTCAGTTTGTCATCCAATTCTACACATAAATTCTTCTAAAGATGCAAAAATGTCATTTAGGAAAATGTTGAATAGATTTGGGCCGAGTATAGATCCTTGGAGTACGCCTTTGGTGATGTTTTGCCACTCACAGCTGTTATTACCAATCTTAACTTTTTGCTTTCTCTTTGAGAGGTAACTTCTATATCTATTGACTGGTCAATGAGACCATAAGCCATGAAAATTGAGAATAGGCATTCCATTCATAGTCCCTTTTGTGGCATTTAAAGCCTTAACTGTGACTAGTCCATGGTTGATTGGAAATGGTTATACTGCGAAAAAAATACATTTTACCCCAATAAACTTTCCTCGTTCTCCTAAACCTAGAGTGTGACTTCAAACCGGGTTGTTTTGCAATGGTGAGGATCGGTTAGCAGTCGAAGCCCCATGCTTACTAATTACTTGGTCATCGTTAACAAATGTATGGAATCTATATTAGATCAAATATATTGTCTCCCAAACTCATAGTAATCACACCGGTTGTTTGACCTAAAAGATTAACGGTCTACACCATTGACACTGACTGTTCACTGTCTTACACCACTCGTCAAATACAGCTTACGTATACGACATGTTAGAATAAACCATTGGCTGGGTTAGTATTGAATGTATTGGAAGTGAGGATAATTAAAGTCCAAATAACAAATGGATGGATAATGAAATGTTGACTCAGATTCAGATATTTATCTCTTTGCTCATAGGTTAAAGTTCCAACATACTGCTAGTAGGGCAGAAAGGATGTGCATGGAAGAAATAAAACAGGGACACCACCCTACATAAACCCAATTGAGTTGGAACACAAAGACAAGGCAAGAAAAACTTTCTGATGCTGATCCAACGAGGAATTCTAATTTTGAAATCTCCAGGAATTATCCCGTTCCCCCTGCGGCATGGAAACAGGAAAAAGATGGAACCGGGGTGTACGTGTCTGTACTACAATTGAATTCAAATGACAAGTTTAAAAGATAAAATAAAACCTTATTTTCGGTGCCTCCAGCCAATGTTGTTGTTCTTTGTTTTTTATAATGTGTTCAGTACTCTGGTAGATTACGTATCCGTTTCAAGCTTAAACCAGTTACAATGCGTTTTTAATATTTTCACATATTGCTCTCTTTGACTTTGTTAATTAAGTGCATTGACTCTATTTGATACTGTTTAAATTTAAGTAAACTACTTGTTCCTTGTGTTAATGTCAATCACTATATAAACAGGAGTGCGATACAACTATTTCATATTTGATCAATTTGATAAAATTCACTTTGTTGTGACGGATGCTTCGAACTGATGGAAGATGCAATGTAGTTAAAGCAGTCAGACTTTTTTATATCCATATTAACAGCTGTTTTTATTGTCTCCATTCATTCTGTTAAATCCAATTGATTCTTGCAGTCAATAAAAAATAAAAAAGTGGTATATTCTTTCAGACAAAAGCAAAATTGGAAACATAAAAGGCGGCGAATTTACCAGAACACTAAAACAAATTCTCCATCATACATGTTTCAACATCACTCAATCAAGTTATAGCAAAACGTTTTATAGATCCTACTAGCTTCAAACAGTATTTTTCCAAAAATACTCGTGAGTAAGAGCGGGTGTATTACCTACATGTATGATTGGAAAGTTCATGGCAAAAGTATCATTGTAATCACCACAACGGTATGTTTCAGGCAGACACATTTTGATTTAGAATTTTAAGAGTTTACATTTTTTGGATGATAGTATCGTGATTTATATGAAAGTCCTATCTGCAGCGAGAATGTGTTATATGCTATTGTAAAATGACATAAAAAAGAAAGTAATTGCTCAGAAGCTGCAAAATTGTGTGTTTATCGGAAGTGAGTTATTTCCCTTATCTTTTATATGTTCTAATCTTAGCTAAATAAAGTTATATCTTGGTGATTATGACGACGACCTGGCGTTGATACCACTAATGGGACAATTAAACTACACCTAAGTACTATATATTTTGGTGATTTTTTAACAGAACACTACTTCCTTAGGATACAAGACTATAAACCGAATACCTTTACCTTTCCTTCCTTCTTCTGAAAAACAGAGTGAACAGGTAAGTTAAAATTGGTCTTTGGATTTCAGCATTGAAATGCAAATATAATGGGGATCTGCGATGGCCTAAGGGTCAAGATGCCTAGAAACCAAGCATGAGGTTGCAGGTTTGAGTGTCCGCTGGATCCCCATTAATGGGTTGGCTTGGTCGCTATATATAATTATATAAATGCGGCTGGCTATGGTGCTTCTGCAACTCAATGACCCCTTAAAACTATTTGTGAAGACAAGGGGATTTCATCCTAATTCCAGATTTCCATTTCGTTGTGATATGATCTACGCTGTGGAAAACAGCCTAAAAACAATTTCTCCCTTAAAAGTGGTAGAAAAGCAATACTTCAGAATGTATCTACATGTATCATATGGCTAACCTTTTTAATATGTTCCCAATATGAAATTTCCATTCAAGAGATTGACTGCCTTTTCTCTGACTTCCTTTGAAAGGGAAAATCTCCTAAATTGAGACGGGAGATTTTGGAGGCAGACATACAAGAAATGGTATAGACTTAACATTCATTTCAAGATATGTAACCCTTTATCAACAATATGTCATTTATAAAACTAATTCTTAAATTGGTAAAAACACATACCAAAACAAATTGAATTGATATGCATACAAGACTAGAATTGTATAACATATCTTTATCCATGTTGCTACTGCTAAAACTCTTGTCTCATGTAGATGACTTTTTTTGACTTTTGACATGCAATGGAATAAACAAACGTTGAAAATTCATTATTTGGACCATTAGGAAATACAATATGAACTCATGTATTATTTGATATATTGAAAAGATGTAGTCATATTATACATATCAAGGTACTATGGTATGATGATGGTGACGAGTCAGGTCTAGAGAGGGCTCCCGTGAAAAGGCATGGATTGGCGAGTTTGGTGAATATCTACACGGATGAAAAGTTATCCTCAACAATTAACAGTATCACGAAAGTATATGAGAGAAAATTTGCTTTTGGATGGCAAATAGTGAACAAGATATTACGAGATTCAACCAGTCATGGCGTCAGGCTCAGTGAAAACACGTAAGATGGCGGCAACAACACAAGATCCAAAAGCAGGTAATTCAACTCCAAGCAAAAGTGATTCATCATTAAGCAAGTATTTCCAGAAACGAATGCCAGAAAGTTCTACAAACAAAAAACAGAAAGTCAGTAAAGCGAAAGCTATGCCTACTCCAACCCAGAGAAATAAAACACAGGATAGAAAGAATGTCAACCTATATGAGCCAGAACTTGAAGAAACTGATTCAGATATTGAAAAACAATCATATCTCTGACGAAGAGGTTGAAATAAATGATATACAACAAATTTATAATACCATAGCAGATGTTGAGGTAGAGGGTATGGAGGAGATTGACCTAAGAACACTGCCTATTTCAAACAGAACCTTACCTGTACTTCTCCGTTCAATGTTACATACGATAGACAGTCTAGTGCTTGTACAAGATAAGCTAGTCAAGTAGAATGACACTTTGAAGAACTCCCTAGAGTTTGCACATAACAAACTATCAGAGTTAGAGAAGTGTGATAAGGATCAGGAGACAGAAATAGACAAAACAAAATCAAGAGTGGAAATTATGGAGAGTGAAAGTAGGCGCATTAAGGTGGACAGCCAGCGGTTGAGGGAGAAAACTATAAAATCTGAATCCTATTCAAGGCGTATGAATTTACGTTTTGAGGGAATTGAATACAATCCAAATGAGAACAATACACAATGCCGAAACAAAATTTATGAAATAATGAATGATCATCTAGGGATCAAAGATGCCGAGTGCAAAATTGTCATTGAGAGATGTCATAGAGATGCAAAATTTAAAAATCAAAACCCTCCTATTTTGGTAAAATTCCTATCCTGTCATGACAGGGAAAGAGTGTGGAATAACAGAGATAAAGTCAACAGAAACAGGGAAAATGAAATACATCTGAATGAAGATTTTCCCCCAGAGGTGGAGAAACGGAGAGCGTTTCTGCGGCCATATGTCAAAGCAGCGTGGGCCATGAATAAGCGCGCAACTCTAATAGGAGACACCCTGCTAGTAGATGGGAACAGATATACTGCAGACACACTAAACGAGCTGCCCGATGATATCAAACCTGAAAAAACCGTCATCAAAACCGAAAACAATATCACTTTATTCTACCGCCAAGATGCATACCTCAGTAACTTTCACCCATCAGTCTTCGAGGTAGATGGTAAAACCTACAACTGCTGTGAGCAGTTTTACTGCTCCCAAAAGGCAATATGCTTCAATGACAAATATACTGAGAATCAAATTTTGGTATCCACTAATCCCAGCGAGATGAAATTCCTTGGAAACAATGTGAAAGGATTTAACAGGGACATCTGGAGCAGACAAGAAAAAAATGTTATGATCCGGGGTCTCCAAGCAAAATTCTCACAAAATGAAGATCTAGGCAAAAAACTCTTATCAACTGGTGACACATTACTTGCAGAAGCTTCCCTAAAAGACACTTTCTGGGGAACAGGTGCTGGAATGTTTGAAAGATATGCATTTCAAAAAGATACCTGGAAGGGGATAAATACTTTAGGATCTCTCCTGATGGAAGTGCGAGAATCGCTACAGGGTCTGTAAAAACTGGAAATTACCAATAAATATGTTTTCAGATAATAGTTTAACTCTAGACCAAGTCATGTCCTGACATTACTTCACTTACAGATTGATCAAATTACATGTTATGTGTACACTCCCATCCTAAAACATTCAAGAATTGTGAGGTAATGGACTGATATGAAGCACAAAGAAATTAATTGCATTGACATGTCCTTCATTATTACATATTACCATACATATATCATGTACCATTTAACATTATACTGCTGAATTATCAGAATTTGAATCCTTACAAATTTCGTTATTGCTATGTAATATGACTGCACTCACAGGGTAATACACTTGTCATGTATGAATCAATTGGCTTTTCAATTTTCAGTATGTTTATGTAACATGATCAATTTTATTGTCATTGTACGAATCAATCAGCATTATCATATATACTCACTGATACATTATACTCATTACCTACATGTGATGGAATTAATTGCCGATATATTTCAATTGAAATTTAAGAAACACAACTTAATGAACTTATATAAATTTCAGTTAAATTAATTACAACCTAGCTTACTTGATTTCATTTTTCGTATGTAACATTAATGGTTTTATAATGGATTCATAATGCTTTACACATTATACTTGAATGCTTGAAGGAGTGAACACTTTTTTTGTATTGACAATGTAACCTGATCAATTCATTTCACTTGTGCATTTTCCCATTACTATCCGTCGTGAACTACTCCATTATCATTACCTCATCTTTCAATAAAACCAGTCAAGTGTGCTCTTTATGTCGGGATGCAACAGTTTTTACAACTCCGACAATATGGACTTATTCCATAATGATGTCTGTACCGTAAGAAGAAGTCTCGATCCACCTTAATATTGTCCGTTCAACTTAGACGACTCGTGAGTAGTACTCATGAAAGGGCATCAAAACCACATCGACGAACCGGCTCTATAAGCTATTTGTCAGGTGTGTATACTATTGGTCAAGTTACTCTACCTGCACTAGCCATGTGGGGAATCTAAAAATAAACGTTGTAAGCGATTCAATTGAAGCAGGACATGACCAAATGCATAGCGTACTGGTTAAGAGAGTGAAATCACCTAGCAGTAGAGACTCTATAGCCATTAAGGATGAACATGACGTTGTTAAGCATGAAATCAAAGATGTTTTATATGTATGGAGAAATCACTTTGACAAACTTGGAACTCCAAAACATGACATTGAATTTGACCAAGATCATTTTAATCATGTAAATGAAGTTACACAACGGTTAGCCCGAAGTGATGATAGTGATGATTTTACGGAAAACCACTTCACAGAAGCCGAAATAAGAAGTGCTATTAAAAGGTTAAATACTGGTAAGGCACCTGGAATAGATGGTATTACAGCCGAACACATTAAGTATGCAGGTGCCGGCATGGTCCACACTCTAACCATGATGTATAACTTGATTCTTGATTTGGAATATATACCATGTAACCTACGCAGAGGTGTACAAATACCTCTATATAAAGGTAAAAATACGTGCAATTTAGATCCTAACAACTACCGAGGTATTACCTTGCTCACGACCTTTAATAAAATCTTTGAAGTGCTCTTATGGAACAGAATTGAACCTTGGTGGGTTAGAGAAGAAGCAATTTCACCATTACAGGGAGCGTGTAAAAAGGGACATTCTTGCCTCCACTCAGCATTGACCATCCAAGAAGCTGTGGCCACGTCGATGGAACGTCACAATCAGAGCTTTGTGGCGTACTTCGACGTGACCAAAGCTTTTGATGGGATATGGATTGAGGGACTCTTCTATAGCTTACATAAAATAGGGATAAAAGGAAAAACATGGAGACTCTTGTATAAATGCTACAATGATTTTAGATGTAAAGTCAGGATATTAAGTCAATTCTCTGATTGGTACAACCTAGACTGCGGAATACATCAAGGAGGTTTTTTATCACTTATAAAATACGTAGCCTTTATAAATTCGCTCATTATTGATCTTAAAGCATCAAATATGTGCAGCTCTATTTATAGAATTCCTAGCTCTCCGATTGGCTACGCAGACGACATTGCGTCATGCTGCACAAATAAAACAAAGATTGATAAGGTCCTTGACATTGCATACAAACACAGTTGTGTTTGGAGATACAACTTTAACCCAAAAAAATGCGCAGTCCTAGTCTATGGGGAGACTAGAGACGAACATGAGAGGAATGCACCCCAGAGAGTATTTAAACTTGGTCCACACAGGTTAAAAGAAAAGACTGAATATGAGCATGTAGGTGTCAAAGCTTGTGTCTATATGCAAGATGAGTGTGTTATAGAAGATAGACTTTCAAAAGCGCGAAAAACCTTTAATGCACTGACAGGGCTTGGCATAAGAAGAAGTGGCTTGACCATAGCGGTATGTAATATTATATATTGGACTGTTGTGGTCCCGACTCTGACCTACGGGTGTGAGTTATGGATTTTATCTCTGGCAGATATAAGAAACCTTAAGTTCCTCCAAAGATATATAGCAAGGCGGATACAACGCCTACCTCAAAGGTGTCCAATAGAATGTTGCACATATGGCCTTGGTTGGATAGATATTGAACGAGTAATATATGTGAAAAAGATGTTGTTTATCCGTACAATACTTGCTATGGATAGGCAAGAGATTGTCAGGATGATTTTTGTAGAGAAATTTAACTGCTACTTGAATGACCCAGAAAATGCCGCCGAAAACAGATATGGAAGCCCCATCTATGATATGTTGAACGTATCAGTATCTTTTGGCCTTTTCGATTCCATCAGACATTATGTTAATACAGGGAGTTTGCCCCCAAAAAAGGCATGGTCAGATAAAGTATGGAGTAAGGCCTGGAGCTTAAACGATGGTTTTGAATTTTGTGATGTTAACATAAATGAAGGTACCACATTACTTCACAGAGTGATGGGTCAAACCCAATATGTATCATGGTGGGAACTATCAGACGCTAAACCATCATTAATGTGGATGTGCGAAACCATGGTTAAGATCCTATGCCACTCCAGCCAACTCAGGGAAGACGACTATAACCTGAGGGGTAAATCGTTAAATTACAAGGTATGCCCGCACTGCGATTTAGGTGTAGTTGAATCAATTAATCATGTAATAATGCAGTGCCCTGCAAATGAGGAAGCCAGGAGAGTAATGCTGGATAGAATTTTGCAAATTGAGGATGGTACAGGTACTTTCGCTCTTGAGAACTGCGACAATGTGTTCAATCTGATCCTAGGCAGTAGGATCAACGGTCTATCAAATGAACAGCAGTACCCTATATGGGAAATCACAGGGGAAGTAGTCACTAGAATATATTGGAGAATTGTAAGAGACAGGTCTGGGGTAGGGTAAGTCTAGAGTCGGAGGTTAACCCTGTGACTCCTTATCTACCGCTGACCAAGACCCTCGCTTTTTTCACGCACTAAGTGCCTTAATTTGACATCCGCCCGCAAGGTGTCATCAGTGTCTATGTGACACAAATGCCACTAATGCCAATATGTTTCTCTATATGTTGCTGTTTACGTACATCCATCATATTATTGTCGCCTGATACACCCTATATGTTGAATTATTACATCATATATATATACGAGTTACTGTTTCAACTTATTATTACAATTTATAATTTACTATGTTCAATTTATTATTTGTAAAAACTATTCCCTTATGAGCCTATGCAACTATAGTTTATTATGTTTAGGTCCGTTCATAGAATAATTAGTATCTTAACTGATAACTGCATAAGTGCTGCAGCTATAAGACAGATTTTAATCAATAATGTAGATCTCAAGTCACTAGCTTAAAGACCTGTGACAAGAATTATTAACGGACCTCTATTAACAATAAAGGTAAGGATATGTAGTCACTCTGTTGCTGCTTAGCGTAATAACCTGCAGCAGACTACATTCCAATGTGTTCTTTTCACTTACTAATATAGTTCATATTGCATATGGCAGAAAAGGAATTTTGTATGAATTGAATTATTTTGGATCGATGAGATTCAGCCAATAAAATACATACATACATACTGTACAACCCAAATGGGAATAAGCGCAACATGTCTACATGTGTAACTCAACCACTCATGAGCAACTTTACAACACATGAATAGAATGCATGTAAATATGTCTGGAAAGAGGGAGCATTACGCATGACTGTACGGTTGCCAGTATGCAAATTCGTTGGAGCAAAAGTTGACTAAGTAATGCATATACCCCCACCCAATACTCGAAACTTAACCATTTCATTTCAAAAGAAATACGACAGTGTTATTGCATTTAAGATTATCTCACTCCCACTGGTCATTGCTCTTTTCAAAAGTATTTCAAATACTGTCGAGATTCCAAACTTGCCAGTCCTACAGGTCTTTCATGGGAGTCTTTTCGAACAGCGTTTACTTGACTGATTTACATAACATTTAATATGAATTGGGTGGATTATTTCTGAGTGCCCATTTTGTCTGCTTTTGTTTGTTTCATGTGTTATTTTAGTGTTTAAATGTTCTATGTTTGCATATAGAGTTGGTGTCGCATTTGCGACATATAAGTTTAAGTTGTTCAAATGTTATAAATCTGTTGAGTGAGAAGTATGGTGTTGCAGATGTGACATGTAAAAAATGTTTTCAATATGTGTTATGTGTGTGCTTTGGGTAAATAGGATCAAGTGTGTTCGTCAGTTTATATGTTTTACTTAATCGTTTTCAATTCTTGTCATTATATGTTTATGGTTGATGTCGCAAGTTAAAAATACAATATCAACTTACTGTACAGACGGGTTTTCTGTAGTGTTGCAGGTGTGACACGGTGTATTACTTTTATGTGTATGTTGCATACTTAGTTTGGTTTGATTTACATAATACTGGGTTACATTACTGTAATCTAAGTGGAGCGATTTAATAATGAAATCTACTTGTTTATGATGTAGTAAGCAAACCATTCCTATCTCAATTGTCAGAAACAATATACCCAGTTAATTTGTTTGTTTTTGTCACCTATGTGTATGTGTACATGTCATGTAAATGTTATATATGTTGTGATGTGCAAAAAACTGAAAATAAAAATCGGTTAACACATGTTTGTAATTTCAAAATTAAAAAAAATATATCAAGGTACTAGAAATATAGTAAAATATAGATTTTCATGAATGCATGGTTCATTCTGTCATATGACATGTACACGTGCTATGTACGAGACGATTAATTTGCTTAAGGTAGACCATAGATAAATAACTATATCGTCATTCTTTTTTCAATAAAAGAGACATTGAATATAGTGGTATCAATGTCTTTTTTGTAATTTGTATCATTGTTATCACTATTATCACATGAAACGTTTCAGAGCGCTAAAAATGAAGTGGATGTTGCATATTGCGTTGCTAGTGATGGTCGCCCAGGTATATTCTTGGAAGCCGATTAGTAAGTAAAAAAGTGGAAAAAAAAATATATATATATATATATATATATATATATATATATATATATATATATATATATATATATATATATATATATATATATATATATATATATATATATATATATATATATATATATATATATATATATATATATATATATATATATATATATATATATATATATATATATATATATATATATATATATATATATATATATATATATATATAATATATATATATATATATATATATATATATATATATATATATATATATATATATATATATATATTATATATATATATATATATATATATATATATATATATATATATATAATATATATATATATATATATACTATATATCTATATATATATATATATATATATATATATATATATATATATATATATATAAATATATATATATATATATATATATATATATATATATATATATATATATATACTATATACTATATATATATATATATATATATATATATATATATATATATATATATATATATATTTATATATATATATATATATATATATATATATATATATATATATATATATATATACTATATATATATATATATATATATATAAATATATATATATATATATATATATACTATATATATATATATGTATATATATATATATATATATATATATATATATATATATATATATATATATATATACTATATATATATATATATATATATATATATAATATATATATATATATACATATATATATATATATATATATATATATATATATATATATATGTATATATATATATAAATATATAAAATATATAAAATATATA